>OX439130.1:0-407500 GCA_949318235.1 Ecdyonurus torrentis
GGGGAGCGAGGCAATCTGGGAGAACAACCATTACAACTGATGTTTTCATAGTTAGCCGCCGTCTAACTTTACAAATAAGGGCTGAAATTTAAAATAAACCCTAAATTCGTAAGGTTACGTACCTTTTTCAACATAAATACTTATTTTTTAAGGGAGGAATGGGGGGTTAAATAAGGAATCGGGCAGGTTGGAGATCGGGGAGCGAGGCAATCTGGGAGAACAACCATTACAACTGATGTTTTCATAGTTAGCCGCCGTCTAACTTTACAAATAAGGGCTGAAATTTAAAATAAACCCTAAATTCGTAAGTTACGTACCTTTTTCAACATAAATACTTATTTTTTAAAGGGAGGAATGGGGGTTAAATAAGGAATCGGGCAGGTTGGAGATCGGGGAGCGAGGCAATCTGGGAGAACAACCATTACAACTGATGTTTTCATAGTTAGCCGCCGTCTAACTTTACAAATAAGGGCTGAAATTTAAAATAAACCCTAAATTCGTAAGTTACGTACCTTTTTCAACATAAATACTTATTTTTTAAGGGAGGAATGGGGGTTAAATAAGGAATCGGGCAGGTTGGAGATCGGGGAGCGAGGCAATCTGGGAGAACAACCATTACAACTGATGTTTTCATAGTTAGCCGCCGTCTAACTTTACAAATAAGGGCTGAAATTTAAAATAAACCCTAAATTCGTAAGTTACGTACCTTTTTTCAACATAAATACTTATTTTTTAAGGGAGGAATGGGGGTTAAATAAGGAATCCGGGCAGGTTGGAGATCGGGGAGCGAGGCAATCTGGGAGAACAACCATTACAACTGATGTTTTCATAGTTAGCCGCCGTCTAACTTTACAAATAAGGGGCTGAAATTTAAAATAAACCCTAAATTCGTAAGTTACGTACCTTTTTCAACATAAATACTTATTTTTTAAGGGAGGAATGGGGGTTAAATAAGGAATCGGGCAGGTTGGAGATCGGGGAGCGAGGCAATCTGGGAGAACAACCATTACAACTGATGTTTTCATAGTTAGCCGCCGTCTAACTTTACAAATAAGGGCTGAAATTTAAAATAAACCCCTAAATTCGTAAGTTACGTACCTTTTTCAACATAAATACTTATTTTTTTAAGGGAGGAATGGGGGTTAAATAAGGAATCGGGGCAGGTTGGAGATCGGGGAGCGAGGCAATCTGGGAGAACAACCATTACAACTGATGTTTTCATAGTTAGCCGCCGTCTAACTTTACAAATAAGGGCTGAAATTTAAAATAAACCCTAAATTCGTAAGTTACGTACCTTTTTCAACATAAATACTTATTTTTTAAGGGAGGAATGGGGGTTAAATAAGGAATCGGGCAGGTTGGAGATCGGGGAGCGAGGCAATCTGGGAGAACAACCATTACAACTGATGTTTTCATAGTTAGCCGCCGTCTAACTTTACAAATAAGGGCTGAAATTTAAAATAAACCCTAAATTCGTAAGTTACGTACCTTTTTCAACATAAATACTTATTTTTTAAGGGAGGAATGGGGGTTAAATAAGGAATCGGGCAGGTTGGAGATCGGGGAGCGAGGCAATCTGGGAGAACAACCATTACAACTGATGTTTTCATAGTTAGCCGCCGTCTAACTTTACAAATAAGGGCTGAAATTTAAAATAAACCCTAAATTCGTAAGTTACGTACCTTTTTCAACATAAATACTTATTTTTTAAGGGAGGAATGGGGGTTAAATAAGGAATCGGGCAGGTTGGAGATTCAGCAAATATAGAAATTGCTTGCATTGAAACAAAAAAATCAGTATCCTTTATTATTAAGATCTAGACATTATTTTTTGTTCATTAAATTCTATGAACATGAAATTCTTGGCTTAATATAATTAGATTTTCTACAAAGATTATTTTAGTTTTTTTTTCTTGTATGCTAGACTAAAATTTCTGTTAATTTCAGATTTTATCTCAATGTTCGTGAAATCTTGCTTATGTATGCAATATTTGAGTCAAAGTATTTTGCAACTTTTGCTACAAGTCGAAAAGGTATTAGAAAAGTACCCCACCCCTTTCCTTCCCTTGCTTTTTTTACCGCTGTACATTTGTAACATATTCAATAGATGCAAACAAAAGTAGTAGTGATGTGAGGTGACGAAATAGACTGTCAAGGCATAGAACGCCTTGTACAAAAAACATGGGAGTGCGTAAGAACGTCCTCCACAGAAGCATCTACATCTATTCTCAAAGCAGTAAGATCCCAAGCGAGACCAAAAGCAGCCCACCGACTAGTTTTATCTAATGATCATAGATAGCAGTGCAATAGACTGCACTTTAGTGCATGCTGGTGCATAAAGATGGCATATATTAGAAGCATAATCGATTAATTTAAAAGTTTATTTTCAGCAAAGAAAAGTTGCAAGTTCGCCAACTCCACACTTTTTCTTTCAAATTTTATACCAAATCATTAATTTTTGTATAACAACTCTAACGCGCGTAAAACAAGCGAGCTGTGACGTCAGTGACCGCCAGTGTCATTTTGTGAATGGAAAAAAAATTAGAAATAAATTACTGTGGCCAAATCAACATTGATTTTCAGGTTGTATGAACTTTTTTGTTCAAGGTGTTCTACGCCTTTAAATGAAATTAATTACACGACATGTAAATATAATTGTCCCGTAAGAAATGGATAAGTCATATACAGTACAGGTACTGAAATATAAGGAGGAAAAGAAATGTTTCATCGGCAACTCAAAAATTGGAATCAATTCATATTTACTAAAAAAAAAAAAAAAAAAAGTGTAATTCAAAATACTTTAATTATTAATTATTATATTATGTGAATTATTTTTTAATTATCTACGAAATGTCATAGGAAAAAATATCATTGAAAATTTATATATTTTTATTCTTCTGTCATTATTTTAATTAAATTACTACTAATAAAACTTGCTAGCTGATCACTATAAGAAAAAAAGTAAAATAATGAAAAACGAAAGGAAAGAAAAATATAATATGTTTATTTTGACAAAAAAAAGAAAAATAAAATATTAAAATAATAACTTAAATAATAAATTTTTAAAAAAGCAACAACTTGTAATTAAAAAATATTAAACTTTGTAAAATAAGAGGCATAAACATGACAATTATAAAACTAATTTTAAGGCTAATTTTAAAACAGGTGCTACTAGAAAAAGAAAAAAAAAACGTCACATTTTTTAAACAAGAAATAAATAAATATAAATAAATAAATGTAAATATTTAGATAAAAAAATACGCATGTTTTTGCAGTTAGTTAATGTAACGTCAGTTAGGCTAAAACTCTCTTTATATACACAAAGTATATGCACAGACCAACGACATCTAGAGAGAGAGAGAGAGAGAGAGAGAGAGAGAGAGAGAGAGAGAGAGAGAGAGAGAGAGAGAGAGAGATGTAGTATAATTATTATAGAGTAGTTTTCGCCTCCGCCAAACTCCCGACCAAATTCATCATAATTACACCTTGTCTCGCAGTCTTTATTATAAAACGTTCTTTGTTCCTATCATGGTGTAAAAGAAAAAAAAGAAAAAAAAAACTATTCATGAGCAATTTTTTATTCAATCTTATAAGTATAAATTTATTGTCACATACGATTATAACACTTTTGCTGCTTTAAAGCATTATTCACATGACGCGTAAATTTGACGTGCGCCAACGTGCGTCAACGCGCGTTACAAACTTGGAACAATGTAAACAAATGGAGCCGTTCACATGTAATTTTAAAAAACCATGTAAACGGCTCCATTTGTTTACATTGTTCCAACTTTGTTACGCGCGTCGACGCACGTTGACGAGCGTTAAATTTACGCGTCATGTGAATAATGCTTAAAAGTCTGATTTCTTTATGATGATTTTGTCAAGAAAGAGAGAGAGAGAGAGAGGAGTTCGTTTTAATATTGTATTTTATATAGGACATTTTTATATAGAGTTGTATATGAACAAATTATTTATTGAACAAAAAAAATATAATTCTATATCCATGCATTGATTGATTTCAATGATAAGAACTATTATGAATGCACCAAATTCCCCCCCCCCCCCCAACCATTTTTTTTTTTTTTTTTTTTTTTTGCCTAGAAAATTGCATTTTTAGGACACAATTTTAATGCCATTTTTGCAAACCGTGATGAACATAAATTATGCTTAACATTAAAAAAATGATAGCAATAACCAATAATAAAAAAAAAAAACTGTTATGCACATAATAAAATAAATAATATTTTCTAGCATAATTAGTTATGCTGTTACAATTAAGTACAACATTTGTGTTAAAATAAATGGCAGTGTTAATTACGTCATTCCTTTTTTCCGTGAATAGAGTAATCAATGTTTTTATCATGTAGGTTCTATTGTATTTTGTCCTAGTCGTATATAAAATTCGCGCATTATTATAATAATAAATTTAAACTATTTAGCTGTGTGTGATGTCCTGATCAATAAATTCATGTAAAATTTGAAAAAATAATTTTATTTATTTTGTAACATTTAATGTTTTCGAGAGTATATTTTTTATTGCAAATTTGTAGTATAGAAAAGATTATTATTACTTCTTTTATTATTTATTTACATTGCAATTTCTATATTTGGTTTTGTTGAGTTTCTCTCTATTTTACCGTTCATTAAAGAGGAAAAGGTGGGCAAATATTAATGTTACACTTTTTTTTTTAGAATCTCTTTTTTTACCGCGATAAAAATAATTGTTTTGTACAGCAAATGACTCCCCCTCCCCCTCCCACGCAAATAAATAAATTAATGTCTATATTTCTTCCTTATATTTAGGCCATTTTATTTAATTTCCAATTTGAATAGAATTTTCTGTATCTTTCCTCGCAGTTTTCCTTGTTAATTTAATTTATTAAATTAATTGCATTATTCCCTTCTTTTATGGAGGGAAAAAAAGGTTGGCGCAGCTTCTCATAAACAGAACGCTTTGACACAAATGCGCTGCATTTTCTGGGAGAAAAGAAGGAAAAAAAACAACATTGTTTTGCAACAGCAAAACAACAGCATTGTTTTTGCTGAATTGGAACAACATAAATAATTATGCTACATTACAAGGTTCTCATTCATTATAATATATAGTCATACATTTCGTTGTGTTAGCGAAGAAATATTGTTGAAATATATGGGCTAGCATGCTTCATTACGTTTTTTTTTTTTTTTTTTTTTTTGTCTATGTGGTAGAAAATAATATAAATATATAAAAAATAATAATAAGGGCAAAATAATCGATCATGATCTTTTTTTTGCAAAAATCCCTTCTTCAACAAAAACCCTCACATCAAAAACATCAATTTCCAAATTTACGTTGCAATCATTTCCGTTGTAATTGGCATGTCATTCATAACTCCCAAAAAAACAATTCTAGAATACCTTAAATAAAAATCTAAAATCCAATGATATTAAATAGTAATTTAACCTTAATGTATAAAATTTATAATACTCTCCAGCCATAGCTCTGTTTCCGCCCTATATATATAAAAAAAAGTGAAATGAAAGAGACTCGGGTAGACAGGTTAAAAATTGTGAAGACCGGAACTTCAAAAATCACTCTCGCGTATCATCCTCTATATATTATGATAGTTTGTTTGTTTGTTGTGTTTTAAGGGGGATGCACGTGGGTTTAATATTTTAGCGTAAAAATAATAAATTTTAACGTGATTTTTGTTATTTGTTTGTATATTTATGGTTTGAAATTTCCTGTTGTTAATTATATTTTGCGGAATGAATTTAATAATATAAATAATTTTTAATAGCATATAGGTATAATTTTTAAAACCAAAAAGAAATTTGAAAAATATAAGTGTTAATAATTAGATATAATAAATAAAATGTAAAGTATATATTAAGAGCTTGTGACAGTTATCCTTGCTGTCAAGAACCAACTGTTTGATAAAATTGAAATTATCGTAAAAGTTAATTAATGGATTTATTATATAAAGCGCGTTATATAGAAAAAACTGAACCGGTGTATACTTTATTTTAAAACCATTAAAAAAAATACTCCTTCATAATAATTCCGTAAATTACAGACTACAGAATTAATTGATATAAACAAATCACTTAGCTATACAAAAAAAAAAAATAATAATAATAAATAAAGTATAAAAAAAAAAAAAATAATAATAATAAAAAACTTACTGTAAAAGTAAAACACAGTCAGATATATATAATTATCTATATTATATATTTTACGCAATATATACGCATGGACAAAAATAATTATATGTATAATAATTATGTTAAATTTCAACAATATTTATTTATTATTTATTTATTATTTATTTATATTTATTTATATTTATTTATTATTATTTATTTTATTTATGTATACAGTATAATGACATAAATTCAGCATAAATTATATACGAAATTTCTCCCTTCTGTCTGTACGTATTTATTTTTGTCGCGGTGTTTAAAAAGGTTATACAAAACCGTTATTAGATCAATACAGTAGATTTATAGTAATTATAATTCAATAATAATAGAAAACAATTAAGGTATATTTTAAATAATAAAATTTTAATATTGAGCCAAAGAGAGCAATAACCGACGAGAGATCACGCATGTGGACTATGGATGGACAAAAAGGTCACCTCTCTTGACCTTATAAAATATCGTAAAATATATATGTATATATTTTTTTTTTATTGACAGTTGGATTAATAAATAATAATATATATATATATATATATATATTATTATTATTTATTATATATTATTTATTATTATTATTATTATTGCGTCCACTGTCAATAAAAAAAAAATATATACATATATATTTTACGATATTTTATAAGGTCAAGAGAGGTGACCTTTTTGTCTTTGTTTTAATATTTAAAATATACCTTAATTGTTTTCTATTATTATTGAATTATAATTACTATAAATCTACTGTATTGATCTAATAACGGTTTTGTATAACCTTTTTGTAGTCCTTTTTGTAGTTTTTAGGGTTGTAGTCCTAAGGGAACGCGGTGGGACGGCGTCCTACCTGGCGAACAAAAAAGTCAGGACCGTCCCACCTGGAAAATTTCCAGGGGAACGCGGTGGGACGGATTTCTTGACAAAATGTGCCCTAATTTGTAAATTTCCTGACTAATTTTGCTGTTTAATTGGTTGAAATAACTAAAACATTTCGCTCGCTACGCTCGCAAATTTTCTTTCTATAACAAAGTTTTATTTTCGTCCCTTTATTATTATGCAGTTTCGGTTTATTCAGAAATTTACGAATAACTAATTTGACTTTCTTTTTATTATTTATTTAATTCTCAGAGTAATAAACCTTTATTGTCAAGTTAATAGAAAATAATTATGGAACGCAAATCGAAAAAAAGGACAGGGGGTTTGTTTTCTCTAGGAGCTTAACTAGAGATGTGTAATCAAATTTAAATTATTAATTTGATGTACTGTTCTTAGATTTTAGACATTTTCTTAGGCATTTAAATAGTTCATACGAAGCAATATTCAACGCACAATAAAAAAACATTGCTGCGTGTTAATCTTGAAAGGCTTATATTTTATACTTTTTTTTTTCATTGGAAAAAGAAACATACATAACGTTTTTAACTACATTTTTAATATAGATTCAATATTAACATAACCTCAATCCTCAATTTATGAATATTCAGTGCCCCAAAACATAATTCACGTATCTAATAATAATTATTGGGCATCCGACCCTGAATCGTACGGTTCCAGGGCCTGGGGTCGCGTCCGTCACCGCTCAGGAGAGGACCTAGGTGTGGGGTGGGCCTTGTCGTCTAAAGCCCCTTAGCCTAGCTCTCGTTTTCGGACGTGAGGCGGCCGAGACATGGGCTTGGAAGGCCAATAACCACCCCACCCTTGAGTGCCTTGGTAACTATGGGCATCCGGCTCCAATGAGCTCGCGGAAAAGTGTTCCACCGCGTCCAGGAGTGGAGGCCGATGGAGGCCGTCAGGGCCAAAAGCCTAAATAGCCATCAACTCGCCTCCTAGCAAAATAGTCACGAAATTTTAGGTAGTGACAGGGTGCGTGCATCTTGGCTTCAGTATGAGCCCGTTGCACGCAATAGCCACCCAACATCATCGAGTGGGCAGTTATAAAATCAAATAAAAATAATAAAAATGAACCTTTGTATTGAAAAAAAAAATTAAATCGTAGCTTTCGTGTCGATTTTGATGCGTTATCAATAAAAATTTGGTCAGTATAAATTTTAACTATATTACGTAATTTTTGTATTATTTTTCTAAAAAATGGGCGTGGCATTAAAAAATTTTGCGCCTGCGGCGTGCTAAAGGGGGGCTGCGCCCCCCTTACCCTCCGGATTATGTTCTGGACTCGTATAAGAGCGTCCCACCTAGCATTTTTTTAGGACTATAGTACTGGAGTTTTAATTAAAGTTATTTGCTTGATAAATCCATATATATATTTATATACATATATTTTTTATATATATTTATATATATTAAATATGGGGACAAGGGTCAGAAGTCTATATATAATATTTTTACATACTTTATTTTGATCAACAATTAAATTTATTAACAATTTAAAGCTACCCTGGTGTCATATATCCGTGATTTTATATATAGGGTAGGTCAACATTAAAAAAATCTGGATGTTGTTGAACTTTTTCAAAATTTTCCATGTTCAGCACATATATTTTATTATTACTTAATTTGAGGAGGGAAAATTTAGGATCTAAGTAAATTTTATAATCAAACTAACGAACATGATTTGCGGTTATGTATATGTTAATATAGTTTTCTTTATTTGCATATAATTATGCTGTACATATGATTGTCATATTTTTTTTAACATTTGTACGTGCTTTTTTTTTTTTTTTTTTTTTACAAACGCTGCAAATTTAAAGCGAGTTTTAATTAATATTGGTATAATATCACAATCGTATACGTATAATATACATACCAATAACTTTATAATTCGGTGTATTATATAATTATTATTCAATACTGGAGAAATTATGATGTAAAATATACACAATGACGCGTAAATTTGACGCGAGTCGACGCACATTGACGGATAAACAAATTTGGAACAATGTAAGCTCATGTAGTCGTTCATGTGTAATTTTCAAATGTATACATCATAGTCTTCCCGAATTAATCTAACCAAAGCGTTAATCTCTCCAAATGTTAAATATATGCGGAAACTTTAACGCAAGCGGTCAGCGGGATGAGTGTATACAATGTGAACGGCTCCATTAATTTTCATTGTTCCAAACTTTGTTTACCCATCAACTTTACGCGCCTTGTGAACAATATATTTTATAAATAAAATATTACTTGGTGAAATCATAATAAATCTGTATTAATTATAAAATACAAAAAATAATAATAATATTAATAATACATTGGTACATATATTTATTTTTGACCGTTGATTGGAAGATGAGATTTCCCAATACTATATTTGCAAGATATATATTTTTTTATACTTGGATGCCCAATTGGTTTGGTTTTATTATTAATTTATTTATGTAATATATATGTATTTTTATAATTATAATATAAAACAACTCTGTCCTTTGAAGGATTATCTCCGCAAGGTAGTAAAATATAATAAATTAAAATAATTAACATGATAAGTCAAAGAGCATAACATACATCATATCTAAAATAAAACTACAAGAAAAATATTAATCTATATGAGATATGCAGTGAACTGTATAAATGATCATTACGCAATAATTATTTATATCAAATTTTTATTATGTATATATTTTTTTAACGGTTTATATCAGTGCAGGAAATATAACTTTATTAATATTTATATCATAAAAAAAATAAAGTTAATAAAAATAATAATAAAAATAAGTTTTATTGCAGTCTTTGTGCATTCATGAAATTATTTTTGGCAATTATTTATGGTTTAAACTAGAGCTGTAAATTTAAACCGGTTCGAGCACCCGCCCGGGCCAAAATCTTCGGGTGTTCGTTTTTTTGAAAATGGTGAACCCGGGTTTTGAGCTTTTAGCTCGAAAACGAGCTTTTTCGAGTTGAACTCGTGAATGACTCGTGAAAAAATCGAGCTTTTGAAAATAAATCGAGCTAAAGTACAATTTTTGAAGAAAAATGTTTGTGATTTTTGTTTAAAATTGCATTTTTAATATTCTATTATGCAAAATAAGCTGTTTAAAATATTTTTTAAAATTATTTTATTTTATTTATGACTTTTATCCTTCAAAAACAATTTTTCCATAATAAAAATCAAGCTTTTTTCTTCATAGGCTCGAAGGCTCGTTTTTAAACTTTGGCTCAAATTTCGAGCTTTCCGAGCTTTGGCTCGTTTTTCGAGTTTAAGCTCGATTTCAAGCTAAACCCGGGTTTCAAGTCAAACCGGGTTAAAAAATTTCAACCCGGGCTAAAAATATTTCGAGTTTTTTACAGCTCTAGTTTAAACCAAAAATGGTAAAAATTAAAAATCTTATACTATCAAATATAATTATATTAATATCCGGAATAAAATCAGAAATAAATATTTTAATATTTTCAATGTAACTGCAAATTCATTAGTAACGAATTAGCTATGCTATGATAATAGATCATGCATATATCAGGAAGAGAGAGAGAGAGTTATTATTAAAGAGAGATTATATATAAAACTCTACAGAGGTAACTCTACAGAGGTAATATTGCAAAAAAAAAAATAATAAAAAAAAAACTACATATTAGTAAAGAAAGTCGTACTATACTATCCGCATGACATCATAATATTTAATGCACTTGGATGCCATACTGGAGTAATGAATAACAATGCTCAGCATGGGACAAACTTTTTTTTTTTTTTTTTTTTTTTTTTTTTTTTTTTTTTTTGCTATTTTCTTTTGGAACGTAGATAAATTTTGGTTATTTTAAAGTTTCTTTTACACATACTTGAGATACTAATTCAACCTATATGTATCATCATCAATGCTATCAAAAACATTGCTTACTGTTAGTACATTTTTAAACTGCCAAAATGAGTCATTTTCCTATGTGGCTCATGTTATTGAGTGATACAACATGACGACTTTAACATGAATGCATACTGTACACCATATACGTATATGGCATAAATTTTAATTAAAAAAAAAAAAAAAAAAAAAAAAAAAAGTACCGAGAAAAAAAAATCGAGTTATAGCGGTTTCATTACTCCATAAGACAACAACATATAAATAGTAACAAAATAATATAGTGTCGTTTGGACACTAAAGTCCCTTTTGCAAGGAATTTATATCTATATACAGTATATTGGCGCGTATTGCCTTTTAAGCAAGGTTCTTATTCTTTAACCGGTGCAAAACGTGCAATAATAATTTTTATTAAAAAAAAAAAAATAAAAAAAAACAAAAAAAAAAAAAAAGTATACCTAAAAACTTTTTATTGCAGCACAATTGAACCATATGGTTGATATATGTTTGATATATGGTTGATATATGGTTGATCAAGTTTGTGGAATTTTATTGATATCTAATACATATAGGAAGTTATACCAAACCCTTTTATAGTCTGCTATATGAGAGGTGTTGAGGGTGCAGGGTTATATAGATGACATTTGATCGTGGGAATCTGGAAACTACTTTGGCCTTGCTGGTCTTTTACTATATTTCGTCTATATATTTGCTACAGTTTTTTTTTCCAGAAAAATAAACTGGCTTTAAAAGCACTTCTCGAAGGTTATTAAATGATGATGAAATTACAAGATACACATATTTTGTCGTACATACATAAAGACACCAGGAGGTCACGACTTCAAGAGATGACCCAGAGACGCAAGCTTAGCTCAATGAGACTTGTTAGAAATAACACTGGCACCAAACTTTACGTACTATGCACTTATTGAAAAAAAAAATCGTAACGTTTTACTTTGAAGCAGACAAATTACTTTCTCTTTTAATTAAAATAGTTAACAAGATTGCATGCAAATTTTCTTTTACATATTTTGACTTTTTTTGTTTTCTTTTTCTTCATTTTTTTATTATTATTATTATTATTTAATTTTATTGCTGTTTTTTAACCGCAACTTTTGAAATTAGTGTTAAATATAGTAAAAAATACAAACGAAGATTTTTTCAAATAATAAAAGCAATATGATCAAAATTTTAAAATTTATAAGCACAAAAGTATTTTTTTAAACCTTTATAAAATTCTCTCTCTCTCTCTCTGTACTATACTTTTCTCTCACAATTTGTTGTATAAATAATACTAAAATTGATATTAATAATAATGAACTATGTGCTTCGATAAAAAGGTCGGCGAACAGTATTTTTATTAAAATAATTATATAAACAATAAAAAATATAATATATATAAAATATAACTTCCTTAATATAGAATACTTTCATATAATTCAATTATTATGTTAATATTGCATACCATGGTTCATATTTTATATAAACCTTGATATTAATAATAATAATAATAATTAACGGCTTTTTTATTTGGGCGAAATCAGGCGTACAACCTCTCAATTTAACCCAACTGTGTAACAGTACAGTCAGTTACATTTTTTGTTAGTATAACATCAACATATATCATGAAAATTAAATAAATAATTTTTTTGATAAATTTTAATTAGAGTTGTTAATTTAATAACTAGAATTTTAAAATTTAAGTTAAGTATTACTTTCACTTAAATTTATATAGTTGAGAATATATATACACTTAAAATTGTTGTTAGTAGATATGAAAATAAATAATAAAAAATAGTGAGAATAATAATTGAGAAATAATATTTATAAAAACATATTGTTGAGAATAATATTATGCATTTTAGACACCATAAGTTACATATTTATAGTTATTGCTGCAAATAGCGCTCAAATAACATTTTATTTAAGTTTGATTTAAAAGTATTAATAGAAGGTGAATTTCTTACTTTAGGGGGTAACATATTCCACAATTTACCTCCTAACACACTGAATGAGTTATCAAACATTTTATAATTTGATTTAGGAACTTTAATTATAGTCTTATCACATCTTGTGTTTCTAATCTTAACGTCACAGGCTTTTGTTATAAATGAATTCAGATACTCAGGGCTTAAACCATTCATAATTTTATAGATCTGAGTTAACAAATGTAACTCTCTGCGTTCCTTAACTTTAAGTAGGTTCATTTTTGTGTAGTATTTAGTAGTACCTTCGCCCATCTCCAGATCATAAACATATCTAATCAACCCGTTTAGTAACACTTCAAGTTTACGATTAAATTCATAACATATATTTGTTTGTACTACGTCACAATAGTCAATAATAGGACACAGAAGTGTCTTAGCAAGCAAAATACGGGTAGATTCAGGAGTATATTTCCGGAACCTGTACATTTTTTTTAATGAGATCATAACTCGTTGATATACATGAGACACATGTCCACTCCAATTAAGATTATTGTCAATAACAAGACCGAGGTCTTTCACTTTTGTTTCATAATCAAGTTCCACAGTACCAATTTTTATTTTATCACATTTGTCCATTTCTAATTTACTTAACAAAATTGGGTGACCAATAATTATAGCTTTACATTTAGCAGAGTTAAGTAACAAACCTCGACTATCAAAATATTTTTTTAAAGATTTTATATCTTCATTAATAAGCATAATAGTTTCATTGAAATTTTCAGGCAATGTGTGGCGATACAGTTGAGTATCATCAGCATAAATGTGGTAAAAGCAGTTTTTTATATGTTGACCAATGTCATAGGTATAAATCGAGTAACACCAAGGTCCTAAAATAGTGCCTTGGCCACAGCCACTGACAACCTGACCCCAATCCGAGCGCTTGTTATCAGCACTAACTACACATTGTTTTCTGTTGCCAAAATAAGATCTAAACCATTCAATAGCACTTAATGAGAAATTAAGCACTTCAAGTATACTATAAAATATTTTATGATTCAAACTATCGAATGCCTTAGAGTTATCTAACAAGACTAGTACTGTTAACATTTTATTGTCCACAGAACATCTGATTTTCTCGACAATATGTAGTAGTGCTGTATTGGTCCCATGCCCCTTCCTAAAGCCAGATTGAAAGGGATCAATTATATTATTAGAAATACAATAATCATTAACCTGATCCAAGACAACTTTTTCAACAATCTTAGCTTCAATATTTATTTTAGATATAGGCCTATAATCAGCTGGGAAACTGGGGTTATTATTTTTTTTTATGGGAATAACAAGTGACTCTTTCCAGCTTGCCGGAACAACTGAGTGTTGCAAAGATGTATTAGTTAGCGTTAATATTGAAGGTAAAATTACATCGCCAAGTTGGTTTATCATATCAATAGAAATACCATCGTTACCTTTAGCTTTACTCTTTATTGACTTAATAGCAAATTTAATGTCATGAGGGTATACATGTTTAAAATAAAACTTAGGGGAAACATTATCATTCTTAAGTGGCTTAATGTACTCTAAGATACATGATTCAATACTCAAATCAGATAATTTTGTATTGCAATTTATAAAGTAATTATTAAGGATGTTTAATTGTTCAGTCGTGAAACAGCATTGATTTTTTGTTTTTTCCCCAATACCAAAATAATTTACATTACGCCAAAGAATTTTAGTTGATTTTACAGATAACAAGCTATTAGCATGCGCTTTAATAGCTTGTTTTGTTTTAATATTTACAACATTTCTAGCTTCAACGTAGTTTGCTTTAATTATAGGAATGTTTAATTTATTTCTTTTCATTTGATTAAATTTACGTCTACATTTATCTCTGTGCGAGCGAAGTAACTTTATTTCATTAGTAAGCCAAGGTGCAGGTGGGCGAGTGACTCTAACTTCTTTTAGGGGAGCATGTTTATTATAAAGCTCATTGATTAAAGTGTGAAAGAAGTCAATTTGGTTATCCAATGAAACAAAATTTATTAGTTCGTGCCATTTTTTAGTATAAGCCTCATTTATAAAATCTTGAACAACAAAGTTTTCAAAAGACCGAAATTTTATTACTTCTTCTTTTCTTTTTAAACTACAGAGAGGATAAACAACGTATAAGAAGTCATGTTTAGAAATCTCATTAATGAAATCAAATTTACCAGCACTCACACAGTTTATATTTTGATTTAACGCAATGATGTCAATTGTAGATGAGCCAGTAGCATAGTGATGAGTATTTAGTATTGGCAAAATTTTCAGATTTAAGTTATCACACAACATGAGCAAGTCAGATCTGGCTTTATCGTTATCATTTAAGTTAATATTTAGATCCCCCAACAGGCAAATATGATCAAACGCGGGTGCATGAGAAAAAAAATCCATAGTGAAATCGTGAAATTTACCGGTTTTAGGCGGTCTATACATAGATATAACGAGAATTTTTTTATCCTTAACTTTAACACTTAAGAACAGATATTCTGGAAGAAAATTATATTTACTTGGAGATGAGGCAATAATATGTGCATCATAACATGTTTTCACGTATATTGCTACCCCCCCACCAGAAGTTTTATCCTGTCTGTCCTTTCTAAATATATTGTAATTTGCTATATTAAAGCTGAAAGAAGAGTGAGAATCATTCAGCCACGATTCAGAGACAGCAAGAATATCAATATTACTATCCTCAAAAATTTCCTTTAGTAGGTGAATATGACCATGAATTGATTGAGCGTTTAAATGAAATATGACTAGTGATTTATCATATTTGTGTTTTAGGTTCTTGACTAATTTGACCATATTAAATTCAGAGTTATTATGTGAATTATTTAGTGGGCTAGTTACAATATTTAAAGGAACTTGATTTACATTGCTATTACATAGATCGGTGGAACCCATAGAGCGGGAATTGACTTGCCCCTTATCAGCAAGACAAGGGGCATTAATTAGTTTTCCGGACTAGTAACAGGATCAGTGGCTGTAGCTGCTTTTTTATTAGGCTGGCCTGGAGAACCATGTTCTCTACATCTTTTATGATTTTTTTGTGAGTTGTTATGATTAATAGGAGGGCTGTTACCATTATTAGTAGTATCACTATTTGACCCAGTATCAACGAGAGAGTTTTTAATTGTCGTAAAAAGATCAGGGTCTTTTAAGTCATCCAACCCATACGACACCCCTTCAACAATTAACTTATTTTTATAAATTTTACTTCGTAGATTAAGATTTATTGCTTTGTTACGATATTTAATTAATTGTGTTTTATTAGCTCTCTCAGATGGTGTTAGGTCATCACTAATTGAATAATCCGAATTTTTTAGATTAATAACATTTGAAAATAATGAGCTTTTAATCTTATAGTTACAAATATTGCGCACCTAAAATTTAAATATGCTTAATTTATTACTAAAAACACTCATTACCTTTAAAAAAAAAATCATGCCACACAAACAATTTGGAAGAAGAAAAGAAAACAATCATCAGCCAAATTATATAATATATGCAATAAATAAGAGTTTTTCTCCTACTCACTTTCAAGATAAGCATATAAATTAAATATAAAATAAAATAAATAAATTATAAATATAATATAATATATAATAATATAATAATATAATAATATAATATATATATATTATATTATAATATATTATTATAAATTATATATAATAAATATAAATTTATATTATTGTTGTTGTTATGAAAATTAATTTTTGCTTTCAGCTTTTTTTATTTTTTATTATTATTATTATTTGTTTTAATAATGAGATTATAAGTTGGAGCACTTTAAGTTTTATAATAATATTAAAATAATAAACACTTTAAATAATATATAATGATCATATATATATATATATATATATATATATATATATATATATATATATATATATATATATATATATATATATATGTGTGTGTGTGTGTGTGTGTGTGTAGTATGATGTATTCTATATATAAAAAAAAATATATGGTTGGATGCAGAGGAAATGTGCAATTTATGCACTCAGCATGGCGCGTGCACTCACGAAATATGCACTGAATATCAAGTATTTTATACTATATATTATATCATGCCTATAATAATACGTGACTTCTTTGTGAATATATATAATTTCAAGTAGAGTAAACGTGTTTAAGTGTTCTTTTTATGTTTAATTTGATTTTATGGGTTGAATGCTGAAAATAAAGACAATTTTTTTTTACCGTAATATAATTATAACGATGAAATAAAGCTGGAGCAACGACTCTACTTGCCAACTGCGTAGTTAGACACAACCTAAAGGTGACGTTGCAATATAATCGATTCAACCCTTAGTCTATAGTCTAGACGTACTTTTGAGTCGTAGTTTACCGATACGTTCTGTATTACGTAATATTACAATGCTTTATACTATGGTGTGTATCAATATAGCATGGGTCACTCATAACTTAACAATTCGTCATTACACTTTTTATCCAAATTGTCAAACAACTTAAAATTAGTACTTCCTTATTTCATTTTCTCCAGTTTTTCACTATGTGACAGTACTTTTTGATTACATTTTCATATATATATATATTGATTTTTGGAGTTTTATTTATAATAAAAAGTAATAAATATATTACTATAATATAACTATTACATTTAAATAAAAACATTAAAAATTATTTACATTATAATAATTAAAACTAAAATAATAAATACTGTAATAAATTCTAATATTTTTTAAAATTGTAAAATATTATAGAATAAAATTATCAAGACATATTTTTATTATTCCACGCAGCTCATATAACAAAATTAAAAACGTTCAAACTAACAATGAGAATTGAATCTTAATCAGAAATTTACTTTAAACTTTGTAAATCCAAATGTCTTGTTCATAATAAGTTTAAAGGAATTGTTAAGTGAGCTCCATAAGAATGCATGTTATTTTGATCAAATATATAATAATTCCAATCAGAAAAAGCTGATTGTAAACAAGGCTAAACTCTTAAAATTATTAAGCTACATTTTTCTATTATATCACAAGAGAAAGAATCAACAATATTAATGGACCACTTGCAATGAACGTTTTATAATTGTTATTATGTATTTAAGATAACGATTTTTCCATATTTATTAAAAATGTTTATATTTATGACACATATAGTTTGTTCATTGAAAGTGATTCATTGATTAATTAAATAATAGGTTTGTCTTACCTGGTCTAAGTTGCCTAATTCTGGCGTGTAATTCTTGCAAAGCTTTGGCGTCCTCCCAGCGCGGTATCTCCTGCAATGAGAACACGGGCATCTTGTACAATACTGATCTGTGACTGAACAACATTTTGCTGCTGGAGCTACTTTTTACTGTACAACCTGTTGGACAAAATTCTGGAAATTTCGCAACCCTTAGCGCATGCGTATCACACATACGTTTGAAAAGAAAAAAAAAAGTTTCATTTTTGTTTGTTATGGTAGGGTTGGAAAATCAATTTTCTTACAGAAGTGGTTGGAGAAACATAAAGAGAACACTTCTACTATGTAATCAATTTTAGTAATTAAAATGAAAATTTTTTTCTTTGAAGATTTATCATACACAGTTAACAGAGAAATTTACTTTTGAGCTTTTTCTCACTCATAGTTTTGATAGTTTTGTGAAACTATGTTGCATTATGCTCGTTGAATTAAACTCACTTATTCTTGCTTCATTTCTACAGGGCTTAAACATAATTTAGATTAAGACGGGAAATCAGCTACTACACGAGATTTGACTAAAAAGTCGTAAAGAAGGAAAAATCTGAAATTTTGCTTGGTGATACATTAGGTTAAGGCAACTTCAAAAATGTAAAAATTTTGGGGGTTCACCATGCCAGATTTTGAATTATGATTTTTTGAAGTTTTCGTCCTATAAGAGGCCATGTTAATTTTAGTAAATTTCAGAAATTATTTTCTCTCTTATCTGATGGTTACGGGTATTGAAAATTTTATCATGGGTAGCTGTTATCATTAAGTTTGAGGTGACTTGCAAAAATAAGGAGGGTATCTTTTTAGATCTTCAGATACAAGCTAACTAAAGATAGCCCTTAATTTGACGTTCCATGTCTGCTTTTCCATTCATACCAATACCAGCCAACACTTTGATGTATATATTAACGTTTGAATTTGAATTACTGAAGTTAATAAATAAAGTTTAAATAATTTATTTAAATCATAATTGTAAAATTTAGGCACCAATCCAAAATATGTATGATATAACCTTATATAACATTTTAATAATTGATTAATAATTATATATATACATTTATTTATAATTTTAAATTACTTGCAGCAAAATTTAAACTTTGACATAAATATTATTTAAAATATTTGCTATTACGCTTGCGCAGTCCACGTGACCCCCCAAGTGTATGCACGTGCAAAACAAAACACCTTGAGATTCACGTGCAGGATTTACGTGACTTGAAAGTGGAAGGAAATATCATGGGGACATCAAGAGTCACCGCTACGGAAATAACGAGCCATGCCAAAGTTTGCAAAGTTTAATATATTGTCAGCTGTATAGCTCGTGATCTCCAATTTTGAAAATACTTTCAATAACTTTTGTAAAAAAATCAACAATAAAATGAGAACTTATATGAAATATTGATTAAAAATAGCTCAAAATAATAATATATTTTTTAAAAAAAATCATAATTTCATGCACTTTAGAAAATAATTTCGATATTTTTGTTACTCTTACAGGCGGAAAAAAGAAGAAGAAATTTTTGAAGAGTTTATAATACCATAATTCAAAAATCAGTCTTGATGACCAAAAAAACAGATCATTATATTACGTTATAATAATCTGTCATAAATATAGTACAGTATGTTTTATTTTTCTGTGCATCAAAGATGTGTTCATTACACACTAGATATTTTTTTTTCTTTAATTAAAAAAATAATGACCAGCAAATTAATATATATATATATATATATATATATATATATATATATATATATATATATATATATATATATATATATATATATATATATATATATATATATATATATATATATATATATATATATATATATATATATATATATATATATTATAAGAAATTTTCTCATGCATCTCTCTTATCATCATGCAACCTCGCTCGAAATTCAACATTCGAAATATATATATATATATATATATATATATATATATATATATATATATATATATATATATATATATATATATATATATATATATATATATATATATATATTTGCGCTCATCATTGATTACCTCTGATTAAATATATTGTATATTGGCAATCGTTTTGTTCTATAGTATCAATATTATTTAGGGCAAAACAAAGTAGATATTTAGGGGGGGTGGGGCGGGGGGGGGGGGACATAAAAAAATATGAGCAAAGTTCTAAAGAACACATATTATTTAATTGCGAAATTTTATTGGACATTTTTATTATTTTTCTTTTTATTATTAAAGGTTATTATTTTTTTGTTTCTAAGAATTTTGGCAAAACTTCACTTTGTGACTGTGAAAAAAAAATTTCATTTTTTACAACAATGTTAATGGTAGTTTACAAATATGCCCGATTTTTAAATTGCAATCAAATAGCTTCATCGTTTACAAAAAAAAAAAAAAAAAAAAATCAGAAAATAAACTTCTTTTTTTTTCTAAAAGCTTATTAAAAAAACACACCCTTTTTTAATTCAACATTCGTGACTTAAACCCTCTTATTATTTATTTATATTTCCAAGCATCTGTTGCTTAAATCGTGCTCCAAAAAATTATTTGCTAATTTTTTTAAGTATCGCTTTACATATGTTACTGATTATTTTCATGGAGTGGAGGTAAAGGGATTTAATAATTTATTTATATATTATTATAGAGTAGTGAGAAGAGAGAGAGAGAGAGAGAGAGAGAATTCTACACAGGAAAGTCGATCATAAAAAGGGAAAAAATCATAAACAAAAATTTAACAAAATAAATAAGATGTTACTATAGACCCCTATCACATTCTTGCGCTTTGAAGCCATGTTTGTGGTGCCTATGAAGAATTAAGAGAAGAGAGTATGTGAGCATACTATAGATACTGTAAATTTTTTGGCAAGTTTAAAGATTTAATTATTTTATCAAAGTGCTAAGTTGTCACTTTCTTGACATAATTACGTGTCAATTTCACCCTGGAGAAATATCAAGTACAACGAAATTGCATTAACTTTCTACGTTATAGACTTCAAAAGAGAGACGGAACTCATATTTCCTTCCCTTACGTACCTCAACCTTTCAACCATGAATTTTAAATGACTCCCCTTACATATATTGTAGCGAAACAAAACACTACTGTTTCTATATGACTTGAATGAAAATCTAATTAATTCTTTGGTTAAATATAAAATCTTATTTGAATAAAAATCTAATGCTTTTAAAAAAAATATGAAATCTATAGACGCGTATTGTATACAACACAATTATACAATCTTTCAGCAATAATATAAAAATTTGTTTGTGAAATTACAATTTATGCTGCAAAATAAAACTCTATTCATTGCATAATAGCATAATTATTTATACTTTTCAGGTTTATCTCAGTCAGTATATTCATCTATAGTAACAAATGCAGCATAAATAAGTTATAATTTCTTCAAATTTATAATTCTTATTCTTGTTTTTACACATGTGTTGCGAGGAGCATGTAAATGAGCATTATACTTATTTTTTCCTCCTATAAAAATAAATTAAATTTGAATTAAATGTAAAAAAAAAATAGGGTTCATATAAGTTGTACCTCGAAAGGAACAACGGTTTTGAGGCCGACTATAAGTGATTTCAGTCACATCCGCTTCCGTTTCTCCTTACTACGCATGCGCAGTAAGTCGAAACGGCAGCGGATATGAGCGAAATTGCTTATAGTCGGCTTCAAAACAGTTGTTCCTTTATCAGTCAGAGAGAAAAAAAAATAATAAATAAAACTTACTATAATTTGCAACATTTCAATTCAAATTTATTTAGCAAAAAATACAGATATTTAATAAAAACAGAACAGTCGGCATTGATTGAAGAAAAGCTTGAACGCAATAATACGTATATGTCATATGTAGTGATAAACTATTTCGATACGTTTTGTTAGGTAGAGCAAATCATTAGTAATTGATCTAAACAATACGCAGCTTTCGAAATTATGATGGTAAAGCAAATTTATGTATATATACCGGATTTATTATAAAAAAATCATGCAATACTGTATGATCATTGCAGTAATTAAATAAAAAAATATATAGAAATTAAAACTTCAAATTCATGATATAATGCTGCAATTTGATTAAAAGTTGTAAAAATATATTTTTACTCACAAATTTTAAAATTCTGAGGATTGCAATACTTTTGTAATTGGTACGGGCCCTGAAATTTATATCATTATCGTGCCTAAAAAAAAAAAAAAAAAAAAAAAAAAAAAAAAAAAAAAAAAGACAGTAAGTTTAGATGGCAGTATTTTTACTATTTTTTTGTTCGAATCATCGTTACAGTTTGTGCAATATTAATTATGTGTCTATTCACCGACAAATGCATTGCACATAGCAAATACATTTATTCATTTCTTTCACCATATAAGCACATTATACAAAAATGCGTATCTGCATAGATTATTTATCGATACAACATCAAAAACGCTTAATATGATGATCAGGTAGCAACATTAATGTAATAAGATGCTCTTGTAAGTATACACAAGAATAAAAAAGTTCAAATAATTTGCTATTAAAGTACACACATAAACAATTATTAAGTTGTCTAAATAAATAATATTTTATTAAAAATTTTAATAATAATAAATTATTTAAGATTATAAAACAAAGTAAATTTTAAAATATTATTTTATACATATTATAAAATAAAAATATATATATTTTTTTTTTAGTTTGTTTAATAAATATTTTAATGTAATTAAATAAAAATATTAATTTCATTACTTTAATGGATTAATAATTTTTATAATGTTGCTTTGTGTTAAATATTTTAAAAATTTTTTTAATTATTTACTATTCATCGTTGTTGACATACTGTTTTCACGATTGTTTATTTTAAAAAGGTATCACAAATGGTGACTTAAAATAGAGTGGTGACATATCATGCATCATGATATGACACTTTTTAATCATTAAATAGCATTTAACCAACGCATATCAAATCATTTATTCATATATATATGTCAAATAATGAAGAATATAACAATATTAAAAATATATATACCGACCTCAAAAAAAAAAAAAAAAAAAAAAAAAAACTCAATGATAAATCATAAGATTGGACTACTATATACAGGACATTATACACATATTTTGTCTCTTTTTAATCCTACAGTACTCTCATTCTCATACAAACTGGGAAGAAAACTTACTAAATAGGCAACGCGCTTTACAACTTCTATATTATAGACCCTGAATTGATGACGTCATGATTTCCTAAAGTTGCCTACTTTACAGTTTTTTAACCCCAGATTGTGAGGCTACAGAAGGGTTGAACTAAGGCATCTTAGAAGACTTCTTAAGGAAGCCTTGGTTGAACATAACATTTGCATAAAAATGAGGATCCATTAATTTTAAGTTTTTGATTTAATTTTTGGAAGCCAGTAACCCTTTAAAGGAATTGACCAGAGAAAAACATAAGCATTTATATCACAAAACACTTGATGGGACTTATATAAATAACTTTAGTTTGTCTCAAAATCCAACTGTAGCTCCGTAGCAGTGATCAGAAATTTCGATTTATGCAACCCGCACTATTTTCATACTAATTTTTGCGTGTTTCTAACGTCATAAATATGAATAGTCACTTAAATTGCATACTTTACAGTATTTTCATGCTCTCTCGTGGGGCTACATTAACATTCCGATAAAAATTGTCATTAGTTTTGAAGATCCCATTTTGTGTTTATTCATTAAAAAGTACATGTCATGTTGTTTTATGTGGTCTATAGCTTTAACTTATAAACAATTCTTGATACTACATTTATAAAAAAACAAATTTATAGTCTTTAAAGTAAACAAATGTTCTGTCTTTTTTCAATTCCAATACATTGTTATTACAATAATACTTTAAAAGAAGAAAAAAAAAAAAAAAAAAAAAAAAAACATAACAAACACACTTCTATTCTACGTAAAAAAAAAATTAATAAAAATTAGCTGGAAAGTCTTTTATTATTATTATATTTTATTTCCCTAGAACTAATAATATAGTATAAGCAGTTACTCAATCGTGACAAAACGTATAACATAAAAAAATAAATGGGTGTCACCCAGATTTAGTGCATGCTATCACGTATTTACGCTGCAACAATCAAAACTATAAGGGACGTGGTTCGTGATTTGTTTGTAGGTGTGGAAGGCAACGTGACGTCGTATTGAAATGTTTTCACGTAGACAGAGAGATGACCTCCACAATCCAAAAATATAAACAAAACCATTTTTAATTGTTGTCACACTTTCAGTTCGTTAATTATTGGTTATTTGCATTCATTTAACGGGTTAAGAATTCTTTGAATTTTATGTTAAACCGGATATTTTTGTTGCTACGTTTCTAAATATGTTTATGGGTTTTGTTATTATTTGTTTATTTTAGTTAATGTTTATATTGAGTCTGTAAATGAGGTTTGGCGAAGATGTGATGTCAGAAAAATCTGCTTTTTATACAGTAATAAATAATTAAAAATAAAAATTATAACTAAATTATAACTAAAATTTAGGTCATAATGCAAAATTTCGAAATGACATTTTTTTTAAGTATACAACAATTGACCACTTGCAATGAACGAACTTTTTAAAATTATTTGAATAATTCTTAATGCATTTATGTGAAAATAGTTGTCACTTACTTGCTGCAACAATTAAAAACATTTTATTGCAAGTGGTCCATTAGAACTTATATTAGGGTTGTTCGTAAACCGTTCTCTTGCTACAAAAAATGAGCATTAACATTGTTGATCGTCATTTTATTAACATAAAACAGGGTTTACGAACAGCATTATTTTAATTTTAATAAGTGTTCTCTCCCTTAATAGCCACAGGATCTGAAATTTTTATTACATACCATAAAATAAATATTTAAGCTTTAGAACAACAAAAACAAATATATTTGTTATAACACAATTATTTGTAGAAAAGCTTTTAGCGTTTTTATTTTATTTATTCTCATTTTTTTAATGATGTTATTATTTACTACTATTACGTTTTAACAGCTTCATTTATATATTATATTTAGCAATAAGAAGGCAATTAGAATGCAAATTTATTCACATATAAAGATGGAGAATGCGAGTAACCAAATATATAATCAATCTGTCATTGAACATGTAACAGATATTCTTATTTTGAACGTGTGGGTAATTTTATTGAGTAGATCTGTTTTGGAAAACATTGAAGATGTTAAATTTTAATTAATTACTTTCTGTAGGTGTAAATTACATCACGATCGTAAATCATGATCTCCACTTTTGGCAAAACTTGTCACGAGACAAGAAAAAAAAAGTATTGTTTTCAATGTTTATCAAACAATAACAACACATGGAAAGTTAAAACCAATGTTACAGAATACAATATAATATAAAAAAGGAAATTTATTATTTTTAGAAGTAAAAATAACATTTTTCTCCTTTATTTTTTATTAATACGAAAGCGCTCATGATATTTTAAATCTTAAGTCAATTTATATATAATTGAAATTTTTTACTTCGTTAACTTTTAATTTGTAAGTGTATAATTTAGATTGCTATCACTCGCATTTCAGTAATTTCATTTTGTTACTAACATTTACATTAGCCAACATACAGCAAAAAAAATTTACTAATTTTTCTTTAAATTAGAAAGAGAGAGACAGACAGACAAACTAATCGCAATTATTCACTCTGCCAAAAAAAATGCATAATTTAAAAAAAACTATTTATACTTTGACAATAATCGGTCAATTATTTATTTATTATTGTTGAAATAATTTAGGAAAACTGATGTTTCTCTCTTGCATGACAATTTATTTACCACAAAACACGAGTGATTGCAATACGCACGATTGTGATAAAAATATCTAACATTTAATTATATTCAGCAAGTGTTTTCTCATAAGAGTTCAACTTACAGTACGAATAAATAAAAAAATTATTGACCCAGGTAGTTTATAAATAACATTAGTTGTTACAACAAGTGTTGATCTATAGTAAGTATATACTTACAATTATCAAGATAATAATAATAAATCTATTGAAATATCTTAATTGATTTAAGTTACAATAGTCTTATGTTTTTAGGATGATTAAGGTTTTAATCAAGATGCCATGATTTGGTCAGTATATAAAATGTTCCAAATTTAAGTGTGTGGTATACGTAAGTACATAAATTTCGTATATTTTTAAATGAAAATCAATAAGTATTCGGATCAAGTATTCTCTATAGAGAATACTTGATCAAAAAACCAAGAAAAAAAAAACAAGAAAAAAAAAAAAAACAAAGTTTAAATTGTTGTATATTAATTTATGTGTTTTATGTATGATTATATTGGCATATGTTTTAGCCAAGGTTTATGTAATAGGGTTGAAAAAAACCTCTATGCGCCTTAAATAACGATATATTATTATTATTAAATAACGTATTGTTTAAATTTCTAACTTATGAGATAAAAATTTAATATATTAGCACAATCATAAAGAGAATAATATACTTCCACCTGTATTATAATACAAAGTAGGCTAAACATTAAATTAATACCCTTATTTCGTAAACAAACATATCATTTAAATTAAATTACTTGACTTCCTATAATATATAAAAATAACAGTCACCACCCAATAATTTTCTCAATAATAATAATATTTTTGACGTCCCGCATGGTATAGCTTCACATATTGGTAACCTACTTCACGTATATACACCAATATTCGTGACACCCATGAGTGCACCACAGTTTTCTCCACGTTCACTATACGACGAGACTCTCACTTTTAACACCTCTCAGCTCTAGTAATATTTAACTACAATTTTTAGCCACAGGGTCTAGGTCAGGTATATAATGTTCAAGTTCAAATATTATATCGGGGAAGTTTGATTGTATTTCTATAAGATTTAAAATGACTATTTGACAATATTTTTATTGTGATAACTTTGGTTATTTAATTTTGTTTTTATTGTTTTCCCAGAATGTTTATTTATTTATTTATTTCTGTTTCAATCATCATTGACAAAATAAATTTTATTTACAGCGTAATTAAAAACACGTAAAAGTGTACTCATTTAAGACTATTTCAGCCTTGATGTAAAATACACAGAAAAATACAATATACATACATATCATAACGCAATCCCTCTCGGCTTACCAGACCAAAAGCTCTACCCTTAATACCATACTCATCTCGGCTCCTAATACCAGACCTGTGCAGTGCAGCTCGGACCACTAAATCGCATAAAGATGGGTCCTATAAATCTTTATGGAAAGGAAATTTTGGGTTCTTTTGATTTTCTCGTATACTATACTGTAATTGGGTAAGACGCAAAGCTAATAAAATCTATTGATTTTTTTTTTAAATAAAAGTGAATAAATGAGTAAATGAGATAATTATGCATAGAAATATTTTATAATGCTATGATTTTTAAGATTCTAAAATGACCAACTCTTACAGTTACCAAAAAAAAATTATGTTCAGTGTTTTATACATATATTTATAATTTCAAAAATTGGAACATTTCATTTTCTTATGCAAATACTTTCATTTTACTTCCGAGAGTTCCAAGAGTATCAAACTTTTGTTCCAACTGATTTCAACAAATTCCGAACACATCATTACACTCAAATTACAATAATAATTTACGCTTGTCGTAGATACCGCTTTGAAGATCACAGAAGTCTTCTATACAATCTAACAATTCAATCCAATTAAATGCATGTCATTTATTATCTGCTACGATTCGTTTTTAATAAATCTTATTTTTGTTTAAAACATTTAATATAAAAATAATTTACAAAATAATAAAATTAAATTAAATTATTATTAAAATAATTATTATTCAAAAATATATATTATTTTATTTTACATTATAATTCTTAAATTAAAATATAAATTATAAAAGTATTAAAAGTTTACCTATAACTATTATTTATATAATAATTATTATGAGCATTAATATTAGTTAGATGAATTTTTTTCCGTAGTAATTAAAAATAAAGAAAGTAAATAAATATAATCTTTATTGCAGGATAGGCAAATGGTGCAGTCAAAGGCCCTATCACTGAACCAACAGCAGTAAATGTTATAGTTAAGTAATTAAAATTAGTAAATTTAAATTATAGCTAACTATTGCATATTTAACTCAAACTTTTAATTTTATATCAACGATTTTTGTTATTCACTAGTAAGCTAGGCTTCAATAAAAATAAGTTAACTTTGTTAAAATTAAAGTTTGAAAAAATATTTTAGATAATTTAGTTGTAGCTCCCCCCAATAAGACGTGCGCATGTTTGATCTTTTTTTAGAATAAATATTTACATTTCATATACCTTACCATGGCCAATGTCAATTCTATTTTTTACTGACAGAAAAATAAACAAGAAGGAAAAAAAAGTTTTTTTTTTTTTTTTTTAGATAATATACTCCGAAGTTTCTGTTCCTGCATCAAGAATTTTTTCTACTGTATATATTTTTTTTATCCAAGATAAAGGTGGGAATTAAGACGTTTAGTTAATACTTTCTATAGCAGTGTTTTAATTGTTATTCTGGGTAGAAATTGTGATAATACGTACTTTTTTTTAAGTGAATAAGTGAATAAGCCTAACAAATTGAAGCAAAAAATTTTCTTATATATATATATATATAATATTTTATTTACAGACGAAAATTATAATATTTAAATATATTATAATGAAATAATTTGTTTTATTATTTATTTATTTTACTAATAATAATTATTTATATTAATTTAGTTAATTTACAAATAAAATTATTGACAGATATGGAAATATATTTATTCTGCAAGATATATAACTTCATTAGGTTTGATTGTGGCTTAAAATATAAGATATCAATTTTATAGCGAATAGCGAGTATATCATTTAAAATAAGAATTTTTTGGTATAGCATAGTATTTTGTAAAAAAAAAAAAAAAAAAAAAAAAAAAAGTCAGAATTTAGACACTACGTTGTTGACTTATTGAAATGCCAAATATTTATATGAATAATATAATTCATTATGATGATGATGCCATAAGGCAATAGATTACATATAATTTGGAATATTAATTATATAACATTAAAAATCTCGAGCTAAATTTGCAATTGCTAGTGTGCTCAATGCTCGATATCGGTGATGACTTAGCACCAATCAAAAGCACGCTAGAAAAAGGCGCGAAATCGTTAATTTGACGTTATGAGAAACATATTCGAACATATTATATGGTTTTTCTTTAGTTTTGTTCCTTTCTTTCCTTTTCTTTTCTTTTTCTTTTTTTTTCTTTTTTTTTTTTTTTTTTTTTTTTTTTTTTTCTTTTTTTTTTTTTTTTTTTGAGGAAACTGCATTTATTTCGGAAATTTGTGTAATGAAGGATACTAGGCACATTTTAATGTATTGGCATTATTACTTTTTTTTTTTTTCAACACCTATAGCTGATCATGCCTAACATTTTTTTCTTCTTAATTCCTTGGAAATCAACGATACATGTTAAAATGTGTATAGCTGTGACATTTATAGAAACACATACGTTACGTATGCAGTAAACAAAGCTGATTTGGATGACTTAAAATTTAATCAATTTGCGACAATCAACAACACGATAGTCTCTTAATGAAATTGGCTAATTTATGGGTCAACGTCCCGCCATGTTAGGTAATCTTACTTAGCAAGCGCCAAGCTACGGCTATAGGCACGGTATAATTATTTAATCAATTTCAACCCCTGCTAGGACATATAAATAAAACATGATGGGAGGTTGAAACGATTTTTCAACACAATATTAGTCGGGAACACTTTTTACTACATTCAAAAGTTATTAATTAAATTAGTATTGTATGTCTTGATAAAGCTTAGAAAATCATAATTTTTTGTGCCAGTCATGAAAAATATAAATGTGATAATTCTGATATTTGCCTAAATTCAGCAAAAATTTCTAAAAAAAAAAATAATAATAATTACGCTTTTATATATACAGTATACTATATTATTATGTAATATGAAAATTCTCAATAGAAATATTTCAGTTATTTGTTATTATGATAATCAAAAAAATATACATTTATTTCTTCTCTTCCATTAATCAGTTTGTATATTCTCATTATTTACTTGCACATCAAACATCAAACTTGCTGAAAGTACTTCAGTATCATTTCAGGTAACAGGTAATACAATTATGACTGGTAAAACAAAATTAATATAAAATATTATTTTTAAAATTGTTATTACTTATTAGTATTAAATAAATATAAAAATTATATATTTTAATAATTTGATACTAAACGTAATTTTGAATAAATAATTAAAAAAAAAAAAAAAAAAAAAACTAAAAATGTTTTACATTAATTAAATGGGAATTCCTTTAGCGAATGAGTTGTTACTGTTGTCTATATGTTACTTCACATAATAATATATACATGTATTACGCTTGGTTTTGTTTCCCCCCTCCCTCTTATTTTAACTACTAGGAATCTGTATACTGTAATTATAATATAAACAAAACGCTAAATATTTGAAGCTTTTAAATACGCTTGCATAACGCTTTGGTTTGATTTATTTTATTCTTTAACACCATAAAGTGCATAACACGATAAATTAACTCAATTTCAATTTCGTTTGAAAACAGTATAACGCAACTCTAAGAAAATGTGATATCATTATTTTCATCATATCATAACTAATTTTGCGTTATTTATTTATTTATTATATTTTTTATAAAAATAATTTAAAATTTATATATTTTGTAAAATAAGAAAAATCAAAATATTTTGTTTTTACTCGTGTAAATATGTGATAAGTTATAAAAAATAAAATTTTATTTTTTTTTAATTAAAATTAATATAATTACAAAATAATAAATATATTCAAAAATATATTATATTATGTTATATATTATTATAAAATCTATTATTTTGCAATGTTACAAGTTATATGTAAAACGTAAAATATTATAACATTTCATTGACTTAAACCTATATAATATACACATTCAATGTAAAAATAATATTAACTTGTTATATATTCAGAAATAATGAGAATTATTGCAATAATCTTTTTCTTATAATACGCATTTGCATTTGACATTTCAGACAGATTTTATTTTATGCTAAGAATTAATTATTTGAGTACAGAACATTTCCGGCATCTGTTTAGTACGACTCTAAATCGAAATTTAGATTTCTAGTATAAAAACATTGAACTGCTACATTTATATACCAGTATTCTTGCATATTATAATATCGGAATTCGTTATTTTAAATATTTATAATTAAAACAATGTTATTAACAGCAAATTACAGAAAATATATTTGTATTTTACATTTTTAACAAAACCAGTATTTTATTGACGAATTAAATATCAATATCTTTAAGTATATAAATTCAAAAATAAATATAATAATAAAAAATATTGAGAATAAAAATTAAGTAATAAATAATTAGGAGTTAATTCAGAAATCAATGCAAATTTACTCTAGGGATGTATGTATAATTTGAAGTGCAGTAGAAATCATGAACAAACTCTGAAAAGTATGATAGGGGAGCTGTATCTATGTAGGCGTAACTGTATATAATGATGTATTATTTTAAAAGATAAATTTCTAATAGAGGTTATCAATTTAAAAAATTCTTAAACATTTTCTATAGCTTAAAACACGTAAATTTATGTCTAGTATTTCTCATATAAATATCTCCGGAATCGGTTTAGTAGTTTTGTCAAAAATTGCAAAAAAAAAACCAAAAAAACGTGTTATTCCCCATAAGAGTAATGTTAAAATTAGAGGACCCTTACCCTTAAGCTTCCCCCGCATATCTCCGCGCGCGCTTAACCGATAAGTTCCACATTAATTTACGAGATCAGTTATTATATTAAATTAAATAATCATCTTTATATATATATATATATATATATATATATATATATATATATATATATATATATATATATATATATAAAACTGAAAAATATACATTTCTTGAAAGGTCGAGGTTTAAAGACTGACAAAATGCCTGGCCCACTCTTACACTCAACCTTAACAGAAAACAATAATAAAATTTTTGAATAAATACAAAATTCTCATAACAACATAATTTTAATAAGTCATTGTGCAATGAATAAATGTACTTGCAACACTTACTTACATTTTCTTCGCTGATTCTTTGTTCAACGGTAAAAAAAAAACTGACAAAGTCCACATTATTAAAAACATACGTAAATATTTTTTGGCTTTATTATTTATAGCCTGTAAATAACACTAAAGATTAAAATATATTTTCATGTAAACTTGTATTACTAATCCTAATCCTATACATCACAGGTTTAAATCCTATATTTGAATATGGATGAATATATAAATAAAATAATAAAAACAAATAATCAATTTCCAAGCACATTAAATTCAATAAATCATGTTAAATCGCCTTTAAAATTTATTAATTTTATTTATATTTAATATATATATTAATATAATATTATATTATATAATTATATAATATATTATATATATTATATTATATTTAATATTGATTTCTAGTGTAGTTGGTTCATATTTATACAAGAAGGTTGAATTTTAAAATTATATAAGGAAAGAAACGTATAAGGAAACGTAACATTTCACATTATTTAAAGATCATTATTGTACAAATATAATCTATAAATCAATATTGATATATAATACTTATTAAATTTGTCTATATATAATACAATTAGTATAAAAATGAAAGTAAAACAATAAATATGAAATAATATTGATACACGTAACAGATATCAACTGCATCGTTAAATACTCTATTGTGTTGCAGCTAGCTTCATTAATCGGAACTTTGGTTTTTAACGTGACTTTCTCGTTGCTTCACACGGAAACGTCAGCGATAACAAACTCAAGTGACGCGACTTGTCACACAACAAAATTACACTTTCTACTTATACGTACTTTAAAAATAAATAATAGGAATATTATTGTTGCACTTTGTTTTACCTACCTGGATAAAAGTAAGAAATATAATCACGATTTTTTATGCTTTAATTTTTCTGAACTATTATTAACAATCGCTTCTTATTTTTTAACACACCCCCCGCCCCACTTTTTTTTTTTTTTCAGCTTAACGCATCAATTCACTTAAAGAACTCTTCTTGTAAGCATGATCACTGATCACTAAATCAATTAGAATTATAAGGTTTAGTATAATATATTTTATTCATTTCACGGTTTTGCATGACTTAAAGAACAGAAAGGTAAAGATAGAAATTCTCAATAAACAGATATATGTATGTATGCACTGTGCAGTACACTCCCCCCGAATAAATCTGACCGCAGCGTTCATGTCTCCAAATGTTAAATATATGAGGAAACTTTAACGCGACCGGTCAGATTTATTCGGGAGGAGTGTACATAAAATATAATGTGAGAATACTTCAACTCGTAAACTTAAATATTTATATATTTTTTTTTTTTCCTGCGGGTTAGACTTTTTAAGGTATTGCAACATTAAAAAAATTAGGATATATATGTGCACAAAAAAAAATAATTAAATATAACTAAACAATGAAATAAAATGATATAAAAAAATGATTGCTCCCTGGAAACAATTACAAATTATAACCATTTATGAAATATATTATTTCAAAATTTTCAATATAATAACGTGTGTTATTCTAGATTAAAAAAAATGTAATGGAACGTTTTGGTAAATTATAACGAAATAGAAATCCAATTGTATAGTAATCTAAACTCCTTCGTTTAGTTGTTAAAATGATCTCATTACCTGTTTATTTGATCTTAATTTTACCTCAGTTGCAACCTCTAGTTAATAGGAACAATTATCTTTTGTTTTTTACATTTTGTTGCAGCAATCAAAATAATAATTTGGCAACTTAGGGGGTTGTGATGTTTCGTATGATTTTATGTATATATAATAATACTAATAATTATATCGACTATAATAATGATATATAGTATATATATTGTAAAAGATTTGTTTTTTATTGAAACGCTAAAAATTGCTTACTTAAATTTACATACAACAAAGTATAGGATTAATTGAAAATAGAGAAGTTGTAATGTGTTGTTGGAATAACATACGGAGGGGAAAAAATCATGCAAATTATAATAACCTCTTCAAACCCAGAATACATAATACAGTGGACATCAAATAGTTCGATATAAAAAAGAAGAAAAAAAGATCGAAAAGAGAGAGAGAGAGAGAGATAAAAATATGAAAATTGGACCAGAAACACCCTTGAATTAACGCGTTTTTAAAGCTATTTTGATCATATAGGTGGGTATAGGGGATCCACAAAAGTAAGAAAACATTTTTGACAAAGGATACATATTTTTTGCTATTATGAGAGCCGCACAAAAACGCGGTTAAAATTTATGATGGTGAAATAATTTTTTAAAAATTCGGTGACAGATGAGAATAATCATAATAAATATAGAGTTATACATATAAGGGAATACAAACTTTGCGTTCTTAAATAATTGAACCAAGTCCTTGGATTGAACTATGAATTTAAAACAATAAAAATAAAAGCTATACTATTTGCTGAGAAAATTAACATGACATCATATTATATTTATTTACAATAAATAGTGAATTTTGGCAGTTTAGTTTGAAAATAATGATAAAAAAAAAGAGGAGAAAGTATACAGGTAGATAATGAAGATTCAAATTACATAAAATTGAGAGAAAATTCTAATTTGTTACTCAGTAATTTTCTTTTTCTATTGTTGTAAATTTTTTTTTTAATATTATTATGTTTAAGATTGGTATCTAATAAGCAAGAACAAGAGTGTAATATTTTAATAACATTTAATGCAGCACACATACTGTATTTTAAAAGTTTAAAAGCCATATTTCAGTAAAAAAAAAAAAAAAAAAAAAAAAATGGGAGGTTACCAATGGACTATTTGAATTTTGATATCATGTAAAGTCAATGGTTACAACTACTTGCAATAAAATTTTCCAAACCTATGACCGCATCAGATTAGGCAAGAAAAAATAAAATTAGCAGAAAAAAAAAAATCGACATTCAAATTGAGCATGATAGAGCTTATTTATTTTGTTTGAGTTTTTTCACTTAAGTATACAAAGGATTAGATTTTGACGACTTAGAGTTATGAATTCATATTACTGCATTATACCTTAATTACTTTCAGGCAGTTTCAGCATAAAGTTTTTGCATTGAAACGTTGAATTATTTTCACTTTTTTAACCTGCATAATAATTATTGTTTTAGTCACCTATACTTTCACTTGTCAAAAAACATAATATTTACTTTAATAAGCACAAAAGTTTACATAGCACATGCAAAATTCATTGTTTATATACGTCAAAATAAGACATATCCTCGAAATCAAAAGAATCAAAAATAATTTAAAAAACAAAAATATCTAAATTAATTATTTCTATACAATAGTTTGGTTAAATTTCTCTATGTTCATTTAGATGTGTATTTGACGGATTGTTATAATTATAGGAATAGTAATGATTATAAAACATTAAAGTTTATGAATACATTTATATAACCTCTTCTTCTACCCATTTCACTATCAGACAGTATCCATGCACATCAAACATCAAACTTGCTGAAAGTACTTCAGTATCATTTCAGGTAATACAATTATGACTGGTAAAACAAAATTAATATAAAATATTATTTTTAAAATTGTTATTACTTATTAGTATTAAATAAATATAAAAATTATATATTTTAATAATTTGATACTAAAACGTAATTTTGAATAAATAATTAAAAAAAAAAAAAAAAAAAAAAACTAAAAATGTTTTACATTAATTAAATGGGAATTCCTTTAGCGAATGAGTTGTTACTGTTGTCTATATGTTACTTTACATAATAATATACATGTATTACGCTTGGTTTTGTTTCCCCCCTCCCTCTTATTTTAACTACTAGGAATCTTATATATCTATGTATTATACTGTAATTATAATATAAACAAAACGCTAAATATTTGAAACTTTTAAATACGCTTGCATAACGCTTTGGTTTGATTTATTTTATTCTTTAACACCATAAAGTGCATAACACGATAAATTAACTTACTTTCAATTTCGTTTGAAAACAGTATAACGCAACTCTAAGAAAATGTGATATCATTATTTTCATCATATCATAACTAATTTTGCGTTATTTATTTATTTATTGTATTTTTTATAAAAATAATTTAAAATTTATATATTTTGTAAAATAAGAAAAATCAAAATATTTTGTTTTTACTCGTGTAAATATGTGATAAGTTATAAAAAATAAAATTTTATTTTTTTTAATTAAAATTAATATAATTACAAAATAATAAATATTCAAAAATATATTATGTTTATATAATAATATATTTAAAATCTATTATTTTGCAATGTTACAAGTTATATGTAAAACGTAAAATATTATAACATTTCATTGACTTAAACCTATATAATATACACATTCAATGTAAAAATAATATTAACTTGTTATATATTCAGAAATAATGAGAATTATTGCAATAATATTTTTCTTATAATATGCATTTGCATTTGACATTTCAGACAGATTTTATTTTATGTTAAGAATTAATTATTTGAGTACAGAACATTTCCGGCATCTGTTTAGTACGACTCTAAATCGAAATTTAGATTTCTGGTATTAAAACATTGAACTGCTACATTTATATACCAGTATTCTTGCATATTATAATATCGGAATTCGTTATTTTAAATATTTATAATTAAAACAATGTTATTAACAGCAAATTACAGAAAATATATTTGTATTTTACATTTTTAACTAAACCAGTATTTTATTGACGAATTAAATATCAATATCTTTAAGTATATAAATTCAAAAATAAATATAATAATAAAAAATATTGAGAATAAAAATTAAGTAATAAATAATTAGTAGTTAATTCAGAAATCAATGCAAATTTACTCTAGGGATGTATGTATAATTTGAAGTGCAGTAGAAATCATGAACAAACTCTGAAAAGTATGATAGGGGAGCATATGAAACATTTTAAATATATTTTTTAAATAAACAGTGCGTTTATGCTTTATTTTACTAAAAAAAATTGTGCAGAAATTAAGTATAGCGGTTTAATAATTTCTATGGTTTAAAATACTTAAAAGAATGTCTAGTATTTCTCAAATAAATATCTCCGGAATCGGTGCAAAGTAGTTTTCCCAAAAAATGCAAAAAAAAAAAAAAAAAAAAAAAAGTTTTTTCCCATAAACGTAATGTTAAATTAGGGGATCATTCTTCCTCCGCGTGCCAAACCAATAGCCTCCATTATATGCTAAAATTAAAAATATAAATAACCAAAATTTTATCAACATTTAAAGACATTTACATGCCTTCTGATATAAAATTTTGTCATAAAAAAAAAAAAAAAAAATCAAGTTATGTACTGCAAATATTAAAAGCATTAAAATTAAAAAAAAAAAAAAAAAATTACTATCGTGCAAGAATGAAGAAATAAGATAATTTATTTTTTATTTAAATAATGACAAGTAGCATAAATATGCTGAGCTGAACTCGCATAATGTTATAATACAACATGCAACACGTTCACTATCTATACAACATAACATAAATTATGTATGAATAAATATTGCTAAAAGCTAGCATATTTATTTTTGTACATGTATAGATAATTATATATTTTTTTAAAGGGATTATTATAATATTGATTTTCTTCCTTAAACTTAAAGTAGTTTACAGAGGGGAGAATTTACTTTGTCATAATAATCCAAACAAAATTGACAAATTATTTTGTAAAGTCCCCAAAGAAATTAGTTAAAATAAATATTTTAGTGATAAAAATTTTAGCAAGTGAATTTCTATATATCATAATGAATATTGTTGTTATATTTTTCCGTGCAACCTGCTGTTTTTTTTAAACATATATATTAACAAAATGTGTCCTCACTAATTAATGATTTGCTGTAAGAGAAAGCAGTTCATGTATACAGTACAATACCTGCTGTGTTGGGTTATTATCACAAATATTGTGTTCCAGATATTATTAGATTATATATGAGAACTTTATTTGACATATCATGACATACTCTACAAAAATATTACCATTTGTGAGAGCGGCAATAACTTTTTTTTTTTTCTGCTTCAGACGGAAGTCTTTAAATATTTTTTTAAACACTTTTCTTAATTCATCAGCTTAAAAAAATGTGTTATTTTAATATATAACATTTCATGCATGTGTTCTTTAGTAACGTGTGTGTATATCAACATTCTCGAACAAGAATATTTTTTTATCATTTAAAATTTACGTATCGTTTTTTTATATATAGTGATAATGAAGGATAATAAAAATGTAGAAAAATAATGGGGTGGAAGTTAAGTTGCAAAAAAATCTAGAACAAATAGTTATATCCACAAAGCCCAGCAGAATTCAACGGTCCTGATATCCGTGTAATAATTTTGCAAACTTTTTTCTTCAATTTGACTCTGCAAATTTTATCTTATACAGTATACAGTATTAATTATTAGTAGTTAGTTACCACGCTTCTAAATAACATCACCATAAGTAAAATGTGGCTTATTTTTCATCCAATTTTAGCAGAAAATAACGACTGTAAATGTTTATTCATAACTTAATAAGTAATAAATAAAGTTGTAGATTTTAAGATTTTAAGTTTTGGCTACTTTTATTAAACTTTTTTCTTTGTATTAAATTTTTTAAACAAATATTTCAAATAACATAATTCTATAAAATTATATGTAATATATTTACTGTAATATTTTTATACTTATATTAAAATTATTTTTATTTAATTTATTTATTTAAATTTTTAAGTACTTATCTCTCTAATGAATGTTACAAGCAATTCTATAATCTATTGTAACTTTAATCACCATGAAGAATGGATCTGGAATGGATTCATTATTTTTATATACACGAATGAAAAATATTTTATTGCTTTTAAATTAAAAGCTAGTTAATGATATTGATATTATTGTAAACAATTGATTGCATTTGGTATTACGATACGATACCATCTGAAGCACTATGGAGTAGGGACGTTACTGTAGCACCTTTATTTTTCTGTATTTAAATATTTATATTCAAAATAGTATACACCTATGGTATACAATACACTTAAGGGAGAGCACTATGGTCTTGATGTTTTTATAAAAATGGAGAGGAGAAAAAAAGTTTATAAATCATGAAATATTTTGACTAAAGACTTAAATTATTTAGTCTTCTCTAAAAAGCTTTTAAACTTGAGAAGAAAGTTATAAGATTTATATCTTTAAAAAATGCATTACGTTATATTTTTAAACGTGTTTTCCAGAGCGAGCTTAAAAAAAATTTGAGGTGGGTTTTTGTAAATGGCGGCTTTATCTCTTTTATGAATACACTGGTCATTTTTTTTTTACCTGAATGAGATATATAGCAAGGTGTTTTCAAGGTTATATTCATTAAAATATAATAAATGTTTCATTCTTGCCGAAGAATAATTTTTCATTTTGCTCCGGATATGAAAAACAGATGTTTGATAGAAAAATAGAATTCTGAGAAATTTATTATGAATGAAAATATTAATAAATCTAGTTTTTATTGATTTCTTTGGAAAAGAATTTATTATTTTTTTATGTCAATTTTATTATATAGCAATTAAAAAGACAAAATGCCAGCAATATACGTGTACACTGCATAGTAATAAACTATTTTCTATTAATGTGTATCCTACAATTATAGAATTTTTTATAATATAATGTTGTTGTTTTCAAGAAATTGCAATGAGATGCAGAAAAAAGTGGTCTGCAAATGCTTATGCATTGCTATTAAATGTCAATAAGGTAAGCAATATTAACATCAATGAATATTCGCTTAAAAAATGTTATTCACAACTTAAAACAAATACGGTACAAACAAATTATTACTAAAAAAATAAAGAGTGGTTTCGGTACAAGGTTTAAAACTATTTTCATGTGCCAAAACTTTGAGACTTTTGCAACAAAAGTATGAGATGTAAAAGTTGATAAATTTACTATGATTTTTCTTTTCCCTTTTATTTTTTTATGTTAAGTAATAATTATATAGGTATATTACTTTTGACATTTTAAAATGAACAGGAAAAAAAAATCATAGAAAGTACATTTCAAGAGTGAATAATTAAAAATAATGCAGAAATTAGTCATACGATTCAAAATTAAGAAAAAAAAATCAATAAACATTAAAAAGTATTAACACTTTCTATACAGAATTTTATAAACAATTGCATCCATTCAAATTTAAAATATTATGATAAAAAAAAAATTTAATGTAAATTTTCAAACCACTTTTCTTAATTTTACTTCTTCAACACGATCCGACAAATTAAATTTTACATTAGCAACTTCAATATTCTTGTGTCTTACTGAAATCTTATATCAAGTGTATTTCAAAGTTAAGTTAATTTTTAATATCATCATATTCATTCGACAAATTGTCCATTACACAGTAATAATAATGATGTTATTGATATGTTATATAATATACCATAAATCTCATTTTCATTCCTAAAGAAACTAGATTTTCACTTCATTTGTTTTTCTCGGCAGAGGACCACAATTGTTGAAAATTAATTTTAAAAATTCTGGTATGAACCTGATTTTAGATAATTTAAATAATAAATAAATAATAATAATATTAGAATAAAAAATTTAAATAATTTTAATATTTAAAATTTATGTTATTAAGTATATTAATATTTAAACTCATAAAACAATATAAATTTTTTTGTAATTTTAGTAAATTGCTACATTTTTTAGTATACCGGTATCGCTTATATATTTTTATCAAATTATGTTGTAAAAACTGCTAACCTTGAAATCGTGCTTGATTCCGTGTTTGCATGCAGTGATGATAAAATGAAAAATAACGAACATTCTTACGTATCTGCGTTATTTTATTATTATACTATGTTTTTGAATACTTAAAATAATTTTAATTTATTTTACATTTTTCTATATATTTTACTTGTGAGTTTGTAATTTTATTATTTGTGTTTTTACTTTTTTTTTTTTTTTTTTACAGAGTTCAGATCAGAGGCTGCGAATACTCAATACGATCAACAGAAATACAAGCACAATGCCAAGGTTGCGTATAGATTTCAGAAAATTCCTACAATTAATGTTTGCAATACTGTATCGCGTATGTATCATATTTCAAATGGCAGGTATTTTGATAAATAAATGATTATTTCAGAATAATGAAAAACCATAACATATCTACCAGGTATCATATTACTGTACGTTATATTGTCGTATTCACTTTCACATTGTTAAAAATTTACATATAAATCACTATAATATAGCAAATAAATTCCCATGATTATTATTTTTACCATGGCACCAACTCTTCCTATGTTTAATATATTGAATTTTCCCAATATATTTATAAAATTATCGCAAAATACAAAATCAATTTTATAAATAATCAAAGCAGGTATTTTATGATGATTACATTTTAATATATACGTTTGTACATTATTTTTAAAACTGTCACACAAAAAAAAAAAATAATAAAAAAAAAAAAGGTACGTACCAGTGTTGAAGTAATGCTCTATATATCCAGTATTTGTTCGCCAAAACAAAGCAACAACCAAACAAACGCCTGTTGCTGTTATTTCACTCACTGTCTACCTCACACACAGTTAGATAAGCACGATGTTCGCACGAGAGCTGCTACAACTCAACTGTCTGCTTGCGAGCTCTCTAACAGGTCACTAAAGAATCGAATACTACTGGTGCCAGCCCGCGTGAGCCCGCGTCAAGTTGTACCGGTCTCACGCTAGAGGGCATCTTTAATTGGAAATTTAATGTACTTTTATTTATTTATATTTGTATTTTATTTGTTGTTTATTCATTGATTGATTGATTGATTCGTTCATTCGTTCATTCACTCATTCATTCATTCATTCATTCATTCATTCATTCATTCATTCATTCATTCATTCATTCATTCATTCATTCATTCATTCATTCATTCATTCATTCATTCATTCATTCATTCATTCATTCATTCATTCATTCATTCATTCATTCATTCATTCATTCATTCATTCATTCATTCATTCATTCATTTACTTGATTTACTTGTCCATTTATATAATTAAATATAATTATTATATATCGTATGGCGTTATAGAGTAATATGGTGAAGTTAGGGTCTATAAAAGCGTCATTTTTTTTTCTTTCACATTTTATCCGAAATTATGTGGGCAATTAATATAATAATATTTGTAAAAAAATATTAATAATAAGGTGAAATCTACAATACGAGAATATTATATTTACGAGTACATTTACGTAATTAAAAATAATTACATGTTCATTTGAGAATGCAGTTTTTAATTTCGTTATACATACAATATATTCTATATGTATATGCTATTTATTATATTTATTCTATTTGTACAAAAAAATAGAAATTATTATATTTATACTATATATTATCATACAATTTAAAAATGAAGAAAAAATTAAAAGAATTAAAGAAGAAAAATTCATGTTTTTATAGAGCATTAGGTTGAAAGTAATTCCATCTGACTGGGACTCGAACCCAGATCTTTGGTTTGCTGTGATTAACATATTGCACAGAAAAACATACTGTCTTAGACACAAAAAAAAAAAAAAAAAAAAAAAAAAAGTATAAAATGTTACTTAATATTATTAAAATTTACAACATATTGAAAAACATTCAGAATAAAATTTTGTAAGTAAATTATCTCGATTTATTATTTATTAAAAAAATAACCACAAATCTTTTATATATAAAGTAAATTACCATGTGGTTAAAATTGAGAGAGAGAGAGAGAGAGAGAGAGAGAGAGAGAGAGAGAGAGAGAGAGAGAGAGAGAGAGAGAGAGAGAGAGAGAGAATCTAATACAGGTATACTTAATTACAATTCAAGGAATAAAAATTCTCTGACAAAGTTTATACATGATATTGATTTTTATGTTTGCAGAGACGTAAGGGTGCAAATTTATATATCTTTAAATTCGTAAAGAAATTTTGCGCCTTAAGCTACCCAGGTTATGTACACTGCAAAATTTACCCAAATAAAAATTGAAAAAGGTAACACGAAAGGATTCTTATCTGAATTGATTTCAAATGCCCATGACAATCCTAATAAAAGAATCAAATGAATAAGAATTGAATAAATGAAAAAAGAAATAATATAACTTTAGTGTGTGTGTCTTTGATATAGAGTAAATAACCAAAAAATGGTTATTTTTGGAATAAAATGAACCCTCTAAATATTGACGAAAATTATAAGTATAATGTAAAGCAAAAAAAGAGTCTGTTTTATTAAAATCATAAAAAATTGAACAATGTGTTTTTTATTGATCTGTGATATGATGAAATACGTATAGCATAAAGTCGTATTATTTATCAATGCATATTGGTCATTGCCGTCATTGGTTTGAATATTTATGCACTAAAGATATAAATTAAAATAAAGTTGCTAGACTAAGTTATTTCTAAACATACTCCAGAGTAGTAAAAAAAATAAAAAAAAAAATAAAATGATATCGATGATTTAGTAATTTAATTATTATTAGCTTACAACGTAAAACACGTAAAAGTGCGTTTTTATTTTTATTTTTTATTATCATTATTTTTTTTTTTTTTGATAATTTTTCATTGAAATTTTTGTAGCACCAGTTCAGTATAGTTAAAAAAGAAGAGAGAGAGAGAGAGAGAGAGAGAGAGAGAGAGAGAGAGAGAGAGAGAGAGAAACTATAATAAAGTATAAGACAATGATTTTGCAATGCTAAAGGATTGTAAATTAGTGTTAGCGCGTTAATTAGCGCACCTTTTTCCACTCCACCTGTGATTGATTAGCGCACTACACCGGTAACATCTATTTAAGATGCTCATTAACACTAAATTACTACATTCAATTATACCACGCTATAGGACTTGAATTTTTTATGTCAAGATTTCAAGGTAAAAAAATGAAGATAAGAGAAGAAAAAGTCCATGTTATCATTTTAGGAGAAAACTTTTGTATACAATGGCAATATTACAAGAGAGAGGGTCTAAGTTTTTTGAGTCTAGACGCGTTCTTATATATGCAAAAGTATTCTACACAGAACAGCACTTTCAACTTTAGAAAGACATATTCAGAGTGCTTCATATATTTTTCATCATTTGCTGGAGGCAAAATTTGCACTACCTTCTTAAAACCTTGCACTATGGGGGGTTAAGAAAAAAAAAAAAAAAAAAAAAAAAAACTTCGTGGTAATACGTTCAACGTTGACTCGGTGATGAAATTCAATTTCATAAACGTCGTAGCAATTTAAAAATAACATCTTTTTTGTCGTTTTTATCAACTTAACCAAGAAATGTTATCATCTTTAATTCTTTTACGTCAACTGTTTATTTCCTTTTTTTTTTTAATTCAAATAAAATTGTATTATGTTGTAATGATGATGTACAGCAATGTTAGAAATTTTAATATGATTAGCAAATGCTTCTTACCAGCGATGTTTTTAATTATTATTGACTTAAAACACGTTAAAGAATGCCTGTTAACCCCCATATTTAAAATTTTCCGGAATAAGTGCAGTAGTTTTCTCAAAAATCGCAAAAAGAAAAAAAAAAAGTCATATAAGCGTAATGTTAAAATAGAAGTGAACTGTGATTCCGTGCATTTTTCTAGCACGCCTCTGATTGCGCCAGTACTAAGCATTGTTGTAATAACTTGCAAACATAACCAGTCTTGATTTTTACTGCATTATCAATGAGCAATTTATAGACATACACATTTCTGAAGGTGAGAGATGAAAAAGTATAACTAATAAGTAATAACTATAAGTTTTAAATTTTTATAAACTAAATAATAAAAATAAATATAATAGCGCAACATTATCAACTAAAAAGCATTTCACATACTTGTATAAGGTCTATCCATTCATGTTAAAGTCAACGCCATGTTGAATAACTCAATAACATGGGTGGCATAGGACATAAAATCATTTTGCCAGTTTAAAAACACTAAGCAATATTTTTGAGAGCATTAATTCTGGGAATATTATGTTGAATTCGTATCTCAAGTATGTGAGAAAAATAGCAATAACAAAAAATGATCCGATTTACCAAACAAATTTGGCTTATATGAAGTTTGTCCTATGCTCAGCAATGTTATGCACTACTCCAGTATGGCCTCCAAGCGCAATAAATATGACGTCATTCGCATACACCCTATACATAACAATATTACTGATTTTTTTTTTTAATATATATTGAAAAATGAAAAACAACAACAAAATAATATAAAAATATATTTTTCCTTAGCAACACATGGCATCAATCGACAAGAAAAATAAAATGTCATACGTATTTCATCATTTAGATCAATAATACTTATATAAAAACACATAGTTGATCAATTTTTTAGGATTCTAATAAAACAAACTGACTTTTATGTTACTACTTTTTTTTTTCTCTCTCTGCAATGTTTTTTGGAGGGTGCATTTTATTCCAAATATAACCAGTACTTGGTTATTTATTTATATTGATGGAGACTTTGTACGTATATATGTAAGGGGTAAAAAAAAAAGTAATCAGGGGTAGAATAATGTTGAAATAAGACTTGTACAACGCCGCGTTACAAAAATAAGGAGTGAAAAAGAAAGAAGTTGGTTTGGTTTATTTTTATGGTATGCATATTGCATACTATATAATATACGTTATTTACGCTTTTTTAAAATTACTTTTTGTTTTCACAAAATAATACTAGTATAAAAGTTAACGGGACTATATAAACCAATATTATTGCGCATATATGTCTGTACATTAAACAAAAATCACATTTTACCCCCCCCCCCCCAAAAAAAAAGTTATTATATTTTCATGGAATCCTCATAATTATTTAAAAAGGCTATGAAATAAATTTTGTGCGTAATGAAATATTTACGATGAAATTAAATTTCTATGAAATAACAAAACTAAAAATTCTCTGAATATACGCATGTACATTTTTGTGTTATTTACATTTTTGTTCAAAGTGTACAGGTATGAAACACAAAGTCAATAAAAGAGCTTGAAAAATATTTAACATAGTTTATATAATAATCATGGTTGTGTTATATAAAGCATATTATTATATAATATAAAATCTCTCTATTTCGTGTAACATGATATTTTTATTGTTTAAACTTTACCTGGAAAAGTAAAAGCAATTATAAATATAAACAAATAAAATTTACCCCGACTAACTGACCAACGTAAAAATATTTTATTATGTAAATTTCTCTTGCTCTATATTTTCATTAAATTTTATGGTATAATATGTTTGCTGTAATGTATAAACAAAAACATCTGTGTATATGGGAAATGAAAATATAACACTTTTCCCTGAAACTATTGTTCCGAAACAAATATTTTTGTTTGTTTTGGTTTCTGACAGCGTAATTACATTATATAAAAGGTGTAATTAGATCCTATAAACGTATATTTATATACTGTATAGTATAAATACAAAATAAATTATATTTCCTAAAATTCCACGATTTTTGTATAATTTAGGTGATTTTCATAATCTGGTGAACATTAAAGTTATTTTTCTTTATTATTATTATAATTATTGTAACGAATTATTAAAGTATTTCATTCACACGTTAATTCAATAGCTATTATCAAAAATATAGTACCAACTAGTAAAAATTGTTTTTAAAAACATAAAGGAAATTAAATAAAAGAAAAGGTTAGCTCTATCAGACTAGGTGGTTGCAATATCATGTAAAAGTTGACGCCATATGTGAGCACTAAATGACATGGGCTGGTATGAGGAAAACACAAATTTTGGTATAGTTTAAAAATACTTGTAGCAATATTTATGAGAGCATTGATGCTGTAAACAGATTGAATTAGGTTTTCAAGCATACGAGAAAAATAATAATAACCAAAAAATTAAACTATAATTTTCCAAAGAAATATCCGAAAACGATGTTTGTCCTATGCTGAACAATGTTATTCATTGCTCCAGTATGGCGTAATAGCGCATTTGGTATGACGTCAAGCGCATACAACCATTGGGACCTAATTGAAATTTGGGCGTCAATTAAATTAGTAAGCTGTTAGAAGACACGCTCTGGGTTATGTTCGATGAGATATTGGGTCAAGAAAACTTTGCTGATCTGACCTAACAAATCATGAACCCAGTCAGTGAGTGTCTCAAGTGCTATAGTACTGGGTCACAAGTCATCATTTGTTTTTACTTACGTAATCTTGCATTGAACAGTCATAGGGTGTGTGTTGTAGCATTATAACTTACCTAAAACACAGAGAGAATAAACTTGATTAATTTGCAATTACATTTAGCTATTCATACATACATTACATCTTCATTTTAACGTAAGTGTTTCAACAAATACCATACAGGATATGCTAAAAAAATTTAATAAAATATTAAATACACAAAAAATATTAAGGAGGGTTGTCTTTAGTTGGCTTGTATCTCAAAATCTAAAAAGAAAAGTTAGTAATTTTTTGATGTCACCTCAAACTTTATGATAACAGCTACCCATGATAAAATTTTCATTGCTTGTGACCATCAGATAATAGAGAAAAGAATTTTTAAAATTTACTAAAATTAACATGGCCTCTTATGGAACTAAAACTTCAAAAAATCATAATTCAAATTCTAGCATGGTGACACCCCAAAATTTTTACATTTTTGAAGTTGCCTTAACCTAATGTATCACCATGCAAAATTTCAGATTTTTCCTTCTTTACGACTTTTTAGTCAAATCCCGTAGTAGTTGATTTCCCGCCTTAAAACAAAATAATTATATTAAATTATTACCTATAATATAATGTATGTAGATGTATAACAAAGCAATGTCTGATGCAAGTTCACTCGTTAGATTCCGCTCACAAACTGAGACGTCAAAAGTAAAATGTATTTAATTAAAATTTTTAATTGTTACGAAAAAAATTACCTTGAATTTTTTAAAAACTGACCTATCAGATTATATCGCTAAGTAATTTAAGAGGTCAAAGACAAAGAAACTAAAAGTATTTCACTTTTCTTTTTTTCTTTAATTAATTTAAATTTAATTATTATATAATATGAAATGTAAGTATAAAAATGTATTGTCATTATAAAAGGAATGGTTATATTTTATAAAATAGAAAAATTATAAAAAAAAATTATTTCAGCTCTTATTATTATTTTTTTTTTATGTTCAAAACGTTCAACTTGTATAGGGTGTATGCATTCATGTTAAAGTCAACGCCATGTTGGATCACTCAATAACATAGGCAGCATAGGAAATTAACTCAAATTTGCCAGTTTAAAAGCACTATGCAATAGTTTTGAGAGCATTGATGCTGTTAATATGTAAAATTAGTATCTCAAGTAAGTGAGAAATAATAAGAAAAAAAATTAACCGATTTCTCTAAGAAAATAGCCAAAAACCAAGCTTGTCTTATACTGAGCAATGTTCACTACTCCAGTATGGCGTCAAAGCGCAATGAATATGAAGTCATGCGGATACACCCTTATTTTCTCTCTCTCTCTCTCCCCCCCCTTAAAATATTAAAATTCCTTGTATGTACTTAATTTGCTTACACAAAATTTGAAATATTTAGCATGGTTATTTTGTTCTTTCATAACATGTTTTACTAGTCAAATACAACGTGTATTTTTGTTTGTACATAAATTGGAATTTCAGATGCAAATAGTTGGTACACAATATTTAATATATTCCTATACGAAACATTTTTCTTCACTTCTGTGAAAATTTTCCTTTGTTAAATATTATTGAATATCGTAACAATAAATATATAAAAGTTCATTTGTTCCCATCCAACTCTTAAATGGAGGATATCGGTGATTCGTGTCAGCCAATCGAGAGAGTATGGGCATGATGATACAAAGCATTGAAATTAAAAGCATACGCGGGAAAAGATTCTCCTTATATCATACTGTACTTTATTTTACTTATACGTAATTATAAATTGTTCCAAATTTTTAAGTTTTAATAAATGGTATATGATAGTTTGGTACAATAAATCTCATATTCACATCTCTCTTATTCATTCATTGCCCGATATAGATACGTAATCGCTTTTTAAGTACGAGTTGTGAGACAATAGAGGAAGATGAGCAGATTGTTAACTTTAAATGAAATTTTGAAGTAATTTATTATTATTAATAATAATAAAATATACATAAAGAAATAAAAATATTTTTTAAAAATAAAAATGAATACACATTTATAATATAAATATAATAATTACATTTAAATTAAAACACACCAAAAAATTAACATAAAATGTTAAGTATTAAAATTACATCACTTCTGAAATTGCACAATATGAGGTCATCTTTATGGTTGACCTCTCATAGAGGTCAAAATTACTAACATAAAAAAAATACAAGTTTATGTTTATAAAATATTGCATAATAAAAAGTACAAGTAAGCTAAAACCACCAAGTGACACTAATTTTTCCAAGCATGACTTTTTTTTTTTTTTTTTTTTTTGCTGTTGTTTTTTTAATGCTATGTTTAATTTATTTATTATCTACGTACGTTAAACAGGTTAACGAAAACGATGTTTAAAAGCTTTTAATTTTTCTGAGTAGTAATTAATAAAATTGCGTACTTTATGTTAATGTATAATTTGAAAATGATTAAAAATTAATTTTAAGTTTGAAGTGTTGTAGACGCGACGCGATAATATTATAAAGCACGCCTTTTGGCAATACAAAGCACTTATATGGAGATTTTAAATGCCATAATGCTTTATTTGAATGCATATTATTTCCATAACCCAGTAAACACACATGATTATAAGTATTCAATGTACTGAACATGTTTTCATGTGTAAATAAAGTTAATGCAATATACATAAAATAATGCTTTATAATATGTATATTGTACGCACAGTACTTGACATGTAATTATGAAAACAAAATTATTTGTTCTGTATTATATAAAAGTGCATGATGGGTACTTTTTGTTTAAAAAAATAAATACATAAAAGTGCGAAAGTCTTTAAATCAAATATGCAAATTTTGAAGAAAGGGTCTATGCATTCATGTTAAAGTCGACGCCATGTTGGATAACTCAATAACATGGGTGACATAGGAAAAAAAATAATTTTGTCAGTTTAAAAACATTATGCAATAATTTTAAGAGCATTGATGCTGTAAATATGATGAATTAGTATCTCAAGTGTGTGAGAAAAATAACAATAACAAAAAATTAACCGATTTCCCAAAGAACATTGGCTTAAATGAAGTTTGTCCTATGCTGAGCAATGTTACGCACTACTCCAGTATGGCCTCCAAGCGCAATAAATATGACGTCATCCGCATACAATATAGGAAAAAAGTAGCTTCCTTATATATACAGAATAATGTTTGCTGCTGGACATGCAAGCATACATAATAAAATTTTATATCATATAGCTCGATACAAACAATAAATTTAATTTTTAATTTATTAATTCTGATTTTTATTCTTAATTGGACCACTTGCAATGAATGAACTACTCGTATTTAAAATTAATTTACATTCGTAATGCATTTCTTGTAAAGAAAGAACAAAAAAACTGATCATACATTACAATACAACAATTAAAAACGTGCATTGCACATTGAAATATATATATATATATATATATATATATATATATATATATATATATATATATATATATATATATATATATATATATATATATATATATATATATATATATATATATACATATATATATATATATATATTTATTTGAAAAATGATCGGATCACACGTTGCAACAATTTTTAGTAAATTAATTCGTTTGTATGCAACAACATTACATTGGCTTTCGGTTATATTTACAATATTACATTAAACATGTAAACAGATAATTTAATAAAAAAAACACGATAAATTACACAGTTAATTTAAAAGAAAGCGTATATTTTTTTTAATTGGATTTCCTAACTTATTAACTAACATTCTATACGTATATAATCGCAACTTTATATCATAAAAAATACCTTTTTTAATAATAACTCCTTCATATGATAATATAGCTTTTTATATAAAAGTAAGAAGTTAATAAAAGCGGGACTAAAATCTACTTAAATTATACTTTATTATATTTTTATACCAAAGTTTTTGCTTCAATGAGCACAAAATTTTTCATAATGTTACAAAAATAACAAAGAAAAGCAATTTTCTACTGAATTGTTCTAAAAAAAGAACTCTGCGCGAAAAAAGAAAAAAATAACGTATTTTTTCAATCTTTTATATAATAAAAATGAATACTTTATTTACGTAATAAAATAAGGAAAACATTCCTTTTTTTGTATCTAAATTTAAAATTTGTACTGTTTTGAATTGTTCTGTATAAAATCAAGTATATATATATTAATCAAATTAAATTCATATATGTAGGCTATTTGAAAAGCCAGAATAATGCTAAAGCAGATAATATGTATTTGAAAATATCCAATAATTTTTTTATTTTATGAACCACACGGAAATTTATTTTAAATCTAAAGACTATAATGCAGCACTAAAATTGTAAATTATTCATTTTATTTTCATTAATATTATTTATTTCCTTCATAGTGCATTACATATTATTGCAATAATCAATAATCTAAATTATCGCAACCTCTAACATAGTAACATATACTGATCAGTGATCACTCTTTAATATGTTTAGAGGACCACAATTGTTGTTTATTACATTGATACTTGAATTAAAATTTTAAGAAATTATAATTATTTATATAAACGTTTTAAATAATATAAATAAAATAAAAACATTAAAAATTAATAATAAATACTTATTAAATAAAATAATGTGTTTTTTAATAATTTTTGTATACTTATTTAAAATGACCTTGTATTATTCAAATAATGGAAAGCCAAATATAGTTGATCTTTCCTGACCTATATATTCTTTAATATTAACGCATTCTAATTCTAATTTACTGACTGTGATACGCATAGTTAAGCACTTTATTTCATTGTCTAACAACTTTACGCTTGCGTAAATTTTTATTTTTTTACGGTAAAAATAAAAAAATACTCAACACATTTTTTTATACGTTTGTTTTCTTTATAAATACTGTTAAAATATACTATACGTACAGTAGGTCCAAAGACTAAAAATTTTTATGCATTTTCTAAAATAAGTCATTTTTTTAATTAAATTAATTGTATTACTTAAGCTATTCTATATCACTTGAAATTTTTTTAATATAATATTTTAAAGCTACGACGATAGGCTTTAATGATCGTCAATCATGATAATGCTATTATAAAAAAAAACACAATATGTTCAATAATATAACTTTATATAATAATAACTATAAATAGAAATTGTAAAACTGTTTTCTAAAATCTAAAAAATAATGATGATTATGATAAAGTTATATTTTCAAATTTAAAAGTTGAAATCATGTACACAGTTTTTCAATGTTTTGAGTATTGTATAATTAACGGTTATGACGTCACTGAACGTTAAAATTGTAACGACAAAAACTTAAGTGACGTCACAATGGGTACCAATGTCCACCATTGATGATTATTTCTTCGTGATTTTAACGCTTTATTATGACGTAAACGTTAAATTAAACTTAAATAATATGCTGATAGCTTGGTTCATTGTTTTACAATGTTTTAAGTATTTCAGATATTAGAATAAGCAATGCATTTTATTTCTTATCTTAAAACCTAATTATAGAAATACTTTAGTCAGTGTTATATTGAGTACTATATTGAAGTGCGTTCTTCTATCAAATGATATAAAAGAATGTTTATAAGAAGCACTTGATACTTGATCTCTCTCTCTCTCTCTCTCTCCACAGTTTACATTTTTTTACAGAATTTTTTTTTCCAACTGCTAACGTTAGCAACTATTAACATAATTATATTTTTATACTGCAAGTTAATTACGTACATAAATAGATATAATTTTCATTTCGAAATAGTTTATTTCTCCAACTGCACATAAATTTATATTATTATTTCAAACTTATTGCATTTATCCATTGCTTAAAATTCCTGAAAACTCTTTTCATTATAACAAGCATCATGTAGATGCATGATCTAATATTGCAATTCATGTGCAATTATAAATAAATATTATTTTATTTAAAAATAAAAAAATTATTCTTAATTTATTATTAAATATTAAATTCTTTTAATGTATAATAAATATTATATTAAATTTATAAAATAAACCAAAATTTAAAGAAATTATATATTTCAAATTAAAGTTGTTACTTAAATTTAATTAATATTTTATACTATATACCTCTTATTAATTACAAGAGATTGTTAACTAAGCATCCAGTGTTCGTGTCAGCATTTAGACTGACACACCTGAGTTTTATAGTGCACATATCTCTTATACTGTACTTGACAAAGTCCGTGCACTCGTCTTGTCTCTGTTGACGCATTTAAACATGCGTGGAAGATACTTGAAGTGTTTCTTACTTGATGCCATCTCTATGTACGCTAATGAGAGGGGAGTCTTTATCAAGACAGTTTCGCATCACTGGCATTTTGTTTCAAGTATCATTGAAATTAAATACCATGTATGTGTGTGTGTTTGTGTGGGGATAAAACCAAGTACTGTGCGTCTTGCATATTATAGGGTCTATGCATTCATGTTAAAGTCGACGCCATATTGGATAACTCAATAACATGGGTAGCATAGGACGAACAATCATTTTACCAGTTTAAAAACACTATAAATATGCAATATTTTTGGGAGCATTGATGCTGTAAATATGATGAATTAGTATCTCAAGTGTGTGAGAAAAATAACACATAAAAAAAATTTAACCGATTTACCAAAGAAATTTGGCTTAAATGAAGTTTGTCCTATGCTGAGCAATGTTATGCACTACTCCAGTATGGCCTCCAAGCGCAATAAATATGACGTCATCCGCATACACCCTATTACAATATAGGAAAAAAGTAGCTTTTTTATATATACAGAATAATGTTTGCTGCTGGACATGCAAGCATACATAATAAAATTTTATATCATATAGCTCGATACAAACAATAAATTTAATTTTTAATTTATTAATTCTGATTTTTATTCTTAATTGGACCACTTGCAATGAATAACCTACTCGTATTTAAAATTAATTTACATTCGTAATGCATTTCTTGTAAAGAAAGAACAAAAAAACTGATCATACATTACAATACAACAATTAAAAACGTGCATTGCACATTGAAATATATATATATATATATATATATATATATATATATATATATATATATATATATATATATATATATATATATATATATATATATATATATATATATATATATATATATATATATATATATATATATATATACATATATATATATATATATATATATATTTATTTGAAAAATGATCGGATCACACGTTGCAATAATTTTTAGTAAATTAATTCGTTTGTATGCAACAACATTACATTGGCTTTCGGTTATATTTACAATATTACATTAAACATGTAAACAGATAATTTAATAAAAAAAAACACGATAAATTACACAGTTAATTTAAAAGAAAGCGTATATTTTTTTTAAATGGATTTCCTAACTTATTAACTAACATTCTATACGTATATAATCGCAACTTTATATCATAAAAATATACCTTTTTTAAAAATGTCTCCTTCATATGATAATATAGCTTTTTATATAAAAGTAAGAAGTTAATAAAAGCGGGACTAAAATCTACTTAAATTATACTTAATTATATTTTTATACCAAAGTTTTTGCTTCAATGAGCACAAAATTTTTCATAATGTTACAAAAATAACAAAGAAAAGCAATTTTCTACTGAATTGTTCTAAAAAAAGAACTCTGCGCGAAAAAAGAAAAAAATAACGTATTTTTTCAATCTTTTATATAATAAAAATGAATACTTTATTTACGTAATAAAATAAGGAAAAGATTCCTTTTTTTGTATCTAAATTTAAAATTTGTACTGTTTTGAATTGTTCTGTATAAAATCAAGTATATATATATTAATCAAATTAAATTCAAATATGTAGGCTATTTGAAAAGCCAGAATAATGCTAAAGCAGATAATATGTATTTGAAAATATCCAATAATTTTTTTATTTTATGAACCACACGGAAATTTATTTTAAATCTAAAGACTATAATGCAGCACTAAAATTGTAAGTTATTCATTTCATTTTCATTAATATTATTTATTTCCTTCATAGTGCATTACATATTATTGCAATAATTAATAATCTAAATTATCGCAACCTCTAACATAGTAACATACTGATCAGTGATCACTCTTTAATATGTTTATTACATTGATACTTGAATTAAAATTTTCAGAAATTATAATTATTTATATAAACGTTTTAAATAATATAAATAAAATAAAAACATTAAAAATTAATAATAAATACTTATTAAATAAAATAATGTGTTTTTTAATAATTTTTGTATACTTATTTAAAATGACCTTGTATTATTCAAATAATGGAAAGCCAAATATAGTTGATCTTTCCTGACCTATATATTCTTTAATGTTAACGCATTCTAATTCTAATTTACTGACTGTGATACGCATAGTTAAGCACTTTATTTCATTGTCTAACAACTTTACGCTTGCGTAAATTTTTATTTTTTTACGGTAAAAATAAAAAAAATACTCAATACATTTTTTTATACGTTTGTTTTCTTTATAAATACTGTTAAAATATACTATACGTACAGTAGGTCCAAAGACTAAAAAATTTTATGCATTTTCTAAAATAAGTCATTTTTTTAATTAAATTAATTGTATTACTTAAGCTATTCTATATCACTTGAAATTTTTTTAATATAATATTTTAAAGCTACGACGATAGGCTTTAATGATCGTCAATCATGATAATGCTATTATAAAAAAAAAACAATATGTTCAATAATATAACTTTATATAATAATAACTATAAATAGAAATTGTAAAACTGTTTTCCAAAATCTAAAAAATAATGATGATTATGATAAAGTTATATTTTCAAATTTAAAAGTTGAAATCATGTACACAGTTTTTCAATGTTTTGAGTATTGTATAATTAACGGTTATGACGTCACTGAACGTTAAAATTGTAACGACAAAAACTTAAGTGACGTCACAATGGGTACCAATGTCCACCATTGATGATTATTTCTTCGTGATTTTAACGCTTTATTAAGACGTAAACGTTAAATTAAACTTAAATAATATGCTGATAGCTTGGTTCATTGTTTTACAATGTTTTAAGTATTTCAGATATTAGAATAAGCAATGCATTTTATTTCTTATCTTAAAACCTAATTATAGAAATACTTTAGTCAGTGTTATATTGAGTACTATATTGAAGTGCGTTCTTCTATCAAATGATATAAAAGAATGTTTATAAGAAGATACTTGATCTCTCTCTCTCTCTCTCTCTCTCTCTCTCTCTCTCCACAGTTTACAAAACATTCCTACAAGAACCCAGTGTAAACTTTACATTGCGATAAGAGATAAAGGTTCAACCGTATACTACACGCAACGTGCAATGCAAAGACAAATAAAACGTCTTTCTATATCTCGACATGGATATGACGTGCTTTTCTTATATTTACCTAGAATCATTTAATATTTATTACAAAGTTTAAAACAGTCCTATATGTATTCAACCGGAACAATAAATATTTTCAGTATTATACATTTTATTGGATGCAATCTTCATTTGCAACAATTAAGTTTCATACAATTTCATATATTGCGCAATTCATATATTACTCCGTGGCTACGAGCCATATAAAAATGTTATATAAATATTTAAAACTTTAAGTATAAAGCACATTTTTATGTGATTATATAAAGATAGCGGCATTGTTAAGAGTAACAATATATATTTTTTTAATAATAAAATTGTTATTTAAATTAACCATAAAAAATTTGAAGAAACATTTCAAATTGATGTTATTTGCGTAGCGCGCTAGCTATAAACTAGCAAAATGAAAGATTGCGCGCTCCTATACTAATTTCCTATGATATATCCTATTATTTCGTATTACGGAATCATTTTTAGAAGGTAAAAGAAAAGAAAAAAAAAGAAAAAAACAAAAAACAAAAAAAACTAGCGCACTAATTCTTTAAATTTAAATGAAGGATACTATAGATACGCTACGTACGGACAAAAATATACGCAATAATTATGCTATAAATTATTTTCAGCAACAGTATATCAATTCAATTATGTTTATTTATTTATTTCATCCTACAATCACAAACACAACAATGCATATCCGCTTAGGTTGTTGTACATAATTAAAAAAAATACACAACAAAAAATGCAACATTATGTGCTTAAACTGTGTTACATAGCAGAAATATTATGCTAAGCAAATTAATTATTTATTATTGTAATTTAACAACATTTATGCTATATTGGCAAAAATTACGTAATTAAGAATACTTTATTCCAAGCGGTTATGTTATCACCAATAGAATTTTTTTTTCCAACTGCTAACGTTAGCAACTATTAACATAATTATATTTTTATACTGCAAGTTAATTACGTACATAAATAGATATAATTTTCATTTCGAAATAGTTTATTTCTCCAACTGCTCATAAATTTATATTATTATTTCAAGCTTATTGCATTTATCCATTGCTTAAACTTCCTGAAAACTCTTTTCATTCATTATAACAAGCATCATGTAGATGCATGATCTAATATTGCAATTCATGTGCAATTATAAATAAATATTATTTTATTTAAAAATAAAAAAATTATTAATAATTTATTATTAAATATTAAATTCTTTTAATGTATAATAAATATTATATTAAATTTATAAAATAAACCAAAATTTAAAGAAATTATATATTTCAAATTAAAGTTGTTACTTAAATTTAATTAATATTTTATACTATATACCTCTTATTAATTACAAGAGATTGTTAACTAAGCATCCAGTGTTCGTGTAAGCATTTAGACTGACACACCTGAGTTTTATAGTGCACATATCTCTTATACTGTACTTGACAAAGTCCGTGCACTCGTCTTGTCTCTGTTGACACATTTAAACATGCGTGGAAGATAATTCAAGTGTTTCTTACTTGATGCCATCTCTATGTACGCTAATGAGAGGGGAGTCTTTATCAAGACAGTTTCGAATCACTGGCATTTTGTTTCAAGTATCATTGAAATTAAATACCATGTATGTGTGTGTGTTTGTGTGGGGATAAAACCAAGTACTGTGCGTCTTGCATATTATAGGGTCTATGCATTCATGTTAAAGTCGACGCCATATTGGATAACTCAATAACATGGGTAGCATAGGACGAACAATCATTTTACCAGTTTAAAAACACTATAAATATGCAATATTTTTGGGAGCATTGATGCTGTAAATATGATGAATTAGTATCTCAAGTGTGTGAGAAAAATAACACATAAAAAAAATTTAACCGATTTACCAAAGAAATTTGGCTTAAATGAAGTTTGTCCTATGCTGAGCAATGTTATGCACTACTCCAGTATGGCCTCCAAGCGCAATAAATATGACGTCATCCGCATACACCCTATTACAATATAGGAAAAAAGTAGCTTTTTTATATATACAGAATAATGTTTGCTGCTGGACATGCAAGCATACATAATAAAATTTTATATCATATAGCTCGATACAAACAATAAATTTAATTTTTAATTTATTAATTCTGATTTTTATTCTTAATTGGACCACTTGCAATGAATGAACTACTCGTATTTAAAATTAATTTACATTCGTAATGCATTTCTTGTAAAGAAAGAACAAAAAAACTGATCATACATTACAATACAACAATTAAAAACGTGCATTGCACATTGAAATATATATATATATATATATATATATATATATATATATATATATATATATATATATATATATATATATATATATATATATATATATATATATATATATATATATATATATATATATATATATATATATATATATATATATATATACATATATATATATATATATATATATTTATTTGAAAAATGATCGGATCACACGTTGCAATAATTTTTAGTAAATTAATTCGTTTGTATGCAACAACATTACATTGGCTTTCGGTTATATTTACAATATTACATTAAACATGTAAACAGATAATTTAATAAAAAAAAACACGATAAATTACACAGTTAATTTAAAAGAAAGCGTATATTTTTTTTAATTGGATTTCCTAACTTATTAACTAACATTCTATACGAATATAATCGCAACTTTATATCATAAAAAATACCTTTTTTAATAATAACTCCTTCATATGATAATATAGCTTTTTATATAAAAGTAAGAAGTTAATAAAAGCGGGACTAAAATCTACTTAAATTATACTTTATTATATTTTTATACCAAAGTTTTTGCTTCAATGAGCACAAAATTTTTCATAATGTTACAAAAATAACAAAGAAAAGCAATTTTCTACTGAATTGTTCTAAAAAAAGAACTCTGCGCGAAAAAAGAAAAAAATAACGTATTTTTTCAATCTTTTATATAATAAAAATGAATACTTTATTTACGTAATAAAATAAGGAAAAGATTCCTTTTTTTGTATCTAAATTTAAAATTTGTACTGTTTTGAATTGTTCTGTATAAAATCAAGTATATATATATATTAATCAAATTAAATTTAAATATGTAGGCTATTTGAAAAGCCAGAATAATGCTAAAGCAGATAATATGTATTTGAAAATATCCTATAATTTTTTTATTTTATGAACCACACGGAAATTTATTTTAAATCTAAAGACTATAATGCAGCACTAAAATTGTAAGTTATTCATTTCATTTTCATTAATATTATATATTTCCTTCATAGTGCATTACATATTATTGCAATAATCAATAATCTAAATTATCGCAACCTCTAACATAGTAACATACTGATCAGTGATCACTCTTTAATATGTTTATTACATTGATACTTGAATTAAAATTTTAAGAAATTATAATTATTTATATAAACGTTTTAAATAATATAAATAAAATAAAAACATTAAAAATTAATAATAAATACTTATTAAATAAAATAATGTGTTTTTTAATAATTTTTGTATACTTATTTAAAATGACCTTGTATTATTCAAATAATGGAAAGCCAAATATAGTTGATCTTTCCTGACCTATATATTCTTTAATATTAACGCAATCTAATTCTAATTTACTGACTGTGATGCGCATAGTTAAGCACTTTATTTCATTGTCGAACAACTTTACGCTTGCGTAAATTTTTATTTTTTTACGGTAAAAATAAAAAAATACTCAATACATTTTTTTATACGTTTGTTTTCTTTATAAATACTGTTAAAATATACTATACGTACAGTAGGTCCAAAGACTAAAAATTTTTATGCATTTTCTAAAATAAGTCATTTTTTTAATTACATTAATTGTATAATATTACTTAAGCTATTCTATATCACTTGAAATTTTTTTAATATAATATTTTAAAGCTACGACGATAGGCTTTAATGATCGTCAATCATGATAATGCTATTATAAAAAAAAAACAATATGTTCAATAATATAACTTTATATAATAATAACTATAAATAGAAATTGTAAAACTGTTTTCCAAAATCTAAAAAATAATGATGATTATGATAAAGTTATATTTTCAAATTTAAAAGTTGAAATCATGTACACAGTTTTTCAATGTTTTGAGTATTGTATAATTAACGGTTATGACGTCACTGAACGTTAAAATTGTAACGACAAAAACTTAAGTGACGTCACAATGGGTACCAATGTCCACCATTGATGATTATTTCTTCGTGATTTTAACGCTTTATTATGACGTAAACGTTAAATTAAACTTAAATAATATGCTGATAGCTTGGTTCATTGTTTTACAATGTTTTAAGTATTTCAGATATTAGAATAAGCAATGCATTTTATTTCTTATCTTAAAACCTAATTATAGAAATACTTTAGTCAGTGTTATATTGAGTACTATATTGAAGTGCGTTCTTCTATCAAATGATATAAAAGAATGTTTATAAGAAGATACTTGATCTCTCTCTCTCTCTCTCTCTCTCCACAGTTTACAAAACATTCCTACAAGAACCCAGTGTAAACTTTACATTGCGATAAGAGATAAAGGTTCAACCGTATACTACACGCAACGTGCAATGCAAAGACAAATAAAACGTCTTTCTATATCTCGACATGGATATGACGTGCTTTTCTTATATTTACCTAGAATCATTTAATATTTATTACAAAGTTTAAAACAGTCCTATATGTATTCAACCGGAACAATAAATATTTTCAGTATTATACATTTTATTGGATGCAATCTTCATTTGCAACAATTAAGTTTCATACAATTTCATATATTGCGCAATTCATATATTACTCCGTGGCTACGAGCCATATAAAAATGTTATATAAATATTTAAAACTTTAAGTATAAAGCACATTTTTATGTGATTATATAAAGATAGCGGCATTGTTAAGAGTAACAATATATATTTTTTTAATAATAAAATTGTTATTTAAGGTCTTATCCTACATGTAAAGTACAGCCAAAAGTGTCCGTGGAAAATCATTCAAACTTTCAGGGTTTATTTATAAAGGTAAAAGACCCTTGTATACCAATTTTTGAAAAGATATATGGATTAGGAGAAAATTAAAAAAAAAATTAATTTAACATTAGTTTAAATGGAGTTTCAGTTTTTTTGAAATAACTCAAAAAGTGTCCGTAAATTGCATATAAAAAAAATATCACATGATAGAGAATTTTATTTCACTATTTGTAATTTTTTTTCAGATTTTTGTAAGGATAAAGTTTTTTTATATTAATTTTCAAAAAATATTTTGGTTATGTAAATTAGCTGGAGGGGGATGAGTGTAAGTAACTGAGAACGTTTGGCAACCTAGAAAATCAAGTGGCGAGATATTTTCACGAAAGCACTCGCAAAAGACCGAGCGTAGCCGAAGTGCTTACACAGGGAGTATAGTTGAGTCAGAAATGCCAACATGAGAAAAAAAGTTTTAGTTTTTTATTCTGCAGAATATACAAAATAAAGTAAATTATGTATCTTTTAATATTTCATCTTAAAAACTTTTCATTATTATTATTTTTATTTAATAAATTTTATGTTCTACATTGTGTATTTCATATTTTGTATAATATTATTTCATTTTCAAAAGTAGTGATTTTACCTTACAGTTGGTAAAAAGAATCAGCTGATTTTTGGCACTATTTTTTTTAAATTTTTTTTATGATATATTTTTTGATGATATATATTTTTTTAAATTTTAATATAGTAATAAAGGAAAAACAAACAGTTATTGAGAAGAAAGCGTTAAAAGAATTAATTTGACATATATTTTTATAGAAGCGTTTATTTGAAGCGTTATTCAGTGAGAAATTTTTGTTGTAAGAAGATGTTACCTAAAATTACGGTGGGTTGAGTCTCTGTTTCAGGCTTCGCTTCAAAACTTTTAACAGGAACACGCGCCCCAGAATTCCCTTTCTGTAATTTAACAAGTTTTTGTTCTTTCGAAGCTTTGCGCTTAATTAGCACAGTTCCTCCCAAATAAAACATTTTATTCAAGAGATCGCTTCATGGAAGGTTTCAATTTACAACAGCACGACACAAATATAATGAGTGTAATGATGTTGTTTACTAACTCGCGAGATGTTTTTTAAAAAACTGCATGCACCTGTGCGTGTGGTATGCGCACACCTGAGTATTCGCGCGTATCATAACACTCTTTCGCGGTCGCCCGCGGGCATTACGGCGACGTTGCCAAGTTTATTACTTTCCCTCCCCACCTCCTTCCAAGCAGTGGTGGGGAGACAGGTAGCTAACTTCTGGCGTGAGCTACATGTGATATAAGACCTTAAATTAACCATAAAAAATTTGAAGAAACATTTCAAATTGATGTTATTTGCGTAGCGCGCTAGCTATAAACTAGCAAAATGAAAAATTGCGCGCTCCTATACTAATTTCCTATGACATATCCTATTATTTCGTATTACGGAATCATTTATAGAAGGTAAAAGAAAAGAAAAAAAAAAAAAAAAAAAAAAAAAAAAAACTAGCGCACCAATCTTTAACTTTAAATGAAGGATACTATAGATACGCTACGTACGGACAAAAATATACGCAATAATTATGCTATAAATTATTTTCAGCAACAGTAGATCAATTCAATTATGTTTATTTATTTATTTCATCCTACAATCACAAACACAACAATGCATATCCGCTTAGGTTGTTGTACATAATTAAAAAAAATACACAACAAAAAATGCAACATTATGTGCTTAAACTGTGTTACATAGCAGAAATATTATGCTAAGCAAATTAATTATTTATTATTGTAATTTAACAACATTTATGCTATATTGGCAAAAATTACGTAATTAAGAATACTTTATTCCAAGCGGTTATGTTATGACCAATAGAATTTTTTTTTCCAACTGCTAACGTTAGCAACTATTAACATAATTATATTTTTATACTGCAAGTTAATTACGTACATAAATAGATATAATTTTCATTTCGAAATAGTTTATTTCTCCAACTGCTCATAAATTTATATTATTATTTCAAGCTTATTGCATTTATCCATTGCTTAAACTTCCTGAAAACTCTTTTCATTCATTATAACAAGCATCATGTAGATGCATGATCTAATATTGCAATTCATGTGCAATTATAAATAAATATTATTTTATTTAAAAATAAAAAAATTATTATTAATTTATTATTAAATATTAAATTCTTTTAATGTATAATAAATATTATATTAAATTTATAAAATAAACCAAAATTTAAAGAAATTATATATTTCAAATTAAAGTTGTTACTTAAATTTAATTAATATTTTATACTATATACCTCTTATTAATTACAAGAGATTGTTAACTAAGCATCCAGTGTTCGTGTCAGCATTTAGACTGACACACCTGAGTTTTATAGTGCACATATCTCTTATACTGTACTTGACAAAGTCCGTGCACTCGTCTTGTCTCTGTTGACGCATTTAAACATGCGTGGAAGATACTTCAAGTGTTTCTTACTTGATGCCATCTCTATGTACGCTAATGAGAGGGGAGTCTTTAACAAGACAGTTTCGCATCACTGGCATTTTGTTTCAAGTATCATTGAAATTAAATACCATGTATGTGTGTGTGTTTGTGTGGGGATAAAACCAAGTACTGTGCGTCTTGCATATTATAGGGTCTATGCATTCATGTTAAAGTCGACGCCATATTGGATAACTCAATAACATGGGTAGCATAGGACGAACAATCATTTTACCAGTTTAAAAACACTATAAATATGCAATATTTTTGGGAGCATTGATGCTGTAAATATGATGAATTAGTATCTCAAGTGTGTGAGAAAAATAACACATAAAAAAATTTAACCGATTTACCAAAGAAATTTGGCTTAAATGAAGTTTGTCCTATGCTGAGCAATGTTATGCACTACTCCAGTATGGCCTCCAAGCGCAATAAATATGACGTCATCCACATACACCCTAGATATACCGTTGCAAATATATTACTAAATGTTTAGTGCGTTTAAAATTAGGATAGTTTTCGAATCTGAATTACGGATAAGAAGTTATCCAGATATTTCAAGAGTATAATATTATCCGAATCTGTATTATCCGGATTAAAAAAATTCTACATCATATAGACAACAGAGTTTGGGGGGGGAAGGGGGGGCTACAAACAGTTCGGATTCGTATACTCACTTAACTGCGGCTTTCAATTTTTTATTAATATTTTTGCAGTTCTAGAAAATATTAGAAAACATACCCCCTGAAATTCAAAATTTACTCTTTTAATATAATATCATTTCAGTTTCAAAAAAGGGAGGAAAAAATATATTAAAATGTACTTTATGAGTACACAATTTTTTTTTGTGAATTATAATATAACCTATATTTTTTCTTTTAAAATCTTTTATTTGAAATGTTAACTACATAATTTAATGCTGTTCGTAAACCCTGTTCTCTTGCACCAAAAAATGCGCATTCCATATGATTAGCCATAGGTGATCGTCATTTTAGAGGCAAAGAACAGGGTTTACGAATAGCATTATTATATTACCATTGCATTTAGAACATACTTTAAAAATAAAAAGGCTCACGAAATTTCAAAGATCAGTCATCACATAAATCACATTTGCCATTTGCCTAAAGGATAATCTACGATAAAGTTTTCATAATCAGAATTATTACATGAACATTTTAATCTTCCATTATACAATAATGTATAGCCTAGGTACAACTTAACACCAATAAGAAACAATCTGTCAACTGAATAGCTTTCTGCTTTCAAATTGTGGTAATTACATTTAATAAATAAATAAAATATTGATAAAATGTTTTAATATTACAATAATATTAATATTTTCAAAATAAGTTAATTTATTTAAAAAGTTAAATAAACAAAAATTAAAATATAGTATTTTTTTATAAATATTTTTTAATTTTATCCAAAGCATATTATTACCAATGATCTAAGTTGACATGTGAAATTCAATCCTACACTATAGCCATATACTTCGTAAACAAACATGGTGACCTTCAGAATGGTAAAATTAAAAGCGCTCGATAAATCCCGACGCCAAAATACTTAACAATCTTGGAATAGACGTGAAACATAAGCTTTTAGTTTCCAGGCAAAAATAAACTTACTCTTCAGTATTTCTGCTGTTTTTTTAAACATATATATTAACAAAATGTGTCCTCACTAATTAATGATTTGCTGTAAGAGAAAGCAGTTCATGTATACAGTACAATACCTGCTGTGTTGGGTTATTATCACAAATATTGTGTTCCAGATATTATTAGATTATATATGAGAACTTTATTTGACATATCATGACATACTCTACAAAAATATTACCATTTGTGAGAGCGGCAATAATTTTTTTTTTTTTTTTTTTGCTTCAGACGGAAGTCTTTAAATATTTTTTTAAACACTTTTCTTAATTCATCAGCTTTAAAGAATGTGTTATTTTAATATATAACATGTCATGCATGTGTTCTTTAGTAACGTGTGTGTATATCAACATTCTCGAACAAGAATAATTTTTTATCATTTAAAATTTACGTATCGTTTTTTTATATATGAATAACAAAACAAAAAATTACGTAAATATTTTTAAAGGAAAAAAAAAAAAAGTTAACTACAAAAAACTTGATTTTTTTTTCTTTTTGCGGGTGATTTAAAAAATTTGCATTTGTGCAGTGATAATGAAGGATAATAAAAATGTAGAAAAATAATGGGGTGGAAGTTAAGTTGCAAAAAAATTTAGAACAAATAGTTATATCCACAAAGCCCAGCAAGTCCTGATATCCATGTAATAATTTTGCAAACTTTTTTCTTCAATTTGACTCTGCAAATTTTATCTTATACAGTATACAGTATTAATTATTAGTAGTTAGTTACCACGCTTATAAATAACATCACCATAAGTAAAATGTGGCTTATTTTTCATCCAATTTTAGCAGAAAATAACGACTGTAAAGGTTTATTCATAACTTAATAAGTAATAAATAAAGTTGTAGATTTTAAGATTTTAAGTTTTGGCTACTTTTATTAAACTTTTTTCTTTGTATTAAATTTTTTAAACAAATATTTCAAATAACATAATTCTATAAAATTATATGTAATATATTTACTGTAATATTTTTATACTTATATTAAAATTATTTTTATTTAATTTATTTATTTAGATTTTTAAGTACTTATCTCTCTAATGAATGTTACAAGCAATTCTATAATCTATTGTAACTTTAATCACCATGAAGAATGGATCTGGAATGGATTCATTATTTTTTTTTATATACACGAATGAAAAATATTTTATTGCTTTTAAATTAAAAGCTAGTTAATGATATTGATATTATTGTAAACAATTGATTGCATTTGGTATTACGATACGATACCATCTGAAGCACTATGGAGTAGGGACGTTACTGTAGCACCTTTATTTTTCTGTATTTAAATATTTATATTCAAAATAGTATACACCTATGGTATACAATACACTTAAGGGAGAGCACTATGGTCTTGATGTTTATATAAAAATGGAGAGGAGAAAAAAAGTTTATAAATCATGAAATATTTTGACTAAAGACTTAAATTATTTAGTCTTCTCTAAAAAGCTTTTAAACTTGAGAAGAAAGTTATAAGATTTATATCTTTAAAAAATGCATTACGTTATATTTTTAAACGTGTTTTCCAGAGCGAGCTTAAAAAAAAATTGAGGTAGGTTTTTGTAACAGGCGGCTTTATCTCTTTTATGAATACACTGGTCATTTTTTTTTTTACCTGAATGAGAAAAGGGGGGTTTTTTTCAAAGAGCAAGGTGTTTTCAAGGTTATATTCATTAAAATATAATAAATGTTTCATTCTTGCCGAAGAATAATTTTTCATTTTGCTCCGGATATGAAAAACAGATGTTTGATAGAAAAATAGAATTCTGAGAAATTTATTATGAATGAAAATATTAATAAATCTAGTTTTTATTGATTTCTTTGGAAAAGAATTTATTATTTTTTTATGTCAATTTTATTATATAGCAATTAAAAAGACAAAATGCCAGCAATATACGTGTACACTGCATAGTAATAAACTATTTTCTATTAATGTATCCTACAATTATAGAATTTTTTATAATATAATGTTGTTGTTTTCAAGAAATTGCAATGAGATGCAGAAAAAAGTGATCTGCAAATAATGCTTATGCATTGCTATTAAATGTCAATAAGGTAAGCAAAATTAACATCAATGAATATTCGCTTAAAAAATGTTATTCACAACTTAAAACAAATACGGTACAAACAAATTATTACTAAAAAAAATAAAGAGTGGTTTCGGTACAAGGTTTAAAACTATTTTCATGTGCCAAAACTTTGAGACTTTTGCAACAAAAGTATGAGATGTAAAAGTTGATAAATTTACTATGATTTTTCTTTTCCCTTTTATTTTTTTATGTTAAGTAATAATTATATAGGTATATTACTTTTGACTTTTTAAAATGAACAGGAAAAAAAATCATAGAAAGTACATTTCAAGAGTGAATATAATTAAAAATAATGCAGAAATTAGTCATACGATTCAAAATTAAGAAAAAAAAAATCAATAAACATTAAAAAGTATTAACACTTTCTATACAGAATTTTATAAACAATTGCATCCATTCAAATTTAAAATATTATGATAAAAAAAAAATTTAATGTAAATTTTCAAACCACTTTTCTTAATTTTACTTCTTCAACACGATCCGACAAATTAAATTTTACATTAGCAACTTCAATATTCTTGTGTCTTACTGAAATCTTATATCAAGTGTATTTCAAAGTGAAGTTAATTTTTAATATCATCATATTCATTCGACAAATTGTCCATTACACAGTAATAATAATGATGTTATTGATATGTTATATAATATACCATAAATCTCATTTTCAATCCTAAAGAAACTAGATTTTCACTTCAATTGTTTTTCTCGACAGAAGACCACAATTGTAGAAAATTAATTTTAAAAATTCTGGTATGAACCTGATTTTAGATAATTTAAATAATAAATAAATAATAATAATATTAGAATAAAAAATTTAAATAATTTTAATATTTAAAATTTATGTTATTAAGTATATTAATATTTAAACTCATAAAACAATATAAATTTTTTTGTAATTTCAGTAAATTGCTACATTTTTTAGTATACCGGTATCGCTTATATATTTTTATCAAATTATGTTGTAAAAACTGCTAACCTTGAAATCGTGCTTGATTCCGTGTTTGCATGCAGTGATGATGAAATGAAAAATAACGAACATTCTTACGTATCTGCGTTATTTTATTATTATACTATGTTTTTGAATACTTAAAATAATTTTAATTTATTTTACAATTTCTATATTTTTTACTTGCGAGTTTGTAATTTTATTATTTGTGTTTTTACTTTTTTTTTTTTTTTTTTTTTTTTTTTTTTTTACAGAGTTCAGATCAGAGGCTGCGAATACTCAATACGATCAACAGAAATACAAGCACAATGCCAAGGTTACGTATAGATTTCAGAAAATTCCTACAATTAATGTTTGCAATACTGTATCGCGTATGTATCATATTTCAAATGGCAGGTATTTTGATAAATAAATGATTATTTCAGAATATGGAAAAACCATAACATATCTACCAGGTATCATATTACTGTACGTTATATTGTCGTATTCACTTTCACATTGTTAAAAATTTACATATAAATCACTATAATATAGCAAATAAATTCCCATGATTATTATTTTTACCATGGCACCAACTCTTCCTATGTTTAATATATTGAATTTTCCCAATATATTTATAAAATTATCGCAAAATAGAAAATCAATTTTAAAATAATCAAAGCAGGTATTTTATGATGATTACATTTTAATATATACGTTTGTACATTATTTTTAAAACTGTCACACACACAAAAAAAAAAAAAAAAAAAAAAAAAAAAAAAGGTACGTACCAGTGTTGAAGTAATGCTCTAAATATCCAGTATTTGTTCGCCAAAACAAAGCAACAACCAAACAAACGCCTGTTGCTGTTATTTCACTCACTGTCTACCTCACACACAGTTAGATAAGCACGATGTTCGCACGAGAGCTGCTACAACTCAACTGTCTGCTTGCGAGCTCTCTAACAGGTCACTAAAGAATCGAATACTACTGGTGCCAGCCCGCGTGAGCCCGCGTCAAGTTGTACCGGTCTCACGCTAGAGGGCATCTTTAATTGGAAATTTAATGTACTTTTATTTATTTATATTTGTATTTTATTTGTTGTTTATTCATTGATTGATTGATTGATTGATTGATTGATTGATTCGTTCATTCATTCATTCATTCATTCATTCATTCATTCATTCATTCATTCATTCATTCATTCATTCATTCATTCATTCATTCATTCATTCATTCATTCATTCATTCATTCATTCATTCATTCATTCATTCATTCATTCATTCATTCATTCATTCATTCATTCAATCATTCATTCATTCATTCATTCATTCATTCATTCATTTATTTGATTTACTTGTCCATTTATATAATTAAATATAATTATTATATATCGTATGGCGTTATAGAGTAATATGGTGAAGTTAGGGTCTATAAAAGCGTCATTTTTTTTTTCTTTCACATTTTATCCGAAATTATGTGGGCAATAAATATAATAATATTTGTAAAAAAATATTAATAATAAGGTGAAATCTACAATACGAGAATATTATATTTACGAGTATATTTACGTAATTAAAAATAATTACATGTTCATTTGAGAATGCAGTTTTTAATTTCGTTATACATACAATATATTCTATGTATATGCTATTTATTATATTTATTCTATTTGTACAAAAAAATAGAAATTATTATATTTATATTATATCTTATCATACAATTTAAAAATGAAGAAAAAATTAAAAGAATTAAAGAAGAAAAATTCATGTTTTTATAGAGCATTAGGTTGAAAGTAATTCCATCTGACTGGGACTCGAACCCAGATCTTTGGTTTGCTGTGATTAACATATTGCACAGAAAAACATACTGTCTTAGACACACACAAAAAAAAAAAAAAAAAAAAGTATAAAATGTTACTTAATATTATTAAAATTTACAACATATTGAAAAACATTCAGAATAAAATTTTGTAAGTAAATTATCTCGATTTATTATTTATTAAAAAATAACCACAAATCTGTTATATATAAAGTAAATTACCATGTGGTTAAAATTGAGAGAGAGAGAGAGAGAGAGAGAGAGAGAGAGAGAAATCTAATACAGGTATACTTAATTACAATTCAAGGAATAAAAATTCTTTGACAAAGTTTATACATGATATTGATTTTTATGTTTGCAGAGACGTAAGGGTGCAAATTTATATATCTTTAAATTCGTATGAAATTTTGCGCCTTAAGCTACCCAGGTTATGTACACTGCAAAATTTACCCAAATAAAAATTGAAAAAGGTAACACGAAAGGATTCTTATCTGAATTGATTTCAAATGCCCATGACAATCCTAATAAAAGAATCAAATGAATAAGAATTGAATAAATGAAAAAAGAAATAATATAACTTTAGTGTGTGTGTCTTTGATATAGAGTAAATAACCAAAAAATGGTTATTTTTGGAATAAAATGAACCCTCTAAATATTGACGAAAATTATAAATATAATGTAAAGCAAAAAAAGAGTCTGTTTTATTAAAATCATAAAAAATTGAACAATGTGTTTTTTATTGATCTGTGATATGATGAAATACGTATAGCATAAAGTCGTATTATTTATCAATGCATATTGGTCATTGCCGTCATTGGTTTGAATATTTATGCACTAAAGATATAAATTAAAATAAAGTTGCTAGACTAAGTTATTTCTAAACATACTCCAGAGTAGTAAAAAAAAAAAAATAAATAAAAAATGATATCGATGATTTAGTAATTTAATTATTATTAGCTTACAACGTAAAACACGTAAAAGTGCGTTTTTATTTTTATTTTTTATTATCATTATTTTTTTTTTTTGATAATTTTTCATTGAAATTTTTGTAGCACCAGTTCAGTATAGTTAAAAAAGAAGAGAGAGAGAGAGAGAGAGAGAGAGAGAGAGAGAGAGAGAGAGAGAGAGAGAGAGAGAGAGAGAGAGAGAGAAAACTATAATAAAGTATAAGAAAATGATTTTGCAATGCTAAAGGATTGTAAATTAGTGTTAGCGCGTTAATTAGCGCACCTTTTTCCACTCCACCTGTGATTGATTAGCGCACTACACCGGTAACATCTATTTAAGATGCTCATTAACACTAAATTACTACATTCAATTATACCACGCTATAGGACTTGAATTTTTTATGTCAAGATTTCAAGGTAAAAAAATGAAGATAAGAGAAGAAAAAGTCCATGTTATCATTTTAGGAGAAAACTTTTGTATACAATGGCAATATTACAAGAGAGAGGGTCTAAGTTTTTTGAGTCTAGACGCGTTCTTATATATGCAAAAGTATTCTACACAGAACAGCACTTTCAAGTTTAGAAAGACATATTCAGAGTGCTTCATATATTTTTCATCATTTGCTGGAGGCAAAATTTGCACTACCTTCTTAAAACCTTGCACTTTGGGGCACTGACAAAAAAAGTAATCCACTTGGGTGTTAATTTCAATCCTTTTAATGGATAAAAAGTGATGGCATAAGAATTACAGTATTAAAATTAATACTGTAAGTTTGATTTAAAACTATCTTGATTTCAGCTTACTTTTCATACGTTTTTCGTATTAAAAATTATCATGTCAGCGCGATAAAATGTAAGAATGTAAACATGATGAAAAGTTATCCTGTAGCCGGATTGAATGTTATACTAGTAACCCGTCTTAATAGTAATCGAGCAAACGGATAGAAAGCTAGCATGTATACATGTGTTTACAGGATAAGAAGTTATCCTGTTGCTTGATTATTTGGAATCCTTGCTACTAGATTGCATTTAACCTTTCAAAATTGATTAATTTTAATATTTTATTCTTATTAATTTATATCTTATTTCATGATAAAAAGTTGCTTTATAATATTTGCTGAAAGTTTATAACTTCAAATTTCCAACGGTCAAAATTCCAATAACTTAGTATTGTAACGTTTTTTGACTGTTGAAAATTTTAAGTTATAAACTCCCAGCAAATATTAGAAAACACACTTTTTATCATGAAGTAAGATATAAAATAATGAGAACAAAACATTAAAATAAATCACCTTTTTCATTTCTTTTTAATTAGTCGAACTGTAGGTAAGAAAATAAAGTATAACTGTATGTAGCCGTATTGGTCATAATATATTGTAAAATATTATAAAATATTAATTATTATATAATTATGGCATATTTATTATAAAATACAGAGGTGTAGATCAGTAGGTGAAATGGGCATAACTTTATTGAAATCATATTATTTGTTTAGTTCATAAGTTTTTTCGTGGTATGAAAATCACTTGTATATTATAGTTCTTTTTTTACTTGCTCCGCAAGCAACTATCTAAACACAATTAAAATATAACAACTTCGCACGTCCAAAAAAAGATTAAAAACATATTTTATAACATTGTGGCACTGCAAAAATAATTCTAAAATTCAAAAATTTAAAACATTCGAAAGATTTCATCGTAGATGTTGCTTCTAAACACAGAGAACACTGACTGAGGTCAAAAACAGCGTCTGTCACGTAGGCCAGGGGTAGTGCGCATTGTTCTGCGCCGCGTCATAGGGAGGTTATCCTGTTTCAGGATTAAAACCAAGAACGTTACGTGATAGAAAATAAATACGTATACACCGATTGTTTTTTATCCTGTCTCCATTCTTAGATTTAAACTGTATACAGGATAGAAAATTGATTTTATATCAGTGGTTATCCTGTTTCTGGATTGAACTCAAGAATGTGAAAAGATAGAAAATAAACTTTTGTATACATATTGTTTTTTATCCAGTCTCCGTTTTTAGATTTAATCTTTTTACAGGATAGAAAAATGACTGCAATTCACTATTTGATTTAAAATCTATCCTGTAAAATGATTATTTTTAATAATGTGTTTCTTGTTCAAATACAATCAGGGGAAAAACTTTAAATTGAATCCGAAAATAAGTTTAACTGGTATCCTTTTTTCGTACTTAAATTTTGTCTGGAACTATGGATAACAATGTATCATGCAAAACGATATTATTTTATATTAAAAAGGATTAATTTTAATGATTTAGGCTTTTTATCCTGATTTTTACTAACATTTTATCCATTTACAAGATTACCATCACGATTTATCCGTTTACCGGATAAGTATTTTTCTCCGTGGGGGTTAAGAAAAAAAAAAAAAAAAAAAAAAAAACTTCGTGGTAATACGTTCAACGTTGACTCGGTGATGAAATTCAATTTCATAAACGTCGTAGCAATTTAAAAATAACATCTTTTTTGTCGTTTTTATCAACTTAACCAAGAAATGTTATCATCTGTAATTCTTTTACGTCAACTGTTTATTTCCTTTTTTTTTTTTAATTCAAATAAAATTGTATTATGTTGTAATTATGTTGTACAGCAATGTTAGAAATTTTAATATGATTAGCAAATGCTTCTTACCAGCGATGTTTTTAATTATTATTGACTTAAAACACGTTAAAGAATGCCTGTTAACCCCCATATTTAAAATTTTCCGGAATAAGTGCAGTAGTTTTCTCAAAAATCGCAAAAAGAAAAAAAAAAGTCATATAAGCGTAATGTTAAAATAGAAGTGAACTGTGATTCCGTGCATTTTTCTAGCACGCCTCTGATTGCGCCAGTACTAAGCATTGTTGTAATAACTTGCAAACATAACCAGTCTTGATTTTTACTGCATTATCAATGAGCAATTTATAGACATACACATTTCTGAAGGTGAGAGATGAAAAAGTATAACTAATAAGTAATAACTATATAAGTTTTAAATTTTTATAAACTAAATAATAAAAATAAATATAATAGCGCAACATTATTAACTAAAAAGCATTTCACATACTCGTATAAGGTCTATCCATTCATGTTAAAGTCGACGCCATGTTGAATTACTCAATAACATGGGTGGCATAGGACATAAAATCATTTTGCCAGTTTAAAAACACTAAGCAATATTTTTGAGAGCATTAATTCTGGGAATATTATGTTGAATTTGTATCTCAAGTATGTGAGAAAAATAGCAACAACAAAAAATGATCCGATTTACCAAAGAAATTTGGCTTAAATGAAGTTTGTCCTATGCTCAGCAATGTTATGCACTACTCCAGTATGGCCTCCAAGCGCAATAAATATGACGTCATTCGCATACACCCTATACATAACAATATTACTGACTTTTTTTAATATATATTGAAAAATGAAAAACAACAACAAAATAATATAAAAATATATTTTTCCTTAGCAACACATGGCATTAGAGCTGTAAAAAGCTCGAAATATTTTAAGCCCGGGCTGAAATTTTTTAGCCCGGTTTGACTTGAAACCCGGGTTTAGCTTGAAATCGAGCTTAAACTCGAAAAACGAGCCAAAGCTCGGAAAGCTCGACATTTGAGCCAAAGTTTAAAAACGAGCCTTCGAGCCTATGAAGAAAAAAGCTCGATTTTCATTATGAAAATTTTGGTTTTAAAGGATAAAAGTCATAAATAAAATAAAATAACTTTTTAAAATATTTTAAAGAGCTTATTTTGCATGATAGAATATTAAAAATGACATTTTAAACAAAAATTACAAACATTTTTTTCTTTGCTTTCTTCAAAATTTGTAATTTAGCTCGATTTATTTTCAAAAGCTTGTTTCTTTCACGAGTCATTTACGAGCTGAACTCGAAAAAGCTCGTTTTCGAGCTAAAAGCTCGAAACCCGGGTTTACCGATTTCAAAAAAACGAGGACCCGAAGATTTTGGCCCGGGCGGGTGCTCGAACCGGTTTAAATTTACAGCTCTACATGGCATCGATCGACAAGAAAAATAAAATGTCATACGTATTTCATCATATAGATCAATAATACTTATATAAAAACACATAGTTGATCAATTTTTTAGGATTCTAATAAAACAAACTGACTTTTATGTTACTACTTTTTTTTTTCTCTCTCTGCAATGTTTTTTGGAGGGTGCATTTTATTCCAAATATAACCAGTACTTGGTTATTTATTTATATTGATGGAGACTTTGTACGTGTATATGTAAGGGGTAAAAAAAAAATTATAAGGGGTAGAATAATGTTGAAATAAGACTTGTACAACGCCGCGTTACAAAAATAAGGAGTGAAAAAGAAAGAATTTGGTTTATTTTTATGGTATGCATACTATATAATATACGTTATTTACGCTTTTTTAAAATTACTTTTTGTTTTCACAAAATAATACTATTATAAAAGTTAACGGGACTATATAAACCAATATTATTGCGCATATAATATGTCTGTACGTTAAACAAAAATCACATTTTACCCCCCCCCCCCCCAAAAAAAAAATTTTTATATTTTCATGGAATCCTCATAATTATTTAAAAAGGCTATGAAATAAATTTTGTGCGTAATGAAATATTTACGATGAAATTTTTTTCAATGAAATAACAAAACTAAAAATTCTCTGAATATACGCATGTACATTTTTGTGTTATTTACATTTTTGTTCAAAGTGTACAGGTATGAAACACAAAGTCAATAAAAGAGCTTGAAAAATATTTAACATAGTTTATATAATAATCATGGTTGTGTTATATAAAGCATATTATTATATAATATAAAATCTCTCTATTTCGTGTAACATGATATTTTTATTGTTTAAACTTTACCTGGAAAAGTAAAAGCAATTATAAATATAAACAAATAAAATTTACCCCGACTAACTGACCAACGTAAAAATATTTTATTATGTAAATTTCTCTTGCTCTATATTTTCATTAAATTTTATGGTATAATATGTTTGCTGTAATGTATAAACAAAAACATCTGTGTATATGGGAAATGAAAATATAACACTTTTCCCTGAAACTATTGTTCCGAAACAAATATTTTTGTTTGTTTTGGTTTCTGACAGCGTAATTACATTATATAAAAGGTGTAATTAGATCCTATAAACGTATATTTATATACTGTATAGTATAAATACAAAATAAATTATATTTCCTAAAATTCCACGATTTTTGTATAATTTAGGTGATTTTCATAATTTGGTGAGCATTAAAGTTATTTTTCTTTATTATTATTATAATTATTGTAACGAATTATTATAGTATTTCAATCACACGAATAGCTATTATCAAAAATATAGTACCAACAAACTAGTAAAAATTGTTTTTAAAAACATAAAGGAAATTAAATAAAAGAAAAGGTTAGCTCTATCAGACTAGGTGGTTGCAATATCATGTAAAAGTTGACGCCATATGTGAGCACTAAATGACATGGGCTGGTATGAGGAAAACACAAATTTTGGTATAGTTTAAAAATACTTGTAGCAATATTTATGAGAGCATTGATGCTGTAAACAGATTGAATTAGGTTTTCAAGCATACGAGAAAAATAATAATAACCAAAAAATTTAACTATAATTTTCCAAAGAAATATCCGAAAACGATGTTTGTCCTATGCTGAACAATGTTATTCATTGCTCCAGTATGGCGTATAACGCGTTTGGTATGACGTCAAGCGCATACAACCATTGGGATCTAATTGAAATTTGGGCGTCAATTAAATTAGTTAGCTGTTAGAAGACACGCTCTGGGTTATGTTCGATGAGATATTGGGTCAAGAAAACTTTGCTGATCTGACCTAACAAATCATGAACCCAGTCAGTGAGTGTCTCAAGTGCTATAGTACTGGGTCACAAGTCATCATTTGTTTTTACTTACGTAATCTTGCATTGAACAGTCATAGGGTGTGTGTTGTAGCATTATAACTTACCTAAAACACAGAGAGAATAAACTTGATTAATTTGCAATTACATTTAGCTATTCATACATACATTACATCTTCATTTTAACGTAAGTGTTTCAACAAATACCATACAGGATATAAATTTTCTCTATATTACAAATTTTAATATCTATCTTAGTAAAATAATTCACAGTTCACAGCACATAAAACTTTAATTGTAATCAATTATAAATCATCAAAATTTCACAGTAATCGCACTGCAAGTGCAAGACTATATTCAATGTTCATACAAAATTTATTTATATATATTTTTAAAATAAATAAAAACATTTATGAATAACTAAAAAATTATTTTAAAATCCAAAAATATACATTATTTTTGTAAAATGTCATACTTTAAATAAATTATTTAAAAAAAAAAGCTTACCTTTAACTTTTAACGTATGTAAATTAAAATAAATTTTGCCATAATTGCAACAAAAGTTGTAAAATGTGATTACGATTATTTTTTAAATAGTAAACTGAAATGTAAAATAACTTCGTATAATATATAATAAAAATTAAAAATTTGGTGGAATGATGGGATGAGAGGGTATAGAAATTTTTGAATATATTTTCCGATGTCACATTATATTACTGAAATTAAAAATAATAAAATAATAATCGACTTTTCATTACTGATCCTAATTCTTTAATATTTTTATATTTTGGTCTATTTTAGATGTCATTCTCTTAATTGACTCTCTCTCTCTCTCTCTCTCTCTCTCTCTCTCTCTCTCTCTCTCTCTCTCTCTCTCTCTCTCTCTCTCTCCCTCCCTGCTCAAAATTCTTGGCCAAGACCTTGCAAGGTCTTGCAAGATGCTTCAAGATTGCAAGATCTTGAACAAAACTGCAAGATCTTGACCTGTTTCTTGCAAGATTTTTTAAAAATCTTGCAAGATTTTTCATTTTTCAAGAAATGTAATCTTGAGCTATAAAAGCCCAAGACTGCAAGAAAAATCTTGCAAGATTTGAACAAAATCTTGCAAGAAAATTTTATCTTGAGAATATTATCGATCTTGATGAAACTATACTTCAAGACTGCAAGAAAAATCTTGCAAGATTTGAACAAAATCTTGCAAGAAAATTTTTTCTTGAGAAAATTACCAATCTTGATGAAAATACTTCAAGACTGCAAGAATAATCTTGCACAATCTTGCAAGACATTTTTTCTTGGAGTTTTAATAAATCTTGAAGTAAAAAGTGTTCAAGACGACAAGAATTTGTCTTGCAAGATTAAGTCACAATCTAATTGCAAGAGACGTGACCTAAAAGTACAAAAAAAAAAAAAAAAACTCAATGCGTTTCTTTTGCTATTAATTATTTACGTAAATACTCAAATATCCGAATAATATTCATTATTTTTGCTATAAAATTTGACCGTATTTTTAACAAAGATTTTATAAATAATAATAAAAAAATTGTTCGTGAATCAATGAAAAAAATAAAAATATTAACAATACAACAATTATTAATTACGAACATTTTCTATTTATAATTTTCTCTCTCTTCGTAAAATATCATGTTATTAAATGTTATCTCAATTGTATTGTTTTTGTTGATGTTTTATATTAAACTATAAACAGTTAATTAAAATTCCACACAATATACCCATCGTTTCCTCGTAGTAACATACTATTATTATTATTATAGAAATAGTAACACTATACATCAAGTTATACATTATTACAGCGTGTCACGCAAAAAATAACTGAAAAAAAAAAGTTCCCGGTTTGTAAATAATGATGCGCATGCGCTCATACATCTGCGAACCGGAAGTAAATCGTGCGAAGAGATTTTATGCATTGATTGTTTTAGTTTTATTACAGTACATCACATTATATACCTGCTCCAATTCATTTTACCTAATTTAGACGTGATAATAATATATTACAAGTTAAAATTTGGTTTGATGTTTCAATCATCATTGACAAAATAAATTTTATTTACAGCGTAATTAAAAACACGTAAAAGTGTACTCATTTAAGACTATTTCAGCCTTGATGTAAAATACACAGAAAAATACACATATACATACATATCATAACGCAATCCCTCTCGGAACCCTTTCTAGTAAGAGGGCTTACAAATATCTATGGCTTACCAGACCAAAAGCTCTACCCTTAATACCATACTCATCTCGGCTCCTAATACCAGACCTGTGCACTGCAGCTCGGACCACTAAATCGCATAAAGATGGGTCCTATAAATCTTTATGGAAAGGAAATTTTGGGTTCTTTTGATTTTCTCGTATACTATACTGTAATTGGATAAGACGCAAAGCTAATAAAATCTATTGATTTTTTTTTTTTAAATAAAAGTGAATAAATGAGTAAATGAGATAATTATGCATAGAAATATTTTATAATGCTATGATTTTTAAGATTGTAAAATGACCAACTCTTACAGTTACCAAAAAAAAAAATTATGTTCAGTGTTTTATACATATATTTATAATTTCAAAAATTGGAACATTTCATTTTCTTATGCAAATACTTTCATTTTACTTCCGAGAGTTCCAAGAGTATCAAACTTTTGTTCCAACTGATTTCAACAAATTCCGAACACATCATTACACTCAAATTACAATAATAATTTACGCTTGTCGTAGATACCGCTTTGAAGATCACAGAAGTCTTCTATACAATCTAACAATACAATCAAATTCAATGCATGTCATTTATTATCTGCTACGATTCGTTTTTAATAAATCTTATTTTTGTTAATATAAAAATAATTTATAATTTACAAAATAATAAAATTAAATTAAATTATTATTAAAATAATTATTATTCAAAATTATATATTATTTTATTTTACATTATAATTCTTAAATTAAAATATAAATTATAAAAGTATTAAAAGTTTACCTATAATTATTATTTATATAATAATTATTATGAGCATTAATATTAGTTAGATGAATTTTTTTCCGTAGTAATTAAAAATAAAGAAAGTAAATAAATATAATCTTTATTGCAGGATAGGCAAATGGTGCAGTCAAAGGCCCTATCACTGAACCAATAGCAGTAAATGTTATAGTTAAGTAATTAAAATAAGTAAATTTAAATTATAGCTAACTATTGCGTATTTAACTCAAACTTTTAATTTTATATCAACGATTTTTGTTATTCACTAGTAAGCTAGGCTTCAATAAAAATAAGTTAACTTTGTTAAAATTAAAGTTTGAAAAAATATTTTAGATAATTTAGTTGTAGCTCCCCCCAATAAGACGTGCGCATGTTTGATCTTTTTTTAGAATAAATATTTACATTTCATATACCTTACCATGGCCAATGTCAATTCTATTTTTTACTGACAGAAAAATAAACAAGAAGGAAAAAAAATGTTTTTTTTTTGTTTTAGATAATATACTCCGAAGTTTCTGTTCCTGCATCAAGAATTTTTTCTACTGTATATATTTTTTTTATCCAAGATAAAGGTGGGAATTAAGACGTTTAGTTAATACTTTCTATAGCAGTGTTTTAATTGTTATTCTGGGTAGAAATTGTGATAATACGTACTTTTTTTAAGTGAAATTGAATAGTTTTAAATAAGCCTAACAAATTGAAGCAAAAAAAATTCTTATATATATATATAATATTTTATTTACAGACGAAAATTATAATATTTAAATATATTATAATGAAATAATTTGTTTTATTATTTATTTATTTTACTAATAATAATTATTTATATTAATTTAGTTAATTTACAAACGAAATTATTGACAGATATGGAAATATATTTATTCTGCAAGGTATATAACTTCATTAGGTTTGATTGTGGCTGAAAAAATATAAGATATCAATTTTATAGCGAATAGCGAGTATATCATTTAAAATAAGAATTTATTGGTATAGCATAGTATTTTGTAAAAAAAAAAAAAAAAAAAAAAAAAAAAAAGTCAGAATTTAGACACTACGTTGTTGACTTATTGAAATACCAAATATTTATATGAATAATATAATTCATGATGATGATGATGCCATAAGGCAATAGATTACATATAATTTGGAATATTAATTATATAACATTAAAAATCTCGAGCTAAATTTGCAATTTTATGTAATTTTTATGAGAAAAATGTGATGAATATAAATACAATAAAATATATTCTCACAATTTTCTATCAGTGTGCTCAATGCTCGATATCGGTGATGACTTAGCACCAATCAAAAGCACGCTAGAAAAAGGCGCGAAATCGTTAATTTGACGTTATGAGAAACATATTCGAACATATTATATGGTTTTTCTTTAGTTTTGTTCCTTTCTTTCTTTCTTTTTCTTTTTTTTTTTTTTCTTTTTTTTTTTCTTTTTTTTTTTTTTTTTTTGAGAAAACTGCATTTATTTCGGAAATTTGTGTAATGAAGGATACTAGGCACATTTTAATGTATTGGCATTATTACTTTTTTTTTTTCAACACCTATAGTTGATCATGCATAACATTTTTTTCTTGGAAATCAACGATACATGTTAAAATGTGTAGCTGTGACATTTATAGAAACACATACGTTACGTATGCAGTAAACAAAGCTGATTTGGATGACTTAAAATTTAATCAATTTGCGACAATCAACAACACGATAGTCTCTTAATGAAATTGGCTAATTTATGGGTCAACGTCCCGCCATGTTAGGTAATCTTACTTAGCAAGCGCCAAGCTACGGCTATAGGCACGGTATCATTATTTAATCAATTTCAACCCCTGCTAGGACATATAAATAAAACATGATGGGAGGTTGAAACGATTTTGCAACACAATATTAGCAGTACAGTCGGGAACACTTTTTACTACATTCAAAAGTTATTAATTAAATTAGTATTGTATGTCTTGATAAAGCTTAGAAAATCATAAATTTTTGTGCCAGTCATGAAAAATATAAATGTGATAATTCTGATATTTGCCTAAATTCAGCAAAAATTTCTAAAAAAAATAATAATAACTACGCTTTTATATATACAGTATACTATATTAATATGTAATATGAAAATTCTCAATAGAAATATTTCAGTTATTTGTTATTATGATAATCAAAAAAATTTACATTTAGTCTTCTCTTCCATTAATCAGTTTGTATATTCTCATTATTTACTTGCACATCAAACATCAAACTTGCTGAAAGTACTTCAGTATCATTTCAGGTAATACAATTATGACTGGTAAAACAAAATTAATATAAAATATTATTTTTAAAATTGTTATTACTTATTAGTATTAAATAAATATAAAAATTATATATTTTAATAATTTGATACTAAAACGTAATTTTGAATAAATAATTAAAAAAAAAAAAAGACTAAAAATGTTTTACATAAATTAAATGGGAATTCCTTTAGCGAATGAGTTGTTACTGTTGTCTATATGTTACTTCACATAGTAATATACATGTATTACGCTTGGTTTTGTTTCCCCCCTCCCTCTTATTTTACTAGGAATCTTATATATATCTATGTATTATACTGTAATTATAATATAAACAAAACGCTAAATATTTGAAACTTTTAAATACGCTTGCATAACGCTTTGGTTTGATTTATTTTATTCTTTAACACCATAAAGTGCATAACACGATAAATTAACTTACTTTCAATTTCGTTTGAAAACAGTATAACGCAACTCTAAGAAAATGTGATATAATTATTTTCATCATATCATAACTAATTTTGCGTTATTTATTTATTTATTATATTTTTTATAAAAATAATTTAAAATTTATATATTTTGTAAAATAAGAAAAATCAAAATATTTTGTTTTTACTCGTGTAAATATGTGATAAGTTATAAAAAATAAAATTTTATTTTTTTTTAATTAAAATTAATATAATTACAAAATAATAAATATATTCAAAAATATATTATATTATGTTATATATTATTATAAAATCTATTATTTTGCAATGTTACAAGTTATATGTAAAACGTAAAATATTATAACATTTCATTGACTTAAACCTATATAATATACACATTCAATGTAAAAATAATATTAACTTGTTATATATTCAGAAATAATGAGAATTATTGCAATAATATTTTTCTTATAATACGCATTTGCATTTGACATTTCAGACAGATTTTATTTTATGCTAAGAATTAATTATTTGAGTACAGAACATTTCCGGCATCTGTTTAGTACGACTCTAAATCGAAATTTAGATTTCTGGCATTAAAACATTGAACTGCTACATTTATATACCAGTATTCTTGCATATTATAATATCGGAATTCGTTATTTTAAATATTTATAATTAAAACAATGTTATTAACAGCAAATTACAGAAAATATATTTGTATTTTACATTTTTAACTAAACCAGTATTTTATTGACGAATTAAATATCAATATCTTTAAGTATATAAATTCAAAAATAAATATAATAATAAAAAATATTGAGAATAAAAATTAAGTAATAAATAATTAGTAGTTAATTCAGAAATCAATGCAAATTTACTCTAGGGATGTATGTATAATTTGAAGTGCAGTAGAAATCATGAACAAACTCTGAAAAGTATGATAGGGGAGCATATGAAACATTTTAAATACATTTTTTAAATAAACAGTGCGTTTATGCTTTATTTTACTAAAAAAAATTGTGCAGAAATTAAGTATAGCGGTTTAATAATTTCTATGGTTTAAAATACTTAAAAGAATGTCTTGTATTTCTCAAATAAATATCTCCGGAATCGGTGCAAAGTAGTTTTCCCAAAAAATGCAAAAAAAAAAAAAAAAAAAAAGTTTTTTCCCATAAACGTAATGTTAAATTAGGGGATCATTCTTCCTCCGCGTGCCAAACCAATAGCCTCCATTATATGCTAAAATTAAAAATATAAATAACCAAAATTTTATCAACATTTAAAGACATTTACATGCCTTCTGATATAAAATTTTGTCATAAAAAAAAAAAAAAAATCAAGTTATGTACTGCAAATATTAAAAGCATTAAAATTAAAAAAAAAAAAAAATTACTATCGTGCAAGAATGAAGAAATAAGATAATTTATTTTTTATTTAAATAATGACAAGTAGCATAAATATGCTGAGCTGAACTCGCATAATGTTATAATACAACATGCAACACGTTCACTATCTATACAACATAACATAAATTATGTATGAATAAATATTGCTAAAAGCTAGCATATTTATTTTTGTACATGTATAGATAATTATATATTTTTTTAAAGGGATTATTATAATATTGATTTTCTTCCTTAAACTTAAAGTAGTTTACAGAGGGGAGAATTTACTTTGTCATAATAATCCAAACAAAATTGACAAATTATTTTGTAAAGTCCCCAAAGAAATTAGTTAAAATAAATATTTTAGTGATAAAAATTTTAGCAAGTGAATTTCTATATATCATAATGAATATTGTTGTTATATTTTTCCGTGCAACCTGCTGTTTTTTTTAAACATATATATTAACAAAATGTGTCCTCACTAATTAATGATTTGCTGTAAGAGAAAGCAGTTCATGTATACAGTACAATACCTGCTGTGTTGGGTTATTATCACAAATATTGTGTTCCAGATATTATTAGATTATATATGAGAACTTTATTTGACATATCATGACATACTCTACAAAAATATTACCATTTGTGAGAGCGGCAATAACTTTTTTTTTTTTCTGCTTCAGACGGAAGTCTTTAAATATTTTTTTAAACACTTTTCTTAATTCATCAGCTTAAAAAAATGTGTTATTTTAATATATAACATTTCATGCATGTGTTCTTTAGTAACGTGTGTGTATATCAACATTCTCGAACAAGAATATTTTTTTATCATTTAAAATTTACGTATCGTTTTTTTATATATAGTGATAATGAAGGATAATAAAAATGTAGAAAAATAATGGGGTGGAAGTTAAGTTGCAAAAAAATCTAGAACAAATAGTTATATCCACAAAGCCCAGCAGAATTCAACGGTCCTGATATCCATGTAATAATTTTGCAAACTTTTTTCTTCAATTTGACTCTGCAAATTTTATCTTATACAGTATACAGTATTAATTATTAGTAGTTAGTTACCACGCTTATAAATAACATCACCATAAGTAAAATGTGGCTTATTTTTCATCCAATTTTAGCAGAAAATAACGACTGTAAAGGTTTATTCATAACTTAATAAGTAATAAATAAAGTTGTAGATTTTAAGATTTTAAGTTTTGGCTACTTTTATTAAACTTTTTTCTTTGTATTAAATTTTTTAAACAAATATTTCAAATAACATAATTCTATAAAATTATATGTAATATATTCACTGTAATATTTTTATACTTATATTAAAATTATTTTTATTTAATTTATTTATTTAAATTTTTAAGTACTTATCTCTCTAATGAATGTTACAAGCAATTCTATAATCTATTGTAACTTTAATCACCATGAAGAATGGATCTGGAATGGATTCAATATTTTTATATTTTTATTTTTATATACACGAATGAAAAATATTTTATTGCTTTTAAATTAAAAGCTAGTTAATGATATTGATATTATTGTAAACAATTGATTGCATTTGGTATTACGATACGATACCATCTGAAGCACTATGGAGTAGGGACGTTACTGTAGCACCTTTATTTTTCTGTATTTAAATATTTATATTCAAAATAGTATACACCTATGGTATACAATACACTTAAGGGAGAGCACTATGGTCTTGATGTTTATATAAAAATGGAGAGGAGAAAAAAAGTTTATAAATCATGAAATATTTTGACTAAAGACTTAAATTATTTAGTCTTCTCTAAAAAGCTTTTAAACTTGAGAAGAAAGTTATAAGATTTATATCTTTAAAAAATGCTTTACGTTATATTTTTAAACGTGTTTTCCAGAGCGAGCTTAAAAAAAAATTGAGGTAGGTTTTTGTAACAGGCGGCTTTATCTCTTTTATGAATACACTGGTCGTTTTTTTTTTACCTGAATGAGAAAAGGGGGTGTTTTTTCAAAGAGCAAGGTGTTTTCAAGGTTATATTCATTAAAATATAATAAATGTTTCATTCTTGCCGAAGAATAATTTTTCATTTTGCTCCGGATATGAAAAACAAATGTTTGATAGAAAAATAGAATTCTGAGAAATTTATTATGAATGAAAATATTAATAAATCTAGTTTTTATTGATTTCTTTGGAAAAGAATTTATTATTTTTTTATGTCAATTTTATTATATAGCAATTAAAAAGACAAAATGCCAGCAATATACGTGTACACTGCATAGTAATAAACTATTTTCTATTAATGTATCCTACAATTATAGAATTTTTTATAATATAATGTTGTTGTTTTCAAGAAATTGCAATGAGATGCAGAAAAAAGTGATCTGCAAATGCTTATGCATTGCTATTAAATGTCAATAAGGTAAGCAAAATTAACATCAATGAATATTCGCTTAAAAAATGTTATTCACAACTTAAAACAAATACGGTACAAACAAATTATTACTAAAAAAAATAAAGAGTGGTTTCGGTACAAGGTTTAAAACTATTTTCATGTGCCAAAACTTTGAGACTTTTGCAACAAAAGTATGAGATGTAAAAGTTGATAAATTTACTATGATTTTTCTTTTCCCTTTTATTTTTTTATGTTAAGTAATAATTATATAGGTATATTACTTTTGACTTTTTAAAATGAACAGGAAAAAAAATCATAGAAAGTACATTTCAAGAGTGAATATAATTAAAAATAATGCAGAAATTAGTCATACGATTCAAAATTAAGAAAAAAAAAATCAATAAACATTAAAAAGTATTAACACTTTCTATACAGAATTTTATAAACAATTGCATCCATTCAAATTTAAAATATTATGATAAAAAAAAAATTTAATGTAAATTTTCAAACCACTTTTCTTAATTTTACTTCTTCAACACGATCCGACAAATTAAATTTTACATTAGCAACTTCAATATTCTTGTGTCTTACTGAAATCTTATATCAAGTGTATTTCAAAGTGAAGTTAATTTTTAATATCATCATATTCATTCGACAAATTGTCCATTACACAGTAATAATAATGATGTTATTGATATGTTATATAATATACCATAAATCTCATTTTCAATCCTAAAGAAACTAGATTTTCACTTCAATTGTTTTTCTCGACAGAAGACCACAATTGTAGAAAATTAATTTTAAAAATTCTGGTATGAACCTGATTTTAGATAATTTAAATAATAAATAAATAATAATAATATTAGAATAAAAAATTTAAATAATTTTAATATTTAAAATTTATGTTATTAAGTATATTAATATTTAAACTCATAAAACAATATAAATTTTTTTGTAATTTTAGTAAATTGCTACATTTTTTAGTATACCGGTATCGCTTATATATTTTTATCAAATTATGTTGTAAAAACTGCTAACCTTGAAATCGTGCTTGATTCCGTGTTTGCATGCAGTGATGATGAAATGAAAAATAACGAACATTCTTACGTATCTGCGTTATTTTATTATTATACTATGTTTTTGAATACTTAAAATAATTTTAATTTATTTTACAATTTCTATATTTTTTACTTGCGAGTTTGTAATTTTATTATTTGTGTTTTTACTTTTTTTTTTTTTTTTTTTTTTTTTTTTTTTACAGAGTTCAGATCAGAGGCTGCGAATACTCAATACGATCAACAGAAATACAAGCACAATGCCAAGGTTACGTATAGATTTCAGAAAATTCCTACAATTAATGTTTGCAATACTGTATCGCGTATGTATCATATTTCAAATGGCAGGTATTTTGATAAATAAATGATTATTTCAGAATAATGAAAAACCATAACATATCTACCAGGTATCATATTACTGTACGTTATATTGTCGTATTCACTTTCACATTGTTAAAAATTTACATATAAATCACTATAATATAGCAAATAAATTCCCATGATTATTATTTTTACCATGGCACCAACTCTTCCTATGTTTAATATATTGAATTTTCCCAATATATTTATAAAATTATCGCAAAATACAAAATCAATTTTAAAAATTATCAAAGCAGGTATTTTATGATGATTACATTTTAATATATACGTTTGTACATTATATTTAAAACTGTCACACACAAAATAAAAAAAAAATAAAAAAAAAGGTACGTACCAGTGTTGAAGTAATGCTCTATATATCCAGTATTTGTTCGCCAAAACAAAGCAACAACCAAACAAACGCCTGTTGCTGTTATTTCACTCACTGTCTACCTCACACACAGTTAGATAAGCACGATGTTCGCACGAGAGCTGCTACAACTCAACTGTCTGCTTGCGAGCTCTCTAACAGGTCACTAAAGAATCGAATACTACTGGTGCCAGCCCGCGTGAGCCCGCGTCAAGTTGTACCGTTCTCACGCTAGAGGGCATCTTTAATTGAAAATTTAATGTACTTTTATTTATTTATATTTGTATTTTATTTGTTGTTTATTCATTGATTGATTGATTGATTCGTTCATTCGTTCATTCATTCATTCATTCATTCATTCATTCATTCATTCATTCATTCATTCATTCATTCATTCATTCATTCATTCATTCATTCATTCATTCATTCATTCATTCATTCATTTACTTGATTTACTTGTCCATTTATATAATTAAATATAATTATTATATATCGTATGGCGTTATAGAGTAATATGGTGAAGTTAGGGTCTATAAAAGCGTCATTTTTTTTTCTTTCACATTTTATCCGAAATTATGTGGGCAATAAATATAATAATATTTGTAAAAAAATATTAATAATAAGGTGAAACCTACAATACGAGAATATTATATTTACGAGTACATTTACGTAGTTAAAAATAATTACATGTTCATTTGAGAATGCAGTTTTTAATTTCGTTATACATACAATATATTCTATGTATATGCTATTTATTATATTTATTCTATTTGTACAAAAAAATAGAAATTATTATATTTATATTATATATTATCATACAATTTAAAAATGAAGAAAAAATTAAAAGAATTAAAGAAGAAAAATTCATGTTTTTATAGAGCATTAGGTTGAAAGTAATTCCATCTGACTGGGACTCGAACCCAGATCTTTGGTTTGCTGTGATTAACATATTGCACAGAAAAACATACTGTCTTAGACACACACAAAAAAAAAAAAAAAAAAAAAGTATAAAATGTTACTTAATATTATTAAATTTTACAACATATTGAAAAACATTCAGAATAAAATTTTGTAAGTAAATTATCTCGATTTATTATTTATTAAAAAAATAACCACAAATCTTTTATATATAAAGTAAATTACCATGTGGTTAAAATTGAGAGAGAGAGAGAGAGAGAGAGAGAGAGAGAGAGAGAGAGAAATCTAATACAGGTATACTTAATTACAATTCAAGGAATAAAAATTCTCTGACAAAGTTTATACATGATATTGATTTTTATGTTTGCAGAGACGTAAGGGTGCAAATTTATATATCTTTAAATTCGTAAAGAAATTTTGCGCCTTAAGCTACCCAGGTTATGTACACTGCAAAATTAACCCAAATAAAAATTGAAAAAGGTAACACGAAAGGATTCTTATCTGAATTGATTTCAAATGCCCATGACAATCCTAATAAAAGAATCAAATGAATAAGAATTGAATAAATGAAAAAAGAAATAATATAACTTTAGTGTGTGTGTCTTTGATATAGAGTAAATAACCAAAAAATGGTTATTTTTGGAATAAAATGAACCCTCTAAATATTGACGAAAAATTATATAATGTAAAGCAAAAAAAGAGTTTGTTTTATTAAAATCATAAAAAATTGAACAATGTGTTTTTTATGGATCTGTGATATGATGAAATACGTATAGCATAAAGTCGTATTATTTATCAATGCATATTGGTCATTGCCGTCATTGGTTTGAATATTTATGCACTAAAGATATAAATTAAAATAAAGTTGCTAGACTAAGTTATTTCTAAACATACTCCAGAGTAGTAAAAAAAAAAAAAAATAAAATAAAATGATATCGATGATTTAGTAATTTAATTATTATTAGCTTACAACGTAAAACACGTAAAAGTGCGTTTTTATTTTTATTTTTTATTATCATTATTATTTTTTTGATAATTTTTCATTGAAATTTTTGTAGCACCAGTTCAGTATAGTTAAAAAAGAAGAGAGAGAGAGAGAGAGAGAGAGAGAGAGAGAGAGAGAGAGAGAGAGAGAGAGAGAGAGAGAGGAAAAAAAACTATAATAAAGTATAAGAAAATGATTTTGCAATGCTAAAGGATTGTAAATTAGTGTTAGCGCGTTAATTAGCGAACTTTTTTCCACTCCATCTGTGATTGATTAGCGCACTACACCGGTAACATCTATTTAAGATGCTCATTAACACTAAATTACTACATTCAATTATACCACGCTATAGGACTTGAATTTTTTATGTCAAGATTTCAAGGTAAAAAAATGAAGATAAGAGAAGAAAAAGTCCATGTTATCATTTTAGGAGAAAACTTTTGTATACAATGGCAATATTACAAGAGAGAGGGTCTAAGTTTTTTGAGTCTAGACGCGTTCTTATATATGCAAAAGTATTCTACACAGAACAGCACTTTCAAGTTTAGAAAGACATATTCAGAGTGCTTCATATATTTTTCATCATTTGCTGGAGGCAAAATTTGCACTACCTTCTTAAAACCTTGCACTTTGGGGGGTTAAGAAAAAAAAAAAAAAAAAAAACTTCGTGGTAATACGTTCAACGTTGACTCGGTGATGAAATTCAATTTCATAAACGTCGTAGCAATTTAAAAATAACATCATTTTTGTCGTTTTTATTAACTTAACCAAGAAATGTTATCATCTTTAATTCTTTTACGTCAACTGTTTATTTCCTTTTTTTTTTAATTCAAATAAAATTGTATTATGTTGTAATTATGATGTACAGCAATGTTAGAAATTTTAATATGATTAGCAAATGCTTCTTACCAGCGATGTTTTTAATTATTATTGACTAAAAACACGTTAAAGAATGCCTGTTAACCCCCATATTTAAAATTTTCCGGAATAAGTGCAGTAGTTTTCTCAAAAATCGCAAAAAGAAAAAAAAAGTCATATAAGCGTAATGTTAAAATAGAAGTGAACTGTGATTCCGTGCATTTTTCTAGCACGCCTCTGATTGCGCCAGTACTAAGCATTGTTGTAATAACTTGCAAACATAACCAGTCTTGATTTTTACTGCATTATCAATGAGCAATTTATAGACATACACATTTCTGAAGGTGAGAGATGAAAAAGTATAACTAATAAGTAATAACTATATAAGTTTTAAATTTTTATAAACTAAATAATAAAAATAAATATAATAGCGCAACATTATCAACTAAAAAGCATTTCACATACTTGTATAAGGTCTATCCATTCATGTTAAAGTCAACGCCATGTTGAATAACTCAATAACATGGGTGGCATAGGACATAAAATCATTTTGCCAGTTTAAAAACACTAAGCAATATTTTTGAGAGCATTAATTCTGGGAATATTATGTTGAATTCGTATCTCAAGTATGTGAGAAAAATAGCAATAACAAAAAATGATCCGATTTACCAAAGAAATTTGGCTTAAATGAAGTTTGTCCTATGCTCAGCAATGTTATGCACTACTCCAGTATGGCCTCCAAGCGCAATAAATATGACGTCATTCGCATACACCCTATACATAACAATATTACTGATTTTTTTTTCAATATATTATATTGAAAAATGAAAAACAACAACAAAATAATATAAAAATATATTTTTCCTTAGCAACACATGGCATCGATCGACAAGAAAAATAAAATGTCATACGTATTTCATCATTTAGATCAATAATACTTATATAAAAACACATAGTTGATCAATTTTTTAGGATTCTAATAAAACAAACTGACTTTTATGTTACTACTTTTTTTTTCTCTCTCTCTGCAATGTTTTTTGGAGGGTGCATTTTATTCCAAATATAACCAGTACTTGGTTATTTATTTATATTGATGGAGACTTTGTACGTATATATGTAAGGGGTAAAAAAAAAAGTAATCAGGGGTAGAATAATGTTGAAATAAGACTTGTACAACGCCGCGTTACAAAAATAAGGAGTGAAAAAGAAAGAAGTTGGTTTGGTTTATTTTTATGGTATGCATATTGCATACTATATAATATACGTTATTTACGCTTTTTTAAAATTACTTTTTGTTTTCACAAAATAATACTAGTATAAAAGTTAACGGGACTATATAAACCAATATTATTGCGCATATATGTCTGTACATTAAACAAAAATCACATTTTACCCCCCCCCCCCCCCAAAAAAAAAGTTATTATATTTTCATGGAATCCTCATAATTATTTAAAAAGGCTATGAAATAAATTTTGTGCGTAATGAAATATTTACGATGAAATTAAATTTCTATGAAATAACAAAACTAAAAATTCTCTGAATATACGCATGTACATTTTTGTGTTATTTACATTTTTGTTCAAAGTGTACAGGTATGAAACACAAAGTCAATAAAAGAGCTTGAAAAATATTTAACATAGTTTATATAATAATCATGGTTGTGTTATATAAAGCATATTATTATATAATATAAAATCTCTCTATTTCGTGTAACATGATATTTTTATTGTTTAAACTTTACCTGGAAAAGTAAAAGCAATTATAAATATAAACAAATAAAATTTACCCCGACTAACTGACCAACGTAAAAATATTTTATTATGTAAATTTCTCTTGCTCTATATTTTCATTAAATGTTATGGTATAATATGTTTGCTGTAATGTATAAACAAAAACATCTGTGTATATGGGAAATGAAAATATAACACTTTTCCCTGAAACTATTGTTCCGAAACTAATATTTTTGTTTGTTTTGGTTTCTGACAGCGTAATTACATTATATAAAAGGTGTAATTAGATCCTATAAACGTATATTCATATACTGTATAGTATAAATACAAAATAAATTATATTTCCTAAAATTCCACGATTTTTGTATAATTTACGTGATTTTCATAATTTGGTGAACATTAAAGTTATTTTTCTTTATTATTATTATTATAATTATTGTAACGAATTATTATAGTATTTCAATCACACGTTAATTCAATAGCTATTATCAAAAATATAGTACCAACTAGTAAAAATTGTTTTTAAAAACATAAAGGAAATTAAATAAAAGAAAAGGTTAGCTCTATCAGACTAGGTGGTTGCAATATCATGTAAAAGTTGACGCCATATGTGAGCACTAAATGACATGGGCTGGTATGAGGAAAACACAAATTTTGGTATAGTTTAAAAATACTTGTAGCAATATTTATGAGAGCATTGATGCTGTAAACAGATTGAATTAGGTTTTCAAGCATACGAGAAAAATAATAATAACCAAAAAATTAAACTATAATTTTCCAAAGAAATATCCGAAAACGATGTTTGTCCTATGCTGAACAATGTTATTCATTGCTCCAGTATGGCGTAATAGCGCATTTGGTATGACGTCAAGCGCATACAACCATTGGGACCTAATTGAAATTTGGGCGTCAATTAAATTAGTAAGCTGTTAGAAGACACGCTCTGGGTTATGTTCGATGAGATATTGGGTCAAGAAAACTTTGCTGATCTGACCTAACAAATCATGAACCCAGTCAGTGAGTGTCTCAAGTGCTATAGTACTGGGTCACAAGTCATCATTTGTTTTTACTTACGTAATCTTGCATTGAACAGTCATAGGGTGTGTGTTGTAGCATTATAACTTACCTAAAACACAGAGAGAATAAACTTGATTAATTTGCAATTACATTTAGCTATTCATACATACATTACATCTTCATTTTAACGTAAGTGTTTCAACAAATACCATACAGGATATGCTAAAAAAATTTAATAAAATATTAAATACACAAAAAATATTAAGGAGGGTTGTCTTTAGTTGGCTTGTATCTCAAAATCTAAAAAGAAAAGTTAGTAATTTTTTGATGTCACCTCAAACTTTATGATAACAGCTACCCATGATAAAATTTTCATTGCTTGTGACCATCAGATAATAGAGAAAAGAATTTTTAAAATTTACTAAAATTAACATGGCCTCTTATGGAACTAAAACTTCAAAAAATCATAATTCAAATTCTAGCATGGTGACACCCCAAAATTTTTACATTTTTGAAGTTGCCTTAACCTAATGTATCACCATGCAAAATTTCAGATTTTTCCTTCTTTACGACTTTTTAGTCAAATCCCGTAGTAGTTGATTTCCCGCCTTAAAACAAAATAATTATATTAAATTATTACCTATAATATAATGTATGTAGATGTATAACAAAGCAATGTCTGATGCAAGTTCACTCGTTAGATTCCGCTCACAAACTGAGACGTCAAAAGTAAAATGTATTTAATTAAAATTTTTAATTGTTACGAAAAAAATTACCTTGAATTTTTTAAAAACTGACCTATCAGATTATATCGCTAAGTAATTTAAGAGGTCAAAGACAAAGAAACTAAAAGTATTTCACTTTTCTTTTTTTCTTTAATTAATTTAAATTTAATTATTATATAATATGAAATGTAAGTATAAAAATGTATTGTCATTATAAAAGGAATGGTTATATTTTATAAAATAGAAAAATTATAAAAAAAAATTATTTCAGCTCTTATTATTATTTTTTTTTTATGTTCAAAACGTTCAACTTGTATAGGGTGTATGCATTCATGTTAAAGTCAACGCCATGTTGGATCACTCAATAACATAGGCAGCATAGGAAATTAACTCAAATTTGCCAGTTTAAAAGCACTATGCAATAGTTTTGAGAGCATTGATGCTGTTAATATGTAAAATTAGTATCTCAAGTAAGTGAGAAATAATAAGAAAAAAAATTAACCGATTTCTCTAAGAAAATAGCCAAAAACCAAGCTTGTCTTATACTGAGCAATGTTCACTACTCCAGTATGGCGTCAAAGCGCAATGAATATGAAGTCATGCGGATACACCCTTATTTTCTCTCTCTCTCTCTCCCCCCCCTTAAAATATTAAAATTCCTTGTATGTACTTAATTTGCTTACACAAAATTTGAAATATTTAGCATGGTTATTTTGTTCTTTCATAACATGTTTTACTAGTCAAATACAACGTGTATTTTTGTTTGTACATAAATTGGAATTTCAGATGCAAATAGTTGGTACACAATATTTAATATATTCCTATACGAAACATTTTTCTTCACTTCTGTGAAAATTTTCCTTTGTTAAATATTATTGAATATCGTAACAATAAATATATAAAAGTTCATTTGTTCCCATCCAACTCTTAAATGGAGGATATCGGTGATTCGTGTCAGCCAATCGAGAGAGTATGGGCATGATGATACAAAGCATTGAAATTAAAAGCATACGCGGGTAAAGAATCTCCTTATATCATACTGTACTTTATTTTACTTATACGTAATTATAAATTGTTCCAAACTTTTAAGTTTTAATAAATGGTATATGATAGTTTGGTACAATAAATCTCATATTCACATCTCTCTTATTCATTCATTGCCCGATATAGATACGTAATCGCTTTTTAAGTACGAGTTGTGAGACAATAGAGGAAGATGAGCAGATTGTTAACTCTAAATGAAATTTTGAAGTAATTTATTATTATTAATAATAATAAAATATACATAAAAGATAAAAATATTTTTTAAAAAATAAAATGAATACACATTTATAATATAAATATAATAATTACATTTAAATTAAAACACACCAAAAAATTAACATAAAATGTTAAGTATTAAAATTACATCACTTCTGAAATTGCACAATATGAGGTCATCTTTATGGTTGACCTCTCATAGAGGTCAAAATTACTAACATAAAAAAAATACAAGTTTATGTTTATAAAATATTGCATAATAAAAAGTACAAGTAAGCTAAAACCACCAAGTGACACTAATTTTTCCAAGCATGACTTTTTTTTTTTTTTTTTTTTTTTGCTGTTGTTTTTTTAATGCTATGTTTAATTTATTTATTATCTACGTACGTTAAACAGGTTAACGAAAACGATGTTTAAAAGCTTTTAATTTTTCTGAGTAGTAATTAATAAAATTGCGTACTTTATGTTAATGTATAATTTGAAAATGATTAAAAACTAATTTTAAGTTTGAAGTGTTGTAGACGCGACGCGATAATATTATAAAGCACGCCTTTTGGCAATACAAAGCACTTATATGGAGATTTTAAATGCCATAATGCTTTATTTGAATGCATATTATTTCCATAACCCAGTAAACACACATGATTATAAGTATTCAATGTACTGAACATGTTTTCATGTGTAAATAAAGTTAATGCAATATACATAAAATAATGCTTTATAATATGTATATTGTACGCACAGTACTTGACATGTAATTATGAAAACAAAATTATTTGTTCTGTATTATATAAAAGTGCATGATGGGTACATTTTGTTTAAAAAAATAAATACATAAAAGTGCGAAAGTCTTTGAATCAAATATGCAAATTTTGAAGAAAGGGTCTATGCATTCATGTTAAAGTCGACGCCATGTTGGATAACTCAATAACATGGGTGACATAGGAAAAAAAATAATTTTGTCAGTTTAAAAACATTATGCAATAATTTTGAGAGCATTGATGTTGTAAATATGTTGAATTAGTATCTGAAGTATGTGAGAAAAATAACAATAACAAAAAATTAACCGATTTCCCAAAGAACATTGGCTTAAATGAAGTTTGTCCTATGCTGAGCAATGTTATGCACTACTCCAGTATGGCCTCCAAGCGCAATAAATATGACGTCATCCGCATACACCCTATTACAATATAGGAAAAAAGTAGCTTCCTTATATATACAGAATAATGTTTGCTGCTGGACATGCAAGCATACATAATAAAATTTTATATCATATAGCTCGATACAAACAATAAATTTAATTTTTAATTTATTAATTCTGATTTTTATTATTAATTGGACCACTTGCAATGAATGAACTACTCGTATTTAAAATTAATTTACATTCGTAATGCATTTCTTGTAAAGAAAGAACAAAAAAACTGATCATACATTACAATACAACAATTAAAAACGTGCATTGCACATTGAAATATATATATATATATATATATATATATATATATATATATATATATATATATATATATATATATATATATATATATATATATATATATATATATATATATATATATATATATGTATATATATATATATATATATATATATATATATATATATTTGAAAAATGATCGGATCACACGTTGCAATAATTTTTAGTAAATTAATTCGTTTGTATGCAACAACATTACATTGGCTTTCGGTTATATTTACAATATTACATTAAACATGTAAACAGATAATTTAATAAAAAAAACACGATAAATTACACAGTTAATTTAAAAGAAAGCGTATATTTTTTTTAATTGGATTTCCTAACTTATTAACTAACATTCTATACGTATATAATCGCAACTTTATATCATATAAAATACCTTTTTTAAAAATGTCTCCTTCATATGATAATATAGCTTTTTATATAAAAGTAAGAAGTTAATAAAAGCGGGACTAAAATCTACTTAAATTATACTTTATTATATTTTTATACCAAAGTTTTTGCTTCAATGAGCACAAAATTTTTCATAATGTTACAAAAATAACAAAGAAAAGCAATTTTCTACTGAATTATTCTAAAAAAAGAACTCTGCGCGAAAAAAGAAAAAAATAACGTATTTTTTCAATCTTTTATATAATAAAAATGAATACTTTATTTACGTAATAAAATAAGGAAAAGATTCCTTTTTTTGTATCTAAATTTAAAATTTGTACTGTTTTGAATTGTTCTGTATAAAATCAAGTATATATATATATTAATCAAATTAAATTCAAATATGTAGGCTATTTGAAAAGCCAGAATAATGCTAAAGCAGATAATATGTATTTGAAAATATCCAATAATTTTTTTATTTTATGAACCACACGGAAATTTATTTTAAATCTAAAGACTATAATGCAGCACTAAAATTGTAAGTTATTCATTTCATTTTCATTAATATTATTTATTTCCTTCATAGTGCATTACATATTATTGCAATAATTAATAATCTAAATTATCGCAACCTCTAACATAGTAACATACTGATCAGTGATCACTCTTTAATATGTTTATTACATTGATACTTGAATTAAAATTTTAAGAAATTATAATTATTTATATAAACGTTTTAAATAATATAAATAAAATAAAAACATTAAAAATTAATAATAAATACTTATTAAATAAAATAATGTGTTTTTTAATAATTTTTGTTTATACTTATTTAAAATGACCTTGTATTATTCAAATAATAGAAAGCCAAATATAGTTGATCTTTCCTGACCTATATATTCTTTAATGTTAACGCATTCTAATTCTAATTTACTGACTATGATACGCATAGTTAAGCACTTTATTTCATTGTCTAACAACTTTACGCTTGCGTAAATTTTTATTTTTTTACGGTAAAAATAAAAAAATACTCAATACATTTTTTTATACGTTTGTTTTCTTTATAAATACTGTTAAAATATACTATACGTACAGAAGGTCCAAAGACTAAAAATTTTTATGCATTTTCTAAAATAAGTCATTTTTTTAATTAAATTAATTGTATTACTTAAGCTATTCTATATCACTTGAAATTTTTTTAATATAATATTTTAAAGCTACGACGATAGGCTTTAATGATCGTCAATCATGATAATGCTATTATAAAAAAAAAAACAATATGTTCAATAATATAACTTTATATAATAATAACTATAAATAGAAATTGTAAAACTGTTTTCCAAAATCTAAAAAATAATGATGATTATGATAAAGTTATATTTTCAAATTTAAAAGTTGAAATCATGTACACAGTTTTTCAATGTTTTGAGTATTGTATAATTAACGGTTATGACGTCACTGAACGTTAAAATTGTAACGACAAAAACTTAAGTGACGTCACAATGGGTACCAATGTCCACCATTGATGATTATTTCTTCGTGATTTTAACGCTTTATTATGACGTAAACGTTAAATTAAACTTAAATAATATGCTGATAGCTTGGTTCATTGTTTTACAATGTTTTAAGTATTTCAGATATTAGAATAAGCAATGCATTTTATTTCTTATCTTAAAACCTAATTATAGAAATACTTTAGTCAGTGTTATATTGAGTACTATATTGAAGTGCGTTCTTCTATCAAATGATATAAAAGAATGTTTATAAGAAGCACTTGATACTTGATCTCTCTCTCTCTCTCTCTCTCTCCACAGTTTACAAAACATTCCTACAAGAACCCAGTGTAAACTTTACATTGCGATAAGAGATAAAGGTTCAACCGTATACTACACGCAACGTGCAATGCAAAGACAAATAAAACGTCTTTCTATATCTCGACATGGATATGACGTGCTTTTCTTATATTTACCTAGAATCATTTAATATTTATTACAAAGTTTAAAACAGTCCTATATGTATTCAACCGGAACAATAAATATTTTCAGTATTATACATTTTATTGGATGCAATCTTCATTTGCAACAATTAAGTTTCATACAATTTCATATATTGCGCAATTCATATATTACTCCGTGGCTACGAGCCATATAAAAATGTTATATAAATATTTAAAACTTTAAGTATAAAGCACATTTTTATGTGATTATATAAAGATAGCGGCATTGTTAAGAGTAACAATATATTTTTTTTTTAATAATAAAATTGTTATTTAAATTAACCATACAAAATTTGAAGAAACATTTCAAATTGATGTTATTTGCGTAGCGCGCTAGCTATAAACTAGCAAAATGAAAAATTGCGCGCTCCTATACTAATTTCCTATGATATATCCTATTATTTCGTATACGGAATCATTTTTAGAAGTTAAAAGAAAAGAAAAAAAAAGAAAAAAAAAAAAAAAAACTAGCGCACCAATTCTTTAACTTTAAATGAAGGATATATAGATACGCTACGTACGGACAAAAATATACGCACTAATTATGCTATAAATTATTTTCAGCAACAGTAGATCAATTCAATCCGCTTAGGTTGTTGTACATAATTAAAAAAAATACACAACAAAAAATGCAACATTATGTGCTTAAACTGTGTTACATAGCAGAAATATTATGCTAAGCAAATTAATTATTTATTATTGTAATTTAACAACATTTATGCTATATTGGCAAAAATTACGTAATTAAGAATACTTTATTCCAAGCGGTTATGTTATCACCAATAGAATTTTTTTTCCAACTGCTAACGTTAGCAACTATTAACATAATTATATTTTTATACTGCAAGTTAATTACGTACATAAATAGATATAATTTTCATTTCGAAATAGTTTATTTCTCCAACTGCTCATAAATTTATATTTTTATTTCAAGCTTATTGCATTTATCCATTGCTTAAAATTCCTGAAAACTCTTTTCATTATAACAAGCATCATGTAGATCAGGGTTTCTCAACCGGTGCTCCGCGAGATGGTTTCAGGTGCTCCCCAGAATTAAGGAAGAAGTAAAAAAAAAAAAAAAAAAAAAGAAAAAAAAAAAAAAAAAGAAAAGAAAAGAAAAGAAAAAGAAAAGAAAAAGAAAAGAAAAAGAAAGAAAAAGAAAGAAAAAGAAAAACTAAAATAAAATATGTTCATAATTTTTAAACAATACAGTACAAAACGTATCAATTTTCATGAATATTGTGTTTCTGAATAATACCTGTTATGTAATATTAACAATTTATTTAATTTTGGTTACGTCATTTTAGTTTTGAAAATTATAAAGGTCCCTATTTTAAAAATTCAGTAAATACTGAAAGTTGAAACTAAGGCCATAAATATTGTTTTTTCTAAGCAGCCCTTATTTTTCCAAAATATAAATTCAAGTTAATTTTTCAATTTTTTGACAGAATCGTTTTGATTTATTTTTAACAGGAGACAGTATTTGTGACAGTTCTATTACTACCAAATATTTTCAGAAAAATATTATTTCTCAAAATAACATTTTTAATCGTAAAATAAAATAGTTCAGAAATGTTGAAAATCACGCTTTTAAAAACAATTTATTTTATTAATTTTTCAATTAACCACACAATTTCTGCTCTGAAGTTACAAATTTATTACTTAATTTTTTCCTTGATTCCATTATATTTGTAAAATTCAAATCTCTAATTTTAGCTATAGTTTTTAATGGGTTGAATGTTATTATAATCTTCTTGAAAATCTTCACTTAAATTCACTTAAATTGCCTAAAAAACGGTCACGTGGTTGGAAAAAAAATCGCGCCTGCGGCGGGCTTTTTTGGGAGGCTACGCCCCCCAAACCCCCCAGTGCTCCGTGAGCACTCCTTACTTCTAAAAGTGCTCCGCAGCTCAAAAAGGTTGAGAAACCCTGATGTAGATGCATGATCTAATATTGCAATTCATGTGCAATTATAAATAAATATTATTTTATTTAAAAATAAAAAAATTATTAATAATTTATTATTAAATATTAAATTCTTTTAATGTATAATAAATATTATATTAAATTTATAAAATAACCCAAAATTTAAAGGAATTATATATTTCAAATTAAAGTTTTTACTTAAATTTAATTAATATTTTATACTATATACCTCTTATTAATTACAAGAGATTGTTAACTAAGCATCCAGTGTTCGTGTCAGCATTTAGACTGACACACCTGAGTTTTATAGTGCACAAATCTCTTATACTGTACTTGACAAAGTCCGTGACGCATTTAAACATGCGTGGAAGATACTTCAAGTGTTTCTTACTTGATGCCATCTCTATGTACGCTAATGAGAGGGGAGTCTTTATCAAGACAGTTTCGCATCACTGGCATTTTGTTTCAAGTATCATTGAAATTAAATACCATGTATGTGTGTGTGTTTGTGTGGGGATAAAACCAAGTACTGTGCGTCTTGCATATTATAGGGTCTATGCATTCATGTTAAAGTCGACGCCATATTGGATAACTCAATAACATGGGTAGCATAGGACGAACAATCATTTTACCAGTTTAAAAACACTATAAATATGCAATATTTTTGGGAGCATTGATGCTGTAAATATGATGAATTAGTATCTCAAGTGTGTGAGAAAAATAACACATAAAAAAAATTTAACCGATTTACCAAAGAAATTTGGCTTAAATGAAGTTTGTCCTATGCTGAGCAATGTTATGCACTATTCCAGTATGGCCTCCAAGCGCAATAAATATGACGTCATCCACATACACCCTAGATATACCGTTGCAAATATATTACTAAATGTTTAGTGCGTTTAAAATTAGGATAGTTTTCGAATCTGAATTACGGATAAGAAGTTATCCAGATATTTCAAGAGTATAATATTATCCGAATCTGTATTATCCGGATTAAAAAAATTCTACATCATATAGACAACAGAGTTTGGGGGGGGGGGGGGGGGGCTACAAACAGCTCGGATTCGTATACTCACTTAACTGCGGCTTTCAATTTTTTATTAATATTTTTGCAGTTCTAGAAAATATTAGAAAACATACCCCCTGAAATTCAAAATTTACTCTTTTAATATAATATCATTTCAGTTTCAAAAAAGGGAGGAAAAAATATATTAAAATGTACTTTATGAGTACACAATTTTTTTTTGTGAATTATAATAACCTATATTTTTTTCTTTTAAAATCTTTTATTTGAAATGTTAACTACATAATTTAATGCTGTTCGTAAACCCTGTTCTCTTGCACCAAAAAATGCGCATTCCATATGATTAGCCATAGGTGATCGTCATTTTAGAGGCAAAGAACAGGGTTTACGAATAGCATTATTATATTACCATTGCATTTAGAACATACTTTAAAAATAAAAAGGCTCACGAAATTTCAAAGATCAGTCATCACATTTGCCATTTGCCTAAAGGATAATTTACGATAAAGTTTACATAATCAGAATTATTACATGAACATTTTAATCTTCCATTATACAATAATGTATAGCCTAGGTACAACTTAACACCAATAAGAAACAATCTGTCAACTGAATAGCTTTCTGCTTTCAAATTGTGGAAATTACATTTAATAAATAAATAAAATATTGATAAAATGTTTTAATATTACAATAATATTAATATTTTCAAAATAAGTTAATTTATTTAAAAAGTTAAATAAACAAAAATTAAAATATAATATTTTTTTATAAATATTTTTTAATTTTATCCAAAGCATATTATTACCAATGATCTAAGTTGACATGTGAAATTCAATCCTACACTATAGCCATATACTTCGTAAACAAACATGGTGACCTTCAGAATGGTAAAATTAAAAGCGCTCGATAAATCCCGACGCCAAAATACTTAACAATCTTGGAATAGACGTGAAACATAAGCTTTTAGTTTCCAGGCAAAAATAAACTTACTCTTCAGTATTTCTCGTCCTTGGAGTCTATTTTTAAAAAATCTATGATTCTGCTAAAAAAAACATTTTTTCCAAACTTTTCTTTGGAATATACACGAAGCTAAAACTTAAACTGTTACACCTCTTTGAAGAAGGCGTTCTGTGAATATGTCAACTTAAATTAAGATATATATATATATATATATATATCAGTGGCGTAGCCAGGATTTTACCACAGGGGGGGTTTGGGTTAGAAAAAGCTAGGGCGAAGCCCCCAAAAGCCCGCCGCAGGCGCGAAATTTTTTGATGCCACGCCCCCTTTTTTGATGCAATTTATGTATTAATTATGCTTTCAATTTTAAATGAGGTAAAATTTAAGTCCGTAGATTTTGACGTGTTAAAATGTGGATTTGCTTCTGCCAATACAAAATTAAAACTGTTATTTTATTTTATTTCAGAGACAATACTTTTTTTTTTTTTTATTATTATATGTTATTTATATATATTTACTATTAAGTCAATTTTGACTGGAACTATCGAGTGTAGCACAATATAACACAATATGGCCAGCAAGAAAAAAAGTATTAAATGGAGGGAAAAATCATGCCTAAGCCACTCTGATCAAGCAATGCGGATCTTGCATTATACCAATGTTTTGGAGCTCAAAATATTTTTAAGGGTGCAATTTTTTTTAAAGAAATCTATAAAATAAAAAAAAAATATATAATTTACTAAAAGTTATGAATTGCTGTATTCACTGTATTTCATTTTAGCACTGCATTTACGCAGCCCACAGTACGTAAAACACCTGATGACCGCAACCCGAATAAGTACCGCGCAAGGAAATAAAAAACTTGCACAACTCTAGACTGAATGCAACACACACACAAAAAAAAAAAAAAAAAAAAAAAAAAAGCAAGTTATTCGTTTCATTTTGGTACATACAAACTTAAAACATATATCATTAAACTTTACTGACAGAAAATAATTCCATTGTTGTTAAAAGATTATTTCAGGAATACAAAATTACAACTTTAAAATAATTTTGAGCTCAAATCATTTTTGAAACGCAAGACTTTTTTTTTTTTTTTTTTTTTTTTAATGTAGATTTTGCCGTATTTTACATTTTAGTTTTTCTGATTTGTCTATAATGTATTTTTTATTTATTTTGAAGTTCAAAAGTATCATCAGCTTATACTCATTGTTTTACAATAAAAGAAAAACCAATCAAAACTAAAGAGAATGTCAGCAAATCTTATACGCAATTTTACTTCTGTTTAGTTTTTCTTTCTTAAATTGGCTAATTGGCTAAAATTCATCGAATATGGACTATAGTGTAAACGTAATATATTTTGTTTCTGTGTACAACTTTAAAATCACGTCGTTTATTTATTTTTATACCTATTCTATGCTAGAAAACTGTAGTTTTTACTTATATATAAATATATTTTTTTCACGGAAAACAGACAATTTACAATTTTTAATGTAAGATCTAGTTAATTGTTTAGTTTGGTTAGTACTACAAAATATTTGGTACCTTTAAGGCTAATATAGTGTCTACCGACAGTCTACCGCTGTACTAATGTATCAGTGAAGAAGTAAAATTAGTAAATAAAATTAAATATATGCGATATTCGAGCGAAGCGAGAAATCTTTGAAGATTTTTTCTCCTAAAATGCTATTTTTGTTGCAAAATTTTGGTTCAATGTTTATTTTTGTATACCTTTTCCAAATTCACAGGGGGGGTTTGAACCCCCAAAACCTCCCCCCTGGCTACGCCACTGATATATATATATATATATATATATATATATATATATATATATATATATATATATATATATATATATATATATATTGTCTTTAAGTGTTATGTATATATGTATGAATTGACTTGTTCTACTCTGTAAAGACATGGAACACAATAAAATCTTTAATCTTTAATTTAGTACAGTTTATAAAAACTGAAACTCTTTGTAAAATATGAATAAACAAAAGATCAAAATCAATCAACGTGAAAATGTATATATCATACACTGCTCATTAATGTATTTTTCTTCTCGTTTTATTATTATTATTATTTTTTTGTATTGTGTATTTTTTGGGTAAATTCGTTAAAAATTATAAAAATATATATTATGCATTATGCTCTTTTTAATGCGTGGTCACTAATTTTAATTTCAATATTACCAATACATATGAACGTTACTTTTTTCTCCATCTTCATACTATCATTGATTCAATATATTATCAACTGAACTTTTTAAAGTTACCACAATGCTACTTTTCATTACTCGAAATTAGCAATTTTAACTTTAAATGATCTAAATTTAATGTTATATCACTTTTCACTTAATTTTGAATATTGGAAAAATTTATATAAAATAAAAAAATTAAAATATACATTTTTATATTGTACAGTATAATAAAATTATACAATTTTTACACATAAAATATATAATATGAAGTAAAAAAATAAAATAAAAAAATAATAATAAATACAAGAAAAGAAAAAAGAAGAAGTATGTTAAATAAGGCTTAGTAAATTAGTAATAATTACATTTATACTATTTATTTATGAAATTATAATAAACTTTTTATCTGTATTATTTATTCAAGAAAACGGAACACAGATAACTTATTTAATTCTCACAAAAAGCATGGCATGACGTCACTATAATTGAAATGTATGACGTCAGAATCCACCCCCTCAATAACTAGAGAGAGACTAAAAGTCTAAACATAGAATCCGCTTAACTACGTACTATAATGTATAATAATGTAATAATTATGTTTATATAATTTAATCATGTTTACGAGATCAGTTATTATATTAAATTAAATAATCATCTTTATATATATATATATATATATATATATATATATATATATATATATATATATAAAACTGAAAAATATACATTTTTTGAAAGGTCGAGGTTTAAAAACTGACAAAACGCCTGGCCCACTCTTACACTCAACCTTAACAGAAAACAATAATAAAATTTTTGAATAAATAGAAAATTCTCATAACAACATAATTTTAATAAGTCATTGTGCAATGAATAAATGTACTTGCAACACTTACTTACATTTTCTTCGCTGATTCTTTGTTCAACGGTAAAAAAAAAAACTGACAAAATCCACATTATTAAAAACATACGTAAATATTTTTTGGCTTTATTATTTATAGCCTGTAAATAACACTAAAGATTAAAATATATTTTCATGTAAACTTGTATTACTAATCCTAATCGTATACATCACAGGTTTAAATCCTATATTTAAATATGGATGAATTTATAAATAAAAAAATAAAAACAAAAAATCAATTTCCAAGCACATTAAATTCATTAATCATGTTAAATCGCCTTTAAAATTTATTAATTTTATTTATATTTAATATATATATTAATATAATATTATATTATATAATTATATAATATATTATATATATTATATTATATTTAATATTGATTTCTAGTGTAGTTGGTTCATATTTATACAAGAAGGTTGAATTTTAAAATTATATAAGGAAAGAAACGTATAAGGAAACGTAACATTTCACATTATTTAAAGATCATTATTGTACAAATATAATCTATAAATCAATATTGATATATAATACTTATTAAATTTGTCTATATATAATACAATTAGTATAAAAATGAAAGTAAAACAATAAATATGAAATAATATTGATACACGTAACAGATATCAACTGCATCGTTAAATACTCTATTGTGTTGCAGCTAGCTTCATTAATCGGAACTTTGGTTTTTAACGTGACTTTCTCGTTGCTTCACACGGAAACGTCAGCGATAACAAACTCAAGTGACGCGACTTGTCACACAACAAAATTACACTTTCTACTTATACGTACTTTAAAAATAAATAATAGGAATATTATTGTTGCACTTTTTTTTACCTACCTGGATAAAAGTAAGAAATATAATCACGATTTTTTATGTTTCAATTTTTCTGAACTATTATTAACAATCGCTTCGTATTTTTTAACACACCCCCCGCCCCACTTTTTTTTTTTTTCAGCTTAACGCATCAATTCACTTAAAGAACTCTTCTTGTAAGCATGATCACTGATCACTAAATCAATTAGAATTAAAAGGTTTAGTATAATATATTTTATTCATTTCACGGTTTTGCATGACTTAAAGAACAGAAAGGTAAAGATAGAAATTCTCAATAAACAGATATATGTATGTATGCACTGTGCAGTACACTCCCCCCGAATAAATCTGACCGCAGCGTTCATGTCTCCAAATGTTAAATATATGAGGAAACTTTAACGCGACCGGTCAGATTTATTCGGGAGGAGTGTACATAAAATATAATGTGAGAATACTTCAACTCGTAAACTTAAATATTTATATAGTTTTTTTTTTCCTGCGGGTTAGACTTTTTAAGGTATTGCAACATTAAAAAAATAAGGATATATATGTGCACAAAAAAAATTAATTAAATATAACTAAACAATGAAATAAAATGATATAAAAAAAATGATTGCTCCCTCGAAACAATTACAAATTATTATAACCATTTATGAAATATATTATTTCAAAATTTTCAATATAATAACGTGTGTTATTCTGGATTAAAAAAATGTAATGGAACGTTTTGGTAAATTATAACAAAATAGAAATCCAATTGTATAGTAATCTAAACTCCTTCGTTTAGTTGTTAAAATGATCTCATTACATGTTTATTTGATCTAATTTTACCTCAGTTTTACCTCAGTTGTTAATAGGAACAATTAACTTTTTTTTTTTACATTTTGTTGCAGCAATCAAAATAATAATTTGGCAACTTAGGGGGTTGTGATGTTTCGTATGATTTTATGTATATATAATAATACTTATAATTATATCGACTATAATAATGATATATAGTATATATTGTAAAAGATTTGTTTTTTATTGAAACGCTAAAAATTGCTTACTTAAATTTACATACAACAAAGTATAGGATTAATTGAAAATAGAGAAGTTGTAATGTGTTGTTGGAATAACATACGGAGGGGAAAAAATCATGCAAATTATAATAACCTCTTCAAACCCAGAATACATAATACAGTGGACATCAAATAGTTCGATATAAAAAAGAAGAAAAAAAGATCGAAAAGAGAGAGAGAGAGAGAGATAAAAATATGAAAATTGGACCAGAAACACCCTTGAATTAACGCGTTTTTAAAGCTATTTTGATCATATAGGTGGGTAGGGGATCCACAAAAGTAAGAAAACATTTTTGACAAAGGATACATATTTTTTGCTATTATGAGAGCCGCACAAAAACGCGGTTAACATTTATGATGGTGAAATAATTTTTTAAAAATTCGGTGACAGATGAGAATAATCATAATAAATATAGAGTTATACATATAAGGGAATACAAACTTTGCGTTCTTAAATAATTGAACCAAGTCCTTGGATTGAACTATGAATTTAAAACAATAAAAATAAAAGCTACTATTTGCTGAGAAAATTAACATGACATCATATTATATTTATTTACAATAAATAGTGAATTTTGGCAGTTTAGTTTGAAAATAATGATAAAAAAAAAGAGGAGAAAGTATACAGGTAGATAATGAAGATTCAAATTACATAAAATTGAGAGAAAATTCTAATTTGTTACTCAGTAATTTTCTTTTTCTATTGTTGTAAATTTTTTTTTTATTATTATTATGTTTAAGATTGGTATCTAATAAGCAAGAACAAGAGTTTAATATTTTAATAACATTTAATGCAGCACACATACTGTATTTTAAAAGTTTAAAAGCCATATTATTTCAGTAAAAAAAAAAAAAAAAAAAAAAAAAAAAAAATGGGAGGTTACCAATGGACTATTTGAATTTTGATATCATGTAAAGTCAATGGTTACAACTACTTGCAATAAAATTTTCCAAACCTATGACCGCATCAGATTAGGCAAGAAAAAATAAAATTAGCAGAAAAAAAAAATCGACATTCAAATTGAGCATGATAGAGCTTATTTATTTTGTTTGAGTTTTTTCACTTAAGTATACAAAGGATTAGATTTTGACGACTTAGAGTTATGAATTCATATTACTGCATTATACCTTAATTACTTTCAGGCAGTTTCAGCATAAAGTTTTTGCATTGAAACGTTGAATTATTTTCACTTTTTTAACCTGCATAATAATTATTGTTTTAGTCACCTATACTTTCACTTGTCAAAAAACATAATATTTACTTTAATAAGCACAAAAGTTTACATAGCACATGCAAAATTCATTGATTATATACGTCAAAATAAGACATATCCTCGAAATCAAAAGAATCAAAAATAATTTAAAAAACAAAAATATCTAAATTAATTATTTCTATACAATAGTTTGGTTAAATTTCTCTATGTTCATTTAGATGTATTTGACGGATTGTTATAATTATAGGAATAGTAATGATTATAAAACATTAAAGTTTATGAATACATTTATATAACCTCTTCTTCTACCCATTTCACTATCAGACAGTATCCATGCACTGAGCTAGAGTAAACAATTTAAATATGAAAAATCTCTAATATAAAATCGATTTTTTTTATATAATTCTAGTAACTCTGAATTAGAGTTAAAGGTTGATTATAAACATTAATATTTAGAGGCAATATACGAAATGTTTAGTATACCAGTTTTAAACTTATAATTATATACTATTTTGTATTCTCCGTTTATGTAGAATTTAGATATTTACAACAATTATCAAATGAGGAAATAATAGTCGACTTAAAATGAAAATCGTTTTGATCTAAAAAAAAAAAAAAAAAAATCTGAAAATTTTTTATCACGATTCGATTAGTGCATAACGTAATGCGTATATCGCCAAGCAGTAGAGAAAACCCCTCAGCCATAGAGAGAGAGAGAGAGAGAGAGATGAGAAAATTACTATAATAAAAACCTTCTGTTCGAATAATCTGCATTATGTTGCCAAAAGCACTCTCAGTGTGTATAATATATAATATATAAGTTCAATAATGCAGTAACGGACTGTATAAGTTTTGAAGATAAGTGTCTTAGATTACGAGAACTAAAAACTTGACCATACAAGAACCACAACTACAACAAATTACTAACGTAAATATTTTTTAATCCTTAACTCTATACTTAAATCTCAGATTTCATGAGCTTCAATTCAAAGACCAAAATTATTTTACTTACCATGTTTTCATTGTCATCTCCTTTGGTTTCAGTGAGCTGCGAAAAAAAGAAGGCAAATGAAATAAATTTTAAAAATTGCAGACTTACATTTTTTAATTAATTTTAGAAAAGAAAGTGAATAAAAATAATTACATAATAAGTATGCTAACTCAATGCAGTAACATTTATGCATATAACAACATAATTTATGATATTATAAAATAATTCTGATTATTCAGCATCTACTTATAGTATTACAAAATAGCAACATTTGTGCTCTACAATACAGCATAGAAATTGTTCAGTGCAGTATAATTACTAGAGACCGGATTTAAAGTTTTTCAACATTTTTTTCTGTCATATTTAGGTCACTTTTAATGAAAAATGAGTGCGAATTGCGCAATTTTAAGTCGTTTAATACCCATTTATTTTCAACATTTTTAATGTTTTTGCAACATTTTTCAACATTTTTCAACATTTTTGCATAATATTGCATCAAAAAAAAAAAAAAAAAAAAAAAAAAAAAAAAAGAAAAAAGAAAAAAAAGAAAAAGAAAAAACCAAAACATCAAAATTTTAGGGTGAAATTTTTAACTACTACATAACTTAGCTTAACATTGGAATAAGTTGGTGCCATTAAAATTTGAATTTTTTTTTGTATGTTTGCTAAAATTTCAGAAAAAATCAATGTTAAAAATACATTAAATAATAATAATTGACTTGTGGAAATCCAGGTTTTAAGATATTTTTCTATCTACTAAAATTTTCAGTTTACAATATTTTTCAACGTTTAGATAAAAAGTCCATATCTCTCAAATTCAAATTTTTATCCCAAAGATTTTCGTTGTTATTCAATGTACCGTATAACAACTACCGAAAATACTACTGAATATTTTCAGAGCTCATCATAGTTGTCAGATGAGGGATTTTTTTTTTAAATTACCATATTATATAGGGTATCATGAGTTTATTTATTATTTTTTTTTTTTATATTCACTCTGTTTTTAATTTTGAGTTAACATTATTACATGCGACGTCATCAAAAAAAAAAAATAATAAAAATAATAAAATAATTGGCTTATTAAAATCTCAAAATTTCGTAATTCAAAATATTTAATGCTCTCCCCCCCCCCCCTATATTTTGTATTAATTTTATTCTACGATTTCATTAATAAAACAATTAAAATTGTTGTTTGTTAGCTTTTGTCATGCGTTGTCCTATATGGTGAAAAAAAATTTTTTGAACTAAAATCAAAGTTTATGTACTTTTTTTTTTTTTTTTTTTTTTTTCACCATATAGGACAACGCATGACAAAAGCTAACAAACAACAATTTTGATTGTTTTATTAATGAAATCGTAGAATAAAATTAATACAAAATATAGGGGGGGGGGGGGAAGAGCATTAAATATTTTGAATTACGAAATTTTGAGATTTTAATAAGCCAATTATTTTATTTTTTTATTTTTATGACGTCGCATGTAATAATGTTAACTCAAAATTAAAAACAGAGTGAATATAAAAAAAAATAAATAAATAAATAAAATAAACTTTAATAATTAATGAAATCATTAAAAAAATGTTTTATATTATTGCAACCATATAAAAGCTCCTGTAAAATAGGCTTTTTGTTTAACATTTATGTTTAAACAATTGCATACATTGTAGGAGGCTTTACTTATAATGATTTATAATAGTGATAATTTTTGTCTTCAAGTAATTATTCTCTTAAAGAGTATATTTAATTCATCAATATCATTTTATTCAATGACCTATTTATTAATTTCTTATTGCTCTTTTCAAAATAGAAGTTGTAGTACGAGACGTACCTAATTTAACAAATCTCATGTTGGGCATTAATATATATATATAAAATATAATATAAAAAAATAATAATATGATTTATTTAAACTAAATCATTATTATTTATATTTAATTTAATATTGAACCAAATTGTATTATAAAAATATAAATAAAAAAAATTATTTTAGTGATATTATTATTTTTTTACTAATTTCTTTTTATAAAAATAAATAATACTCAATTAAATTTTTAAAAATTATAACAAAATTAATAATTCTTTAAGTGTATTTTGGACCTTTTTTTGTTTTTTTTTTTAATATAATTTTTATGCTAAATATTAAATATTAATTCCTTTTTTTCACATAAAAAAAGTATTTTATTACAAAAACTACTAAAAAAAAAATAAATATGAAAATATGGAACGTATTCATATAGCTTTTCATTAATATAAATATAATAAATTTGACATTTTTAGAAAAGTGTTCCATGAAAAAAAAAAGTTATATAATAAATATAGTTTTATATTAATTCAAGACGATGCTCTCTTTTCAGTGAATCTGTATTTTTCAAACTTTTGTAACTGTCATTGGTTTAATAATTTAATTGAAGCTGTTTTTGTATTATATTCATGTACTCGTCGTTCTAACATCCGTTTCATTATTATATATATTAATATAAATGAATTTTTTTAACTAATATTTTCAAGTTCTTGTAATTAGTACTTACAGTTAATTACATTCAATTTCTATTATATTGTTCGGTTTTACTTTATTAGTATCATTACAAGACCTTTTTCTCACGACTATCATTGTTCGTGGCACGTTAATGCAATTACGTTGCAAACCAGGGTTACAGTTTAACAGAGAGAGATGATTTCAAATTACTATAACCATAGAAAATTTGAGGATATTTATAAATATTAACCATTTTTTATTTTTAAATTATTAAAGTAATACTTTTTATATACAATATAATATTAAAATAAAAACAAAATTAAAAAGAAAAATTATATTTTTAATTATTTATTTTATTAATAAAAAAATACTATTAACTTAAAATGCATAATTTTAAAATTAGAATAATATTATTAATTGTAACCAAAAATAAGTTAATGTAATTTATTCAAAAATACTGAATAAATAATAAATCTATATAATTATGCAGATTAATAGATTTAAAATTAATAATAAAAAAAACATGTTTTTTTTTTCATAAATAATGAGGAAGACCAAACAAATTTTTAGAGAGCAGTTTCATTTCATATTCTTAAACAGGACAGTTAGCGTTGAGTTAGTGATACGGGATTTTTTTTTTTTCTGAAATTTTGCAGTGAAAAATTTTCGGAGGTCACCATGCTAGTTTTCAATAAATTATAATTTTTTGACATTTTAGTTCCATATGAGCACGTGTTAATTTCAATAATTATTTGCTCTCTTATCTGATGGTCACGGGTTCTGAAAATATTATTATATAGGTAGCTGTTACTATTAACTTTCAAATGGCATCATAAAATTTGTAAGTTTTATTTTTAGATTTTAAGATACAAGCCATCTAGATAAAACCCTTAAGTCTTAAGTTTCCTTTTTAGATTTTGAGATGCAAGTCATCTGATTATAACCGCTAATTTATTAATTGTTCATATTTTGCAATTACAGATAAAAATATTTAATTCCAATACCGATAATTCCTTTTATTCAGTATTGCAATTGTTGGTTGCATAGCCATTTTTCATTAAGGCGGGAAATCAGGTACTGCAAGATTTGACCAAAAAATTGTAAAGAAAGAAAAAAAAAATGAAAATTTGCATAGTGATACATTAGGATATGGTATCTACAATTTTTTTTAAAAATTGGGGAGTTCACCATGCAAGATTTTAAATTTTAATTTTTGACATTTTAGTCCCATAAGAGCCCATGTTAATATCAATAACTATTTTCTCTCTTATGTGATGGTCACGTGTTCTGAAAATTTTATAATAATAGGTAGTTGTTACTTTACCTTATAAATGACTTCATTAAGTTTTGAAGGTTTCTTTATAAATTTTGCAACACTAGACATCTATATGCCACCTTTAACTTCCATATTTCATAGTATATTGCACTCATGTTTCATAACACGTGATAGTGTCCCACATCGTTCATCTCTGGGGTGGGTAATTAGTTTAAAATATATAATACGACTGAAAATTTGAGCTTATTTATAATAATTGAAAATAATAAACTTTAAAAATATTAAAATAAAAAACAACAAATTTTATTTATTAATACAGTTATTATAAAACATGCATTAAAAACAATGTTAAACAAAATTTATTTTCTAATATTTTCAATATTTAACTACAAGTTTTTATTTTATTTAGAATGATAAAGTTGTCTTTACACAACAAAAGTTGGTGCCAGCAGCAAGCTAGGCCTGAGCTACCTTCCACTTTTACCGTCACGTGGTTTCCTTTTCCGGCACTTCCTTTTCCGCATTTTTAGTAAACATAGGCAGTCCCTGTGGAAATTTTTCTAAAGCGTTTTAAAGTAAGAAAAAAAAATGGAATGTGGCAGTGATACGTTACAGTGATACTTTGCAATTTTTTTGAGAGCATTGATGCTGTTAACAGGTGGAATTATCACCTCAAGTATGCAAGTAAAACCGAGCTGGTATGGCCGAGTGGTGAAGGCAGCTGACTCGCAACTCTGTACTCCTCACCGAGTATAGGTTCGAGCCACTGCTAGGTGCGTACGTGAAGTGTGAGAGCACAACACGTTGCACGATGCATGTTTACATGCATTCCATGACGACGCACAGTATTTGGGAGGGGCATGATTGATGTGATTGCACCGACCAGCCTGCCTAGATGTTTCCACGGTTTCTCTAGGCTGTCATGGCGAATGCCGGGCTGTGTACTTAGGCCGTGGCCAGCCCGTGTGTGCTTTTCCATTAATTGGAAAGTCCTTACCTGTCGATAAGACAATGTCTTGACTGGGACTGGGATTGGTGTATAGCACGATAACACAATATGGCAAGCAAAAAAAAAAAAATAATAATAATAATAATAATAGTTTTTTTTCTTCTTATTAATATAAATTTTATAAATTAATTCATTGTTAATATTTTATAGTATAGAAATACGTCTTTACATTCATTTACGTTTTCTCCATTTCTTATTTATGAACAGTTTTGTACTATTCTATAAAATATATTATATTCTATAATAGAAGACGTTGCAATAGTAGATTTAGTGAGAAAATAAACAAACTCACAGCTCAACAATACGAACAAAGTGCTAGCAGACGACTTTGTGTTCCTGTCTACATTAACATGCTTTCTTATGGGGCAATGCAGCTGCTATAACTTATTGAGTTAGAATTATTTTTCGTAGTTGAAACTTTTACTGAAGCTTGCTGTGCATCAAAACTTTTGTTTCCTTGAATTTTAATCATTTTGGTTATTAATATTTTCACCCAATTGTCTTCAATAACACCGAGTTTCTCATTTTTACTACATTATGCGTTTGTTCATCAAATATTAACATAAAGGACCGTAAATGTTTATTGCCTTTTTTTATTTACATGCAATTTTAGTTTTTTTTTTTTTTTTTTTTTTTTTTTTCATAAAAATAAAAACAATTATTCCCCCAATAATGAGGACAAAACAAAATTTTATGGGTAATTTTAATACATAATATTCTAAAAGAGAGCATTGTCCTAAATCGCTTGTTTAGTGATCTTCCAATTTATGAAGTATTTTTTATTATATTTAAATTTGGAAAATTGAAAAATGACGTCAGAGTCAGTAACTTTTCCTTTCTTATTAACACATACATTAATAGGTTAATGATGTCATTATGCAACTTTTCACAAATTAATTAGTTAATGCTATTTTGGTATTATATTCATGCAGTTCACATGTTCCATGCAATAATAATTTTCTGTTGAAAATTTAATCGGGCAATTCACTACTTGTTAGCAATATTTTGAACAACAGATATATACTCTTATTTTCACTTGCGTTGTCACTCACTAAAATTTTATTTTAAATAGACTATATTATTGCCATTAATTAATCATATCAAAACTACAATATCATGGAAAAGGACCTGACGAAACCTAACGGATATATCATTGAATATGGAGAATCATAAATAAATAAAATTAATTTATAAAAATAAAATTATTATTATATAAAAATTTGTAAAGTAAAAAAGTAATTAATTTTAAATATGTTATAAATATAAATTATTAAATAATATATAAAATTAAATAACAACATTTTCTTAATATTTATACATACTTTATTAATATGCAAACTAATAGATTATTAATTTTCAAAATTTTTGATATAACAAACATTGCAATAAAATGTATCTGTATCATTTTTATTTTAAATTATATAGAACACTCAATATTTTATACTGGTTATTTTATTTCATATTCTAAAAGAGAAAATTGTCCTTAATCGAATGGTACATTAGTTTCTTATTTTTGAGTTATTTACGTAAATTATAATTTTTGATAATCGAAAAATGACGTCAGTCAGTAAATTTGCCTTTCCTATGCCCACATGCATAAGTTTCCTCCCGTTACGTCATTTTGCGATATTTCGAAAAATACCTAATGAACTCAAATATATGAACATTGCATTTCAATCTTTTCAGAAGGATGTCCTCGTTTGGAAATAAAAAAAAAAAATCATAATAAGAAATTACCTCCCATCAATTTTAAATTCATATAGTTTTACAATTTCATTGACTTTTTCTTTCTTTCTTTTTTTTTTTTTTTTTTTTTTTTTTTCTCAGAGATTTTCTAATTCTCAAGGAATGATATTCCAAAATAAAGGTAAATTGTATTTTTTCTTTCAGTGAAAATATCCAAATATTTCTGGTACTAAAATTGATTTGGTTCTAGTTATTCTTGTATTCATGAATTGCTAGTTTATCATGTTCAATACAATAAATAAATTCTAAATTTAATTTAATTTTTAGTACAGAAAAAACATCATTTGGTTACATTCTCCTTTTTTTCTTTTACAACGCCTATACTATACATTGTTGCAATACCTTTGAGACATATTTTTCTTTCCTACACTGCTTAAAGCCATATACCACATAAAACATCATGTGCATTTTAATGAATAAACACGAAATAAGATCTTCAAAACTGAGGACAATTTTTACTAGAATGTTAATGTAGCCCCACGAGAGATCGTGAAAAGACTCAAATTAATTGTATCCTTTTTTTTTTTTTTTTTTTTCTTGCAACATATATTTAGAAAAATATTGATTACTGTAGGAATATTAAAGTATATTGTTCGTAATAATCGTAATTTAAAGATACTGCAACAATACGAAATCGAATTTATTGAATAATGCATCTGAATAATCATTTTTTTTTTTAATAATGGAGACTAAATTCATTTTTAAGTGTAATTTTATTTCATATTCTAAAAGAGGACATTGTCTTAAATTGATTGATACGCGAATTGCTAAATTTTGAGTTTATTAATTTGGTATATTTCACTAATTTATGGAAAGTAAAGTTATGGTGTCACGTTTGGAAACATATGCAGTTGAGTATAGGAAAAAAGTTACTAGTACCAAATGTGATGTTATTTCACAAATTTTCAAACTAAGTTAAAACTACTTATTCAATTCAAAAATTACAACTTCGCAACTATCGATTCAAGGCGATGTTCTCTATACACTAAAATTGCCACCCGTGAGCTTGTTAAATTATAAACAAATTTTTATTTATTTATTTATTTTTTTTTTAATTTTTTTTTCTAAAGAATTTTATTCCATAATCGCGGTAAATTATAGGGTGTATGCGGATGACGTCATATTTATTGCGCTTATTTCATTTCATTTAAGCCAATTTTCTTTGGGAAATCGGTTATTTTTTTGTTATTGTAATTTTTCTCACATACTTGAGATACTAATTCAACATATTTACAACATTAATGCTCTCAAAAATATTGCATAGTTGTTTTAAGATATAAGATAAGATATAAGATATAAGATTTTATTACGTTCCATGTCTTTGCAAAATGATTTGTTTTCCTATGCCACCCATGTTATTGACTTATCCAACATGGCGTTGACTTTAAGATGAATGCATAGACCCAATATATATCCTACTTGTTTCATCTAATCTATTGAACATTTTTTTGATGCATTAATTTAATTAGTAATAGTATGAAGTATATTAGCGGGTGATTTTATTTCATATTTTAAAAGAAGGTTATATGTCCCTAATCAATTTATATGGGCATTTATATTTTTTTTGCGTTCATTTTTTAAATTAAAATTTTTTATTAGTTTTTGAAAATCTGTTACTGTAAGCAACTTATATCTGTGGGAATGGAATAACGTTACAAACCGTGACAACATGCACGATTCTTGAAAATAAATAAAAAGTACTAAAAAGAACTAAAAAATTAAAAACTTCTATATGCATCGATTCACAACGATGTCCTCTTTTAAAGCATTCAATACATTTACCCCCTATATACATGTATATTTTTGAATTTTAATGTTTGTTTTTTTCTTTTCTTTTTAAATGTTTTTTTAATTACAAATCTTTTAATTGTAAAAAATGATTTTCATTAATAGAGGTAAATCTAGTTCTTTCAGTAAATATAATTCACATTTTAATGAATCTATCATTGGTTTTGTCAAGGGTTATAATCAGATGGTTTGTACCTCAAATTCTAACATGAAATTCCGGAACTTTGTGGTGCCATTTGAAAGTTAATAGTAACAGCTATACCTAAGATAACCTTGACCGTAAGATCAGAAAGAAAATAAGTATTGAAATTAAAATGGGCTCTTACGGGATTAATTAAACTGTAAAAAAATCATAATTTAAAATCTAGCTCGGTGACCCCCCAAATTTTGATATTGTTAAAGATGATTCTAGTGTATCACTGTGCAAAATCTCAGATTTTACTTTCTTTACAAATTTTTAGTCAACTCCCGAAGTACCTGATTTCCCGCCTTAAAACTATATTATTATATATTTTTATTATATTCATGTAGTCGTAGTTCACCTTGTATCTTTGTTACAATAATAAATTTTCTTTCAAAAACAAATTTTATTAATTGGTTTATATTTGAAATGCAGATTTTATTTATTTTATTATGCCATTTTCTTTATTCTATTATAAACTATGTTACAAATAATTTTGAGGTTATGTAAATTGGGAGCCATCATGCCGTGCTTACGCCTTTATTAAAAGTTATTAATTCATGTATATTTTCTCTTTACTGTACACCATCTTTCTCATAACTATACAAATGCTATACCTCAATATTAACCATTAACATACTGATTAACCTATTACTATTATTTACAGTGTTTGAACAATTAAAAAACTATACAATTTTTTTATAAAAACTAATATTATTTTATTTTAAAAGTATAATATTTAAAAGTATTAAGGTTTAAATAATAACATAAATATAGTTAAAAAAAATAATAATAAAAAAAAAAGTTAAATAAAAAAGTAAATAGCTATTTAAATTTAAAATACTGTAGTGTAATGGAATTAAAATTAGTGACGAATTAAACTATTGGTGGCCAATGCAACAAATTATACGGCACAATTAAAAAAGAAAACTTAGATTTCTTGTCTTAAATACTAAGGAAGATAAAATAAATATTAGGTGGTAATTTTAAATCTTATTCTAAACGTGGAAATTGTTCTGAATTGATAAGATACGTTATTTCTAATTTTACAAATTATTTTAAGAATTTTAGATTATTTTTTGAAAGTCGAAAATTGGTGTCAGTCGGTAAATTATGCATGTGGTCTTACTTTATTAGTACTTTCAATTAATCTATTTCATACTTTTGGTGATATCATTGCTTTAGTTCAGGGATGTACATTATAGAAGGCTTGTGTCTCAAAAGCTAATAAAATAAGAAAACTTGGAAAACTTAAAATGCTCTTTTAAAGTTAATAGTAACAGCTACCTATGATAATATTTTCAGAACCTATATGACTATCAGATTTAAGAGAGAAAATAATCATTAATCATTTCCATGGACTCTTTTGGGACTACAACAAAAATAATTTTAAATGCAGCATAGTGACACCTTTCAACACTCCATTTTTTTTTTTTTTTTTTTTTTTTTTTTCATATTTGAAGATACTTTATCTGCTAATGTATCACTTCAAAATTTTAGAATTTTCTTTCTTTACAATTCAATGTGTTTACAATTCAGTTTCAGTATGTTTCAATGTGTACGTTTCCGCTGCAATGCGTGGGTTGGCCAGGCAGTTTGACCACCTCTCGTCCATAGTGGCAAGTGCTGCCGTCGTAAGATTCGGTGGTCCGAGCTGCACAGGTCTGGTATTAGGAGCCCAGAGGAGTGTGGTATTAAGGTTAGAGCCTGTGGTCTGGTAAGCCACAGATCATTGTAAGCCCTCTTACTAGAAAGGATTCGTCCTGGCCTACCCCGAAAAGGACTATGGCGTCATGATATGTATGTGAATGTGTGTACAATTCTTTTAGTCAAATCCCGCAGTTGTTTTCCCACTTTTAATGTTATTTTTGTATAATATATATTATTGATGTATGTACTGTATTTTATACTTCTAAGGATGTTCGTTACAATATTGATTTATTTTTATAATAAATTTAATTCTTATAGTAACATCTTCAAGAACAAATAAGTTTAAATTAATTCCAAAACCCTCTTCTTCTATTTCCAAAAAAGTTGAGGTTTCTATCACTATCAGGTAAGATATCACCTTAGTTAACAATGGAAGAAGTGGGTTTTTTGATCCAGTCGTTTCAAACTTACATCTGCAATTTTTATCGTATTTACATTTCACTTTAATACAGATTCATTATTCCACACTGCTTTTTCTTTGAACGAACGAAATTTCTCACATAAAAGAATATTTGCTTTATTATGCACAAGCATTTCTATTCAATGAAAAATATAATTAATTTATAACTTTTTTTTATTAATAAAATTAAAATGCAATAATATAACTATTTATTTAAAAATAAAAAAGAAAATTATAATAATACTATATAATTTAAAATAAAAAAATGTTTACATCGTATTAATTAAAACAGAAGTATCTCAAAATTTAAAAAGAAAACTTTGAAAATTTATAATGCAATTTGAAGATTAATTTTAACACCTACCTAAGATAAAAAATTTCAGAACCCTTTGACTCAGATAAGAGAGAAAACATGAAATTAACAAGTGCTCTTATGGGACTTACACTTCAAAAAATTATAAATTAAAATTTAGCAAAGTAACCTCCCCCCCCCCCCTTTTTTTTACAAATTTGAAGATACCACATCCTAACGTATCACTGTGCAAAATTTCAAAAAAAAAAAAAAAAAAAAAAATCTTTTAATTTTTTTATTCAAATCCCACAGTACCTTAATTCTTTCTTAATTCATAATGTTAAAGTAGTTTGTACGTGAAAATGATTCAAAGATACTGCATTCTTATGAAATCAAACTGAATGAATAATTTATCTACTGATCTAATTGAACATTTAATCAGATTTTTAGTAATAATAAAAATAATTTAAGAAACAATTTTTTTTTTTAAATTATTAGAAAATTCAGATAAAATTTTGTGAGGGGTATTTTTATTTCATATTATTATTCTAAGGGAGGAAATTTCCTGAATCGATTGATATACAATTTTTTAAATTTCGAGTTCATGTATTTTTTTTTTTGAATGACGCCACGATCTTTGACAAATAATGCAAGTTTCATTTAAGCGAATGATATAAAAAAAATAGTTAATTAACTAAAAAATATATAAATTCGAGTAATTTCCTATTATTATCAGTTGAATCTTAGAAACTTGCATAATCATTGCACCACCTTCCTCATGTCAATACATGGCAGTTACATCGGAGACAAAACGCATGGTCGACTAAAAAGTGCAAACAACTTTGTATTACTTGAAAATGCTACACACAATTTTGATATTTGAATTAATTTATTAAAATTAAAAATATAATATTTTAAAAATATTATAAAAAAAAATTTGTTATATACAATATAACTTAAAATTTTGATATAATTGAATTCTTATTGCGTTTATATAAAAAATTATTTACACACTTTAATTTGAAATTTGGTAGGTTTAAATAAAGACATAATAATAAATATTAAATGAAAGTAAATATTTATAGTTTATCAAATATTTGAAATAACTAATAACTCTATGAGCAAACAATTTTTGCATGTGGGTAATTTTATTTCATATTCTAAAAGAGACTATTGTCCTGAATCGATTGATAAGATTCTAATTTTTGAGTTCATCAAGTGTTTTTAATAATTTTTTGAAAATTAAAAATTAATGTAATAGTCGATATTTTGTGATTGTGGGCAAATAGGAACAAGTTACCGACCTATAATGCGAAAATTTAAAATAATTAAAAAATACTTATTGAACTAAAAAATTAAAGATTCGCATTTATATTGATATATCCCAAGGTTCTCTTTTAGAATGAGCATTAAAAATTTCCCCCTAATTATTTTTACTCCTTCTCGTTGTTAGATAATAATTATGTGTGCAAAGTGACTTTGAGAGTACTTTATAGTTGTAAAGTAAAGTATTGACGATGGAGAAAGACAAAATTTACGAGCTGCTGATTATAAAATTTTATTCATCCTCTCCGATTAAACTTACTACGCATTTATGCGACGTGATAAAATGAAAGTGTTTATGGGAGAAAAACAATATCATCTTGAAAGATAACTTTCAATAGTCGTCAACTGTTTAAAAAAGTAATAATTGGTAAAAAATATATTGATGTGTATGAAAGTAAAATACAAATTTATGTTTCTTTACATCATTCATTTGTAATTTCTAAATCAATTTCATTGAATAATTATTGTAAAGTATTACATAATTTAAATATTATGGTTAGAAGTTTAATAATATGTACTGATTTGTTTTATTTCAAAAACATAAATAATATTAAATAATCTATAAAGGAAAAAAATCTCTTAATACTGAAGAAGACAAAACAAAATTTTAGGGGTAATTTCAATAAACATATTCTAAGAGAGAACATTGTCCTGCTTGAATCGCTTAGTACGTGAAATTTCTAATTTTCAACTTTAATATAAGTATTTTTTAATACATTGTTTGGAACATCGAAAAATGACGTCACAGTCGGTAACTTTTCATTTCCTATGAACACATGCATTTAGGTTACCGTCCGTGATGTCCACTGATGTCATTCTGCGACTTTTCAAAAATTAATTAGTTAATGGTATGCTTGTATTATATTTATGTAGTTCACATCCTCTGTGCAATGTTAATTTTTTTTATTGCAAATCTTAAGTTTGCTAATAATTCATTAGTCGGTAATATTTTGAAGAACAGCACCAAAAAAATATACGTTTATATAGTATTTATATTCATTGGAGTTATCTTTCGTAATTATAAATAAATTTCGCTGTTCTATGTTACATTAGCTTTATGTTCTTAATTTCTATCGAGTTATTACAATTTTAAATCTAAGCCATATTACATTATAATCATAATAATGAAATAGAACTCATCAACTATGTAGTTCGTTAATGTACAAATATGTTAACTATAAACAACTTATTTATAATTATTTAAATTATTTCTTTTATAAAAATAAATAAAATAAAATTGCAAATATTATAATGTATAAAATGCACATATAAATAAATATAAAATATATACTTTTTTTAACATTTATTAAAATCATTTATTTACAACCTTATAAATTATAAATTTTTAATTATAAACATGACAATAAAATCTTTAAATATTATTTGTATTAGTAATTTAAAAAATGAAGAAAACCACATTTTTATGGAGCTTTTTTATGGATTTCCATATCCTAAAAGAGAGAATATTGTCCTATATCGATTGATACGTGAGTGTCTTATTTGTGAGTTAATTAAGTATTTGTGCAATTATAATTTTTAATTGTAATTTCTGACAATCGAAAAATGACTTCACAGTCGGTAATATTTACTTTCCTATGTCACCATGTATAAGTTTTCACCCGTGTCGTCATTTCGTGACATTTAAATATTGTCACTCAATATTGTTATATGGCATTAAAGCATGGGGCTTAAGCTCTTCAGCGTCAATGACTAGATTGCAAAAACTACAGATAAGAATTCTAAAATTGTTAAAGTTTGGAATCAAATATGATGATGATGTTAAATATTTTAAGCATTTCAATATAGTTCCACTAAAAAATCTCGCAAAATCTGTTATTTTAGTTGACGAGTTTAATACTATTGTAAATCTTGAAAAAAGATCTCATTCTCATAATACGAGACAACAGCTTTTAGAGCCGGTTGTTCTACCTAAATTTAAAAATAGATACGGAGAGCGGACAATGAGTGTTCAACTACCGCTCATTTGTAATGCCCTACCTAAATATATCAAGGATTCGAAGGGTAAAAAAGAAATAAAAGAAAAAGTAAAAAGATGGTATAAAATATGTAATTAGGTTATAATTGTGTTGTTTTTTTTAATTGATAAAAAAAAATAATAATAATTAAATAATAATAATAAATATATATATTATACAAAAAAAAATTAATAAAAAAAAAAAAAAAAAAAAAAAAAGGAAATGTGCTGATTTTGTTTTTATGTACTGTAGTAATATGGTTTATGCTTACTAACAATTTTTTATATTATGTTGATTAAGCACCCACCGATAAGACTTCATTGTCTTGGTGGGACTTATGTATGTACTCTTATTTTTATTAATAAAAAAAAAATAATACTCTAAACTCAAATTTAATAAATTTGCATGTCTATAATTTAAGACCGATTGACGTCCTTTTTTGGATAATACAAAAAAAAATTACCCCTAATATTTTTGAATTCATATATTATATAACTTATTTGACTTTTTTACAGTGTTTTTTCTACTAATATTTTCTAATTCTAAAGGAATGTCATTCCATAATCAAGTTAAATTATATCTCTTAGTTCTTTCAGTGATAAATGTTAACATTTAACACTTTTAGTGCCGTCATTGATTTGGTAAATATTCTTATATTCATGTTTTTACTATTAAAAAAATCTAATCATAATGGAAATTCATTTGTTGAATTTAAAACACAAAAAATTCATGTTTATCTTCATTATCACTTCTTTTTCTTTCTTTTTTTCTTTTTTTTTTTTTTTAATGCCATTTTGAAATTCTATGTTACATTGCCATATTTTCTCTTACACACTGCATAATGCATTATACTTATTAACATAATATATCATATCATAGTGTTAACCGTATCAAGACCGAATTGAAAAGAATGTGATACTATTTACAATCTTGAATTTTAATATATTGTAATTTTGAATTATTTTTTAATTCAATTTCATAAATTATTAATTCAAATTAATAATTTTTAAGCTTATAAACCTAAAAAAAAAAAAAAAAAAAAAAAAAAAAAAGCAATGCATTTTTATTCAACAATATAAATACACTATATTATATAGTATAGTGTACATTTTATTATCATAGAAAAAAAAAGACAAAAATCAAGTTTTTCCTAAGCTGAGCAATAGTTTTTCTGATAAAGGTGTGAGATCACTATAGTGTATAGGCATTTTGCCTTTTTCTCATCACCCGTTGGGTTACTTACTTGTTGTTTTTGTATTTTTTTTGTATGTACTATTCACAATCTTAAGCCCAATAAAGAACTATTATTATTATTAATATTATTCATTACTCAAGTATGGCGCTCAAGCGCATTATATATGACGTCATGCGGATATACTCTATATTTAATTGTATATAAAAATTTAATTGCTGAAATAAATCTTTGTATTTTATAATTAATTCACATTTATTTCTTTTATTATGTGTTACTTCTTTTTTTTTTTTTTTTGTACTACCTTCTTTTAATTAACTACAATAGAATGCTCTTCAAAAGCTTTAGTATCGTGATGATGGCACGGACCGAAGTAAGATGCATCGAAACGGGAAAGAAAAGTTGAAATTTAAATTTAATTATTATTATGAATACGTAAATGTGAATTTATTTATAAATATTAATATTATCTATTATAAATTTATTAAATATTAATAAAATTTGTATAACAATGTAAATACATTTAAGAAAAATATATTATGTTTGTTTTAATAATGCGAAAACAAAAAACTCATATTATAATTTTTTTTTGATAAAGCATAGATTGTTAACGCAATTTTAATATAAAGATACTGTAATCTTTTGTAATCAAATTATGGAATAATCTAACTTAGTGATGCAATTAAATTTGTAGAATATTAGATTTTAAATTTGTATAAATAAACACTAATTTATTTGTTAAATGAGGAGGACCAAATAAATTTAAGGTTTTAATTTTGTTTGATCTTCTAAAAAAAGTCATTGTCTTGAATCAATTTATATGAGAATTTCTAACTTTTGAGTTTAGTAAGTATTTTTAATTAATTTTGGATAGCAAAATAATTCTGTCAAGGTCGGTAATAATTTATGCAGGTGGGCAAGGGAAAAAGTTTATGTTTGTGACATAATTTGCAAAGTTTCAAAAATTAAACTAAAATAATAGCTAATAAACTAAAAAAATTATAAATTCACACATCAAGCGATTCAGAACGATGTCCTTAACTTAATTGTTTTCATTCTTAAGGAGGTAGAGAAGCGTAGATGGCACAACAGTAAACTTTTCTTGAGAAAAAGTTGGCCATATTGGATAACAGCTGTGATATTCCTATCTAAAATTATCGTACTGCCATCTACGCTACCCTACCTCCTTAAAGGAATAGACCAGCAGAAAATACAAGCATTTATATCACAAAACACCTGATTTAACTTACATAAATAACTTCAGTTTATCTCAAAACCCAACTGTAGCTCCATAGCAGTTAATATTTTCAAATGCAGAACAAATGCTAAATATTCAGCATTAGCAGTATTTTCTATTATAGTGTTAATTGTATGTATTCATGTTTACACAGTGTTGGATAACTCAATACATGGGCCGGTATAGGCCGGTTGCACTCATATTTAAGAGCCGCCATTTTGTTGGTCAGGAATACATAGGCCAGCACATGAAAAACGTCATAATAATATATATTTTTTCAATAACAAAAGAAGCTTCAAACCTCAATCAAAGCCTCATTTGTAGCTCCTAATACGCTCGAAGAAAATGAGATTTTTTTTTTCAGTTGAAATAAACTCTTTTTAAGTTAAAAATATGGAGAAATGATGTTTCCCCTATGCTAGACAATGCATTAGACACCACGAACATGGCGACAAAGCGCAAGGATGTGCAAGGGGTATATAAGAAAATAAATCATTTTGCTAGATTAAAAATAAAAATTAATCTTTTTGAGAGCATTCATGCTCTTATATAATAGGTTGATTTAGTATCTCAAGTATTTGTGAGAAAAATAATAATTGCAAAAATTAACCAAATTCTTAAATGAAATAGTAAACAAACAAAGTTTGCCCAATGCCGAGCAATATTATTCATTTTTCCATTATGGCGTGCAAGTGCATTAAATATGACGTCATCCAGATTTAATGAGCAGAATTAAATTTTAAAATATTACATTTAATTTTTTGCAGTTTTCTTCTTCTACTTTTTTATTTTCTCTATATTTATGAAACACCTTTATCATATTAACTACAACATAATGACTTTATAAATTCTGCATATTATGTGAAAGTCGACCCAAGCTCAACCTATTCATGTGAACACATTTGAGTTTCATTTTTTGAGATAAAATGTAATTTGAAATAATTTATAAAAATTAACCTTATTTATTTTATTAAAATTATTAAAAATTATTATCGTTTTTATAAAAATGTTTATTTGTTAATACTAAAAAAAAAAATTACTTCAAGCAACTTATTGATTTTATTTTAAATATAAACTATGTAGGTTGTATATGAATATACAATCTTAATATAAAGATACTGCAATCCTTTGCAATCAAATTTATTGAATAAATTAACTATTGATCTTAATATATATTAGATTTAAAATTTGTATAAATATATTTTTATTTCTATAAATTATGTGGAAGACCCAATAAATTTAAAGGCGTAATGTTGTTTGATATCCTATTGGAAGTCATTTGTCTATTTTGAATCAATGCATGCGTGAATTTCTAATTTTTGAGTTTATTAAAGAAATAGACTATAGAAAAATATAAGCATTTATATAACAAAACACTGATGGGATTTATATAAATAATTTTAGTTTGTTTCAAAATCCAACTGAAGCTCCGTAGCAGTGATCAGAAATTTCAATTTATGCAACCAGCACAACAGTTTTATATACATATTTTTGCATGTTTCTAACGTTATAAACATGAAAAGTAACTTAAATTGCATTTTTCGCTCTCTCGTGGGGTTACATTAAAAGTATGGTAAAAATTGTCATCATTTTTGAAGATCCCATTTCGTGATTATTCATTAAAAAGCACATTATGTTTTATGTGGTCTATGGCTTTTAGTATTTTTAATTAATTTTGGAAAGTATAAAAATGACGTCATGGTCATTAATTTATGCAGGTGGGCACGTGCAAAAATTGAAAATGACTTCATGTAGTTACACCCTGTATGCATTGAACATATTTAGATTAAAAAAAAAAAATCTTTTTGAGAGCTTTGATGCTCTTATAATAGGTTGAATTAGTTTCTTAAGTATTGAAAAAATAATAATTACAAAAAATTAACCAAATTCTTAAATAAAATACCAAATAAACAATGCTTGCGTTTTACGCTGAGCATTATTATTCATTTCTCCAGTATAACGTTCAAGCGCATTAAATATGACGTTATCCGGATGTGATAAGCAGAATTAAATTTTTGAATCTCACGTATAATTATTTGAAGTTTTCTTCTTCTCCTATTATATTTTCACTATATTAACTGTACAACACTACACGTTTTCAACAATTCCTTAATGTGACGGAAAACTGTCCAGGAAGGATTTTAATTTTTAAAATTTAAAGGTCTAACTCTTCACGTAATTTGTAATTTATTAATAAAAATAAATATTATCTATTTTATAAAAATTATTTAATACTAATAAAATTTGTATAATATAATGTAAATACACTATATCAAAAATTCAAGTCAATTTGTTTTTAACTTTAACAAAATTACCTAATATAACCTAAAAATTTTGAAATTTTAAAACAGACTGTATACGCGATCTTGATTTAAGGGTACTGTAATCTTGAACACTCAAATTTAAAGAATAAATTAACTATTGATGCAATGAAATATGCAGACTATTTAAATGAAAATTTGTATATATAAATGAACACCAAATATGATGTTTTATATAAATAACGAGGAAGAGTTAATAAATTTAAGGAGATAACTGTAATTGATTTTCTATAAGAAGTCATTGTCTTTTTGAACGGATTTTTACGAGAATTTCTAATTTTGGAGACTATTAAGTATTTTTTATTAATTTTGGATACTAAAATAATGACGTCACGGTCGGTAATTTATGCAGGTGGGCAAGGGAAAAGTTAATGACTGACATCATTTGCAAATTATAAACCATTAACTAAATTACCTAATAAAAAAATTAGTAATTCACACATCAAAAAGATTTTTAATTGTTAAGGATGTAGGGGACCCATAGAAGGCAACACAGTAAAAATTTCATAAGAAAAGAGAGATTATCGGTTTAGCGCGCGGGGAGACGCGGAAAAGCTAAGGGTCCCCATATTTAACATTATACTTATGTGGAAAAACACGTTTTTTTTTTTAGTTTTTTTTAGAAAACTACTCCATTGATTTCGGAAAAGTTTAAATTAGAAAACTAGACATACTTTTACGTGTTTTAAAACATAGAAAAATTGTTGGTATGCCCTATGCTGAGCAATGTTATTCATTACTTCAGTGTGGCGAAATCGCATAAAATATGACGTCAGGCGGATACACCACATAATAATTAATGTTGTTTTCTTTTAGGTTGAAGTTACATTGACAATGCACAAGACTTCCCCATTCATCTCTATATAATTCTCTACTAAACAGTTCCGCTACTGTTACCACAACAGACACTCACGACTCACGAGCTCGTAAAGGAATCATTTAGAATACTAAATAGTACCATAATTATAACTAAAATTGAATTTATTTATACAAATTAAGATTATTTTATTTAACAATATTTTTTTAAAGTGAAATTAGTTTAAGTATATTAATTTATATAGATGATGTATATATTATATACATCATCTATATAAATTAAAATTTTAAAATAATTTAATTTTTAATTTGTATCTTTAATAAAAAATACTTACAGACATTAATTATATATTTACAGTCATCATAAAAATAAGTATCAAATTAAAATAAAAAATTATTACCTTTCAATAATTTTTTTTGAGATAATAAATAGGAAACAAATTTTTTAGGGGTAATTTTATTTCATATTCTAAAACATTGTCCTGATTCGATTGATACGTAAATTTCTTAGTGTTGAGATTATTAGGTATTTTTAATAATAGTGCATAATGATATCTAATAAGAGAAATTCGATATTCTATCAATTCAGGATGATATCCTATTTTGAAGTATGCACCCCCTCCCCCCCAAAAGAAACGTTTTTTCATTTTTTTTTTCTTTTCCTTATTCTAAATAGTATGTTATGTAGTATGTTATTCAATAATCAAGATTAATTATATCTCTTAATTCTTTCAGTGAAAACATTTAATACTTTTGTTACTGTCATTTTGATTTTATTAAAACAAAAATTCTAGTATTACTGTATATTCATGTACAGTCTCATTCATAAAAATTTGCATTCATTGACTTATATCCATATACAGTATGAAGCAGAAAATATGTTAAAGAGAAACTCAGGCTGGTTGTCATTGCAGTGACCAATGACATAAATATAAGCACACCTGCTTGACTATGCACACCTTCTCTCTCTCTCTCTCTCTCTCTCTCTCTCTCTCTATGATATTTTACATCCTGTGAAAAGAACAATATCACATGCAAAAACAAACATGTTTATAGGAAATGTCTTTTTGTTTGATCAAGCAGGCGCAAGCATTATATTTTAGTACTGCTAGAGAGAGAGAGAGAGAGAGAGAGAGAGAGAGAGAGAGAGAAGGTGTGCATAGTCAAGGAGGAGTGCTTATAATTATGTCGTTGACCACTGCAATGACAACCAGCCTGAGAAGGCGGAGAACTGCTGCAGCAGATTGACACTCTTTGCTATTGTAATTTCGTGGACCAATAGTTTATCTTTAACATATTTTCTGCTTCATAATGTACAATGCGATCATAGTTGGAGATTTCATTAGACGCAAACTTTATTTAAATATGTATACAGAATATTATTTCCATATATGCTAATAGATTGCAATTTATATGAAAGAAATTGTACCACGTACTGTACATACATTAAAATATTCCTATTTTAAATATTAATTCCATTCATTAAATTTAAAGTATGGAACTAAATCTAGATTTATTAGCTTGACAGTTTTCTAATATTATCAACAAAATTAATTTCTTGTTTTTCGTTGTCAATTTACACTTTTAACTTTATCTTATTTTTTTTTAACATAATAACGCAGTCTATTGCAGTCTATTATCTCCAACTTTATTTTTCCAACAGCATCTCCATTTGCATTTATTATTTACATACTATTCAAATTTTATACAACTTTGAATTTATTTATAAATTATTAATTTAATTTAAGTGTGTATAAAATTATTTATTATAAGATTAATATATACAAATTGATATTATTATTATAATAAAAATGTTATATTAATACATATTTTAATATTTATTTAATTTATATATTTTACATAAATAATATTTACAACATTATTTTCTACTAGCGTCAGAGACTTTAAATATAAAGTGTAATAGAAGAAGTAGATTGTATTTAATCGTAATATAACGACACTGCAATTATTTGCAATCCTATGCGTTCAAATTTGTTGAATAATTTAACTGATGCGTTCTTAGAGGTTCCATTTAAACATGTAATCAGATTTGAGTTATATACATAAAAATAAAACTCATTTTTGGTTATTCAAAAAAAAATTAGGAAGACCAATTATTTTTGAGGGAGTAATTTAATTTTATATTACAAAAGAGAACATTATCCTGAATTGACTGATATGAAAATTTCTAATTTTTGAGTTAATTATTAATTTTTGGAAATTGAAAAATGACGTCATAGTTGATAACTTGTGATTGTGGACATATAAGACTTGATTTTCACAAAGTAATTAAAAAATACTGAATTAACAAAGTACAGGTTCGCATATATTATTCGATTAATTAAAATATGATTTTTTTTTTTTTTAGAATATGCAATGAAATTTCTCCCAAATTAGTTTAAGTTGTATACAGTTCTTCGTTGCTATATAATAAATGTATGCAAAGTGACTTAGTAAGTTCTTTATAGTTGCAAAGTATAGCATTGACGATCGAAGGAAAACAAAATATACGAGCTGCTGATTATATAAAAAAAGATTCATCCTCTCTAATTTAACTTACTACGCATATACTAAAAATAATTATATGCACATAAGAAATTATAATAATAATAAAAAAAAAATAAATAAAAAAAAAATCTGCAGCTTAAAAGATAACTTTTAATTTTTAATAGTCATCAATTGTTAAAAAATCTCTATTAATAATAAAAATATATATATCATGTTCTATGAAAGTAAAATGGAAATTTGTGTTCTTTTGATCATTTATGTCTCAATCAATTTCATTGAAGAATAATTTTTTTGTAAAGTATTACATAATTTAAATATGATATTTAGAGAGGTATAATAAATTGTACTGAAAATTTTTATTTCAGTTAAATTTAGAAGCATTATATAAAAGAATTAAATAATCAAAGAGAGAGAGAGAAAAAAAAACAATACTGAGGAAGACAACACTAAATGTTAGTGGTAATTTTAATACAACATATTCTAAGTGAGTGCATTGTTCTGAATCGCTTCGTACGTGAATCTCTAATTTTCAAGTATATGAAGTATTTTTAAATATATTTGTGGAAAATCGAAAAATGACGTCACAGTCGGTAACTTTTGATTTCCTATGCTCACATACATTTAGGTTACCGCTCGTGATGTCATTATGTGACTTTTCAAAAATTAATTACTTAATGCTAAATTCATTTATTATATTTATGTAGCTAGCATGCCTCTGCAATAATAATTTGACATTAAAAATTTTTAGAATGGCAATTCTTTACTTGGTAATATTTTGAATAACAGAAATAAAAACTCTTTTTATTGATTGGAGTTATCTTTCCGAATAATAATTTAAATTAAATAGTCTAAAGTTTCATTTGCATTATATACCACTTTCTTAATTCATAACTACTTATAAAACTTTTACAACTCATCCAGATCAGATCACATCATAGTGAATGAAATTCTGAAACACCTGTTAGATTTCATGGTAAATTCATAAATTTTTATTGCTAATTATGATTTATTTAAAAAAAATAAAATTATTATTTGTTGATAATAAAGTATCAAAAATTTAATTAATATAATACATATAAAAATGTAAATAAAATTTAAAATGTAACATTTATTAAAAACATTTTTTTCAATATTTACACATTTCAAATATATGCAAACTTATAGATCATAAAATTATATATTAAACATCAAATCAAGTCTTTATTTACTATTTTTACTTATATTTTAAATAATTATTTAAAATATAAGTAAAAATAGTAAATAAAGACTTGATTAATGAGAAAGATTAAACAACATTTATTATTTTCTATTTCATATTCTTAAAGAGAACATTGTCCTGAATCGATTTATACGTAAGTTTCTTATTTTTGAGTTAATTACGTATTTGTATAATTGTATTTTTGTAAAGTAGAAAAATCAAAAATGACGTTACAGTCTTTATATATTTACTTTCCTATGTCACCATGTATAAGTTTACACCCGTGACGTCATTTTACGACAGTTTGAAAAAACAAAAAAAATCTTAATGAAGTACAAAATTAGAAATTCATAAATTTATCTATTCAGGGCTATGTCCTCTTTTGGAGTATATATATAAAAAAAATTCCTCCTACTTTTTTTTTAAATTCATTATACAAAGTTTGTGACTTTTTTACATTTTTTTTCTATACTTATATTTTCTAATTTTAAAGAAGTATCATTCCTTAATCAAGTTAAATCATACCTCTTAGTTTTGTTCAGTGTAAATGATAATATTTAATACTTTTCATACCATCATTGATTTGCTAAGTATTCTGCTTGTATTCATGTACTTCCGGTTTTTACAATTAAAAACTAAAATTATTAAAAATTTAAATTATTGAAATTATTATTAATATTTATTATTATTGAAATTATTTAAAATTTAGTGTATAAATACGTGTTCATGTTTATTATCATATTCTCTTTTTTCTAAATCGGTTTGACATCCTAAAATGCATTGCCATTTTTTCCCCACTTAAATACTAAAACACGATGAAATAGATCAGGATGAAATAAAAACAATTTATTTTCTTGATTACTATACATATAGAAAATAAGAATTAATTTATAAAAATTAATTTAATTTTAAATTTGTAAAATAAAAAAGTAAATAACTAAATGTTTTATTTACAAATATAAATATATCATCATTAAAAAAACAAAAAAGTAACAAATGCAAAAATAATTTTGTTTTTATAATTATGTTGTTTTTGTCAAAAAAGAATATTTCTTACAACGACAATCTTTTAACAAAATGTTAAAAAAGATTGTACTTATTTTAATATAAAGATACTGCAGTTATATGTAATCAATCTTATAGAATAACTTGACAATTGATCTATTTAACATGCGGACTATATCAGATATTTAACACATAATAATAAACACCGAGGTATGTTCCATAAATAATGAGGATGATCAAACAATTTCAACAATGTAATTTTATATAATATTCATCTAAAAGAGGAAAGCAGAAGAAAGTGTCTTTAATCGATTCTTACACGAAATTTTTAATTTTATTTATATCATTAAAATTATTTTCTATTAAAATACAAATGTCGAAAAATGACGTCATGCATATTCTGTAATTGATACCTTTGAGCAAAGCAAAAAGTAAGCGACACCAAGAGGTAATTTCTTTACTTGAACAAAAAATAATAATATTATAAAATATTTAATGAACTCAACAATATTAAAATTGCTTATCTATTGATTCGGGACGAAGCTCTCATTTAGCAATTAAATTACCCACTAATTTTTTTGAATTTATATATAACTTTTTTTTAAACTGTGTTTTTTTCAAATTATGTTTTTTAGTTTTAAATTTCATTCCGTAATTGTGGTAAATTATGTCTCTTAGTTCTTGCAGTGAAATATTTTTGAATCAATCATTGGTTTAGTTACACACATGTTCTTAAACCGTTATTATTGTATTATATTCATATACTTCATTGTTTAATTCACTGTGTTCGTTATAATAATTAATTTCTTATATCAATGTAAATTTTGATGTCATTAATTTTATATATATATATAAATTAGAAGAGCTGAAATGAATGTCATTATTCATTTAGTTTTTACTTTGTGTGTGTGTGTGTGTGTGTGTGTGTGTGTGTGTGTGTGTGTGTGTGTGTGTGTGTGTGTGTGTGTGTGTGTGTGTGTGTGTGTTACTATTTTAAGTTTTATTTCATTGCACCACCTTTGTCAAATTAACTACAACTTAATTCCCTATTAAGGCGGGAAATCAGCTACTGCGGGATTTGACTAAAAAGTTGTAAAGACAGAAAAAACTGATATTTTGTACAGAGATACATTAGTATTAGGTATCTTAAAAAATGTAAAAATTTTGGGGGGTCGCCATGCTACATTTTGAATTATGATTTTTTTTTTGAAGTTTTAGTCCCATAAGAGCCCATGTTAATTTCAATAATTAATTTCTCTCTTATCTGATGGTCACGGGTTCTGAAAATTTTATCATAGGTAGCTGTTACTATTAACTTTCAAATGGAGTTGATCTTACAGCCCACAATTTTCTGCCCCACAAATTTGAAACTCATAAAAATAATGAACCAACACGCTTGCAGCCCACAAATTTATGCCCCACAATATTCTAGGATATAAACTACCGTTATCCACAAACTAGATGGCAACGTCGCGAAAGCTTCTTATTTCTTCGTCTTTTATGAGTTTCAAAATTGTGGGGCACATTTTAAGTGGCCAGTCTGAGTTGAAGAAATGCTGCATGTTTGTTTCCTGACGCGAAAAACTTTAAGTCATAATAAAGGACACTCACGCTTACAGCCTATAAATTTCTGCCCCACAATTTTGAAACTCATAAAGTACCGCAAGGGGGTGTTTCCTAAGAACCACGTGTGTTCATCGAGTAGTCGTGTCAGGTGTTTTAAAAAGCGCTTTATGTTTGAACAATGAATTTATTTCATATGTTTTTGTGAGGCATTATTATAATAATGTATTTGTTTATTTACTCAATGCCACGTCAGTCTTGACGGAAGCTTTTTATTGTTACTTAATGATGGTGTGTTAGCGTATGTTAGCAGTTATGAATTGAGCACTTCAAAATTTTTATCCCTTAATTTTGCTTAAGTGTCAGACCAAAATTACTATTAGCATAAAAATAATGATGACCCTTGCCAGTAACGAAGCATATATGATTGGATGAATTCGTTTTTAGTTTTTATACAAATTAAAATTAGAATACAATAAAAAAATGATGTAAGAAATCATATAATATAAATACAGTATTATACACAGGAAGAATAAATTACGTAATTTATGCTGTATTTATGTCATTATAGCATAAATTATACTAAATTAGAACAACATATTATGCTGTACAGTATAATATTTATGCTATATAACAAAGTTATTATGCAGTACAGCATAAATTATGTTGTATTGAACACATTGTGCTGAAAATGATCGAGCTAGCATAATTATTGCGTATTTATTTTTCTCAGTGTGTATAAAGTAAAATACAGTATGTTATGTTAGGAACTGCATAATATAAAAGATTCCATTTTTTTTTTTTTTTTTTTTATCATATGAATTATCAGTGAAGTCGGGGTCTGATTTTTTCTTTCTTTCTTAACTTTACATGTATTTTGACAATTAAATTTCCCTATGATTTAATGAGACAATTATAATTACTATACAAATTGTAACGCATTCAAGAACTTATGAAACAATCCTAAAGTTTAATGTAAAAGAAATGTTTAATTTCGTTTTTAGGTAAAAAAGATTTTACTATCATTACTTTATTCCTTTAAAAAGAAATAATATATATTACAAAAACTGCTTTTGACATAGTTATGATCGATATAATTGTATTGTGATTTGTACTCATTAATCGTTACTAAAAACGCATAATTATGCGATAAAACGTTCTTAAATTGTCAAATTTTGAAATGAAAACTTAGTTTTATCCAAGCGTCTTTTATACTTAGTCTTTATTAATTTTTTTTATACAGTTTTATTTTCTGACTGATTATCCGATATACTGTATGACTATAGCTCTATTATTTAGATCATTGCTCCGGCTATATTAAGTTCGTGCTTGATACCGTTTATGCAAAATAAAATTTTTGTTCTTTTTTTTTTTGCGAGACCTGTGTCAAAAATACTTTCTTCTCGGAAACAATAAAGGAGCTGAGATATAAAAGGGGCAGTAGAAAAATAAAGTGAACAAAGAGCACTTTTTTCAAGACAAGGGATTACCGACTACCTGACCATTTGACCCAATTATCTTACACGTGAATGATTTTGGTAAATTGTAAAGTAACTGACACATTTAATCCAATTTATTTTAAATGTTAATTTTTTTTAAAAATTATGCAGATTTCTTTTTTGATCGAAGTTTTAGCGTCACTTTGAAGTATCAAGTCAAAGTACAACAAAATTACGTAATATTCATCACGCCCAGTTAAAAATAATGCTAAAACTTCGATCAAAAAAGAAATCTGCATGATTTTTAATAAAATTAACATCAGAAATAAATTGGATTTACTGTAACGGCTACTCTATAAGTAATGAAAAGCATTCACGCGTAAGGTAATTTTATTGGGTCGTGTGGTCAGGTAGCCGTTAAACCATATTCTACCTTCTGTATTGAAAAATTATTGGTCATGTTTACTCAGCTTTTCTGTCCCCCCTTTTTTTTATTTATTTTTTTTTTTTTTTGCTGTTTTTTGAGATGAAAGTATTTTTTTATAGAATGATCGAGAAAATTATATTTAAAAAATGTTTTACAAGTATTGGGCACCGAATCCAGGTTACAACGATGTGGCATTAAAATTTAAATCAACTGCAGACTTATGCAATGATTTTTAAAGCAATTAGAAATGCTAAATTTAGAGCTGAGTGTAGAGATCTTTTTAAAATTTTAAATATTTTAACTGTACCCTGTGTTTTTATCATGGAATGTGCTATGAAAGTTAAACATAATATTGAGTTTTTTAAAAGCCATGAAATAAATCATAATCATAATACTAGAAATACAAATAAAATTGGAAGTATATATAAAAGAACTGAAATGTATAATAAAGGTCCTTTCTGCAGTTGTCTAAATATCTATAATAAATTGCCATTGGATATGAGAAAACAAAATAACTTATTAGCATTTAAGAAAGAGCTAAAAGTTTTCCTATTAAATAAGCAGTACTACTCAATTGATGAATACATGAATGATGACACAATTTAAATACAAATTTAATTTTTGTACATTGTAATGTTGTTTTCTCTTTATTTGTTTTATTTGTAAATGTATATGTTATTGACAATCATTTCTACATTGTCATTTATGGCAATAACCTAAACTAATGCATTTTATTGTGTTATGTATGTTGGATGAAAGAAATGAATAAAGAATTTTGAATTTGAATTTGAATTTTTGAATTTGAATTTTGAATTTGAATTTGAAACCTCCAAAATCATTGTAATAAGATAATAATAAAAAGAAAAATATATTATATTGTATCATTTTTTTAACATATTTTATGTCTACATTTTTTAATATTTTTTTTCTTATTATGTGAAAGATATCGTCATTGGTACGTAGTATGCAAAGAAGAAAATAAATCCGCATAATAAATATGTTAGCTTATTTTTAGCACAATTTGTTACACTTATAGAGTAACTATTATGTTGTATAGCACAACTATTTTGTTTTGTTCTAACACAGCATCATTTATATTATAATATCATAAATGCAGCATAAATTACGTAATTTCCATATTATTTGTAATGCATAATGGTTTTTGATAATGTATGTACAGAAATTTCAGAGACTATATATATATTATATATTATACAGTGTATTATATCTAAGACCTTTTAAGACGCACTTCACAAAAATAAAAAATAACATTGATTCAAAATTGCTTTACATTTTGTCATCTTGCAATGAAAAAAGAAAAAATATAATATGTTATATAAAATATGCCGCGGATGAAATTTTTGGTTAAAAAATAAGTATATAATTTCAGCAAGTTGATTAATTAAAAAAAAATTTGAATTTGCTTTTGCAGTGGAGAACGAATATCTTGCTATATCCTAGCCCTCCCCCCCCCCCCCTAGCCCTGCCCGATTCAAATCAATTTACAGTATTCATAATCGTACAAAATATATACACAAAATATGGATAACAACTAATAACACATTAAAAGTATAATATTTTGATAACTATAACACATTACTACATGCCATAGGTAATGTCTTTAATGAAATGAAATATTTCAAATTATTTCTTCGTGACTGTACTATACCTCCTACAATACAATGATAACCAGCATCATTTGTATTTTACCTTTTATGCTTTGTGTTTCATATTCGTTTGTGCACTTAACAAATTAAATGAAAATTATGTATTTTTTGTTTTATATATTATTAATATATATATATTTTTTTGGCAATAATATCTTGAATTTTTGTTAATATAATAACTTTTATAAACTTGATAATCTTCAACGCATCGATAACTAACAAATATCGTTATCGTATATTTACGATAATCGAACCCAATACTGCAAAACTGCCCATTTTATTTAAAGAAAGGATGCAATTGTTTAGTTTTAACATACGACCAACAAATTTAGTAACTTTTTTTTTTGCTACTATTTCTGGTCACACATCTATATAAAAATAATGATCTCAAAATAATGTTGATGTATGCATTAAAAATTGTCTTATTTATATATTATGAACTTTTGAATGTATTTTATAATATTAAAAGAACAGTGGATTAATTTCCCTAAACGGATAAAAATAACTACATTATAATAATGCTTGCTCATTTTCAACTGAATGATTTCAATACAGAATAATTTATGCTTTACTGCTGATACTGCATAGTAATTATGTTATACTGCATAATATTTATGTTACCTAACAAATATTATGTCGTATAATATATAATATATATCATAATAATTTATGATTTTTCAACTTAGTAACAATTGTGCTCAAGCAACGTTGAGCAAACAATAAGGCAAAAGTGTAGCGAGAGAGAGAGAGAGAGAGAGTGAGAGAGAGAGAGAGAGAGAGAGAGAGAGAGAGAGACGTTTTTGACTATTTTCTTTGAAAAAATTCTAACTTTTCTTATTTTGTATTTGGTATTCTCGCATATTTAAACATATAATTAAGCTCTGTTTACAGAATCAATGCTCTCATGAATATATTGCTAAGTACTTCATGACTTTCATTTTCAGACCATGCTATTCAGTGCATATATGTAAAATACCATCGACTTTAGGAATGCAAACCATATAAATAAACAAAAAAATTATATAATTACTTCATCTATATAATAAAAAATAATACATTGATTTTATTTTAAATATTACTAGCATTCAATTGTTTTATTACCTAAAAAAAGTATTTTTTTAAAAAACGTTGTCTTGTGTTTCTTGATAATATTTGTCAATGAAGAATACAGTGCAGAACAGGCTTTAGTTAACATGAAATCATGATTTTTTTCATGACTTTAAAAAAAAAAAAAAAAAAAACACAACAAAAATTCCAAGTTTTATAACGTTGAGAATAGTTGCCTATCTATCAGGTGCTTTTTAAAACACCTGACACGACTACTCGATGAACACACGTGGTTCTTAGGAAACACCCCCTTGCGGTACTTTATGAGTTTCAAAATTGTGGGGCAGAAATTTATAGGCTGTAAGCGTCAGTGTCCTTTATTATGACTTAAAGTTTTTCGCGTCAGGAAACAAACATGCAGCATTTCTTCAACTCAGACTGGCCACTTAAAATGTGCCCCACAATTTTGAAACTCATAAAAGACGAATACATAAGTAGCTTTCGCGACGTTGCCATCTAGTTTGTGGAGAACGGTAGTTTATATCCTAGAATATTGTGGGGCAGCATTTTGTGGGCTGCAAGCATGTTGGTCCATTATTTTTATGAGTTTCAAATTTGTGGGGCAGAAAATTGTGGGCTGTAAGGACACCCCTTCAAATGGCATCATAAAAAAGTTGAAAGTTGTCTTTTTAGATTTTGAGATATAAGCCATCTATTTACAACCCTTAACATTATTTCAACATTGTGAAGGTCTACCCTAGTTCAGATTAAAAGAGAGGGATTTTATAATTAAATTAAGATTCAAAATTACTACAACGATATATTTGTTTATAAAAATTAATAATATATATTTTAAAATTTTAAAAAATAATGAAATTTGTATATTAATGTATACTTAAAAAAATATATAAATAATTTTGTTTTAACTTGAAACTATTTACAATAAATGATTTAAAGATTTTAAACTTTCAATTTTAAGTAGATTGGATGCATTCTAAGATTAAAATGCAACCATACACAATCAAATTTTTGGAATAATTTATCTATTTATCTAATTAAACATGCAGATTTTAAATTCGTATAAATAAACATTATATTTTTATCTATATAAATTATGAGGAAGACCAAATAGATATAAGGGGGTACTTTGGTTTCATATTCTATAATAAGTCATTTTGTATTGAATCGATTTATACGAGAATTTCTAATTTTTGAGTTGATTATAAGTATTTTTAATGAAATTTGGAAAATAGAAAAATCACGTTCATTGTCGGTGTTTAATGTAGGGGGGCATGGAAAAAAATTAATGACTTTGTCATCATTTTGCAAATTTTCAAAAATTAACTAAAATACCTAATAAACTCTGTTTCAGAACGACGTCCTTTACTTACATCTTTTAATTGTTAAGGAGGAAGTGGACCGTAGATGGCAGCACAGTTTTAATTGTCATCCAAGAAACTACATACATGATAAGCAGGACACGCTCGACTAAAATGGGCCACCACTAAATTCAAAATGAGCCTCTAAGCCAATCAGCGCCCAAGTTAAAGGTCACGTGATCAAAACAGACCAATCACAATGCCGCTAAAATTAACATGGAAGCAGTTAGTGTTGCTATCTTGTATGTAGTATGTTGTCATAAGGAAAAGTCAGTCATATTGGATAACAGCTAAAATTGTCCTATCTCGAGATACTTGCCTATCAAAAAAAAAAAAAAAAAAAAAAAAAACTGTGCTGCCATCTACACTACCCCATCTCCTTGAAGGCGTACAACACCTTGAAACAAAAAAGTTGTGTAATATTCTAACAAACCTGAAAATAAACGTTATTTGGCCGGAATCATTGATTTCTAATTTATTTTCCATTCACAAAATGGCTCGAGTGGGCCATGACATCACAGATCGCCAGATCCACGTGCACGTAAAACAAGCGAGCTGTGACGTCATTGCCTGCTCGCATTATTTTAACAGTGGTATTTTCTATTATAGGGTGTATGCATTCATGTTTAAGCCATGTTGGATAACTCAATACATGGGCCGGTATAGAAAACTAACTCATCTTGAAAGTTAAATAATACAAACAAAATTTTTGAGAGCATTAATGCTCTTATTATAGGTTGAATTAGTATCTCAAGTATATGAGAAAAATAATAATACCCAAAAATTATAACAAACATAAAAAAAAAAAAAAAAAAAAAAAAAGATTGTTCTCTACTGAAATATGTTATTCGTTACTTCAGTTTGGCGTCCAAGATTAAAATAAGATGACTTGCAGAATTGAAAAACAATTCTATATTATTCGCATTCAAGCTATTTTCTTATCAGTAAATATTGCATTGTTATTGAACCTAACCACCTTTCTCATTCATCTATTAAGCATTTCTCCATTACTGTTATTTCGTCAACGATAAGACACCAGACACTGATACAAAAGAATGTAGTTGGTATACTAAAATAAGACAGACTTAATCTGTATTAGTTTATAAAAATTAAAAGTATTTTAAAAATAGCATTTAAAAAGAAAATAATTATTATTTTTATAGAATATCTATTAAAATTTTATATTTTTTTTTTATCTTTTTAAATATTTTTTTTGTGTTTACATATAAAAAAAAAATACAAACATACATCACTCTCTGTAATATTAACTTTCCTTTGTCAATATGTATAAGGTTACACCTATTACGTTGTTTTCAACATTTTGAAAAATAATTAAAAATATTAAATTAAGTCAAAACTTAGAAAATCATGTATCTATCTATTTAGGAAGAAGTTCTCTTTTGGAGTATACAAAAAAATTAACTCCTTAAATTTGTTGAAATCATCCAAATTGTTTGAAATTTTTACAATTATTTTTCCCCTTGTATATTTTCTAATTCTAAAGAAACGTCGCCATTCCATATAATCAAGGTAAATTATATCTCTTAATTCTTTCAGTGATAAATGATATTTTTTAATACTTTTGGTACCAGCATTGATTCGTAAGTATTCTTGTATTCATGCACTCGTGATTTAAACAATAAAAATAAAATTAAATATGTAAATTCATTAAGGGTTTTATTTAGATGGCTTGTATCTCAATATTGAAAAAGAAAACTTCGAAACTTTATGATTCCATTTGAAAGTTAATTGTAACTGCTATACCTATATGATAAAATTTCCAGAACGGCAGAACCCGTGACCATCAGATAAGAGAGAAAATAATTAAACAAATTACCATGCGCTCTAATGAGGCTAACACTTCAAAAAGCATTTCCTAATGCATCAATGTGCAAAATTACAGATTTTTTTATTTACAATTTTTTAGTCAAATCCCACAGTCCACAGTACCTGATTTCTCGCTTTAATATCATTAATTTGAATTAATTTATAAAAGTTAATACATTTTTAAATACGTATGTAAAAGTAAAAATATAAAAAGTAAACATTTAATTTAACAATATAAATGTATCATTAAAAAATAATAATATTAAAAACAAAAATATTTTTAATTTGTAATGTTGTTGTTTTTATTTAAAACGAATATTTTTTAGAAAATAAATCTTTAAAATGTTTAAAATCTTTAAAATGTTTAAAATCTTTAAAATGTTTAAAATCTTTAAAATGTTAAAATAGAGTGTAGGCAATTTTATTATAAGTATACTGCAATGATATATTCTATCAGTATAAATTGACTATCGATCTAATTAAACATGTGAACTATATTATTTTTAATAACTTATAATTAACATTAAATTATTTTCCTTAAATAATGAAGGTGACCAAAAAAAATTTAACATTGTAAATTCACTTGATATTCTTAAAGAGGAAAATGTCTTTAAGGGTTTTATTCAGATGTCTAGTATCTCAAAATTTAAAAAGAAAACTTGCAAACTTTATGATGCCATTTGAAAGTTAACAGTAACAGTTACCTATGATAATATTTTCAGAACCCGTGACCAACAGATAAGAGAGAAAATGACTATTGAAACCAACATGGGCTCTTATAGGATTAAAACATCAATACCCATAATTTAAAAGTTATTATGGTGACCCACCAATTTTTTTTTTTCATTTCTGAAGGTACCTTATCGTAATGTATCACTGTGCAAAATTTCAGATTTTTCTTTCTTTGCAAATTTTTAGTCAAATCCCGCAGTAACTGATTTCCCGCCTTAATCGATTGTTACACGAAAGTTTTTATTTTTTCATTATAATTATTTTTAATGAACTTACAAAAATACGAAAAATGACGACACAGTCGGTCATTGATACCTTTGAGCATAGGAAACAGTAAGCGACCATGACGTCATTTTTCGACTTTTAAGTGTGTGCTTAATTGGAATGTCTTTACCTGTCGATAAAGACAATGTCTTGACTGGGACTGGGATTGGTGTATGTATAGCACGATAACACAATATGGCAAGCAAGCAAGAAATATTATAATAAATTCAAAAATGAGAACTTTGCTTACATCTATAGATGCTGGACGATGCTTGCTCTCTTTTAGCAATAAAATTACCCACAATTTTTGCAATTCATATAATTTTTTTTTTAACAGTGTTCTTGTTTTATACTGTATGTTGTTGTTGTACAATGATTTTTTTTTTTTTTTTTTTTTTTTTTTAGTTTTGAATTTCATTTCATAACTGTGGTAAATAATAACATATTAATAACTCTTAGTTCTTGCAGTGAAATATTTTTGAAGCAATCACTGGTTTAGTTACACAGACTGTTACAGCTATTTTTGTATTATATTCATGTACTTCATCGTGTTCATTATCTTATAATAATTTTCATTTATAAAGTTATTTGTTATTGTCGATAGTTTTATAATAATTTGAAGAGCAGAAATGAATCGTATAAGTCATAATCACGTACTACATAATTTCTTACTTTTTCCGTTTATATAATATACTGCCTTGTACACGCTGCATGTCAAATTTACTGTATTATACAACATAATGTCCTTTCAACAATTTATTAAAATGTGATCTTAAGGTGCTATTTAAAAGTGGGAAAAGGATCTTGAATTGTAGTTTTAAATATAACAGCATAAGTAATTTGAAATTATTATTAAAATATTATATTATATACATATTTTAAAAGTATTAAATAATAATAAAATTTGTATAAATGTAAATCGATTATAGAAAATATTTTAGTCAATTTGTTGTTACTTTAAAAAAATTACATGTTAATTTTTTTTTTATATTTAGCAGAATATTTATGCAATCTTAATATAAAGATACTGTAATCTTAAAAAATCAATATTAATAAACTATTTCAATTATGTAATTAAACTATTCATGCAATAAAATATGCAAACTATTATGTCATATATTTGTTTAAATTAGCACCTAATTAATACCTTGGCCTGAATCGATTGATATTGATACACATGAATTACATTTTTTTTTTTTTTTTTTAGATTTTGAGGTATTTTTATTGAATAATGATCTCTAATATGAGAAATTCTAAATACTATCATTACAGGATGATATCGTCTTTTGGAGTACAAAAAAAATAAATAAATAAAGGAGATTTATTAACTTTTTTTTTTTTTTAAATCTAATGGTATGTCATCCCATATTAATTCATTTTTTAGTACGAATTAAACATTAAGCTAAACCTTGATTCATAAGAATCGGGAATCCCTTGTCAAATTACTTTTTTATCGTTTAGAATACTAGGTTATTATTATTATACTTAAAGTATCATACCTTTTTATACATGAATTAGACACCACCACGATGATTTTGTATTTATTTTCATTTTGACGGTTATATCACGCATCTCACGTCACAATTTGTATCTATGGAGCCGTGTTAGGATTAAATAATTTGTGGGAAGACCTTAAATTTATTACGTGATCAGAGCAGTGACTGTGATAGGCGGATGAGATTGTGACGTAAGATGCGTGGTATAACCGTCAAAATGAAAATAAATAAATACAAAATCAACGTGGTCGTGTCAAATTCTTGGAAAATAAGGTATGATAATTAATGTAATGATCAATCTAGGATTCTAAATGATAAAAAAAGTAAGTTGACAAGGGCTTTACTGTTTTTCTCCTTTTCCAACAAATTATTTAATTATTATTATTTTTTTTTTTTTGGAAAGTTTGAAAAAATTCAATTACGGAGGTATGAAGGTAAATTCTAAATCTATGTTTCTTTCGATCATTTATCTCTCATACAATTTTATTAAAGAATCATTGTACAGTATTACATAATTTAAATAAGATGTTTAGAAGTATAATAAAATGTACTGCAATATTTTTATTTTAGTTAAATTTAGAAACAAAAAAATATTAAATAATCTAAAAGAAAACAAATCTCTTAAATACTGAAGACAAAACAAAAAGATAGTGGTAATTTTAATACACATTCTAAGACATTGTTCTGAATCGCTTGGCACGTGAATTACTAATTTTCAAGTCTATGAAATATTTTTAAGTATTTTGTTTGGAAAATCAAAAAATGACATCACAATAGGTAACTTTTCATTTCCTATGCACACATGCAATTAGGTTACAGTCCGTGATGTCATTATGCGAATTTTAGAAAATTAATTAGTTAATGTTATACTTGTATTATATTTATATAGTTCACATCCTCAGTGCAATATTAATTTTTTTTATTAATAATAAATGTAAAGTTTGCTAATTCATTCGTAGGTAATATTTTGAAGAATAGAACCAAATAAAATATATTCATTGAGTGTATCTATACTATTTATTTTCACTACTATGTAACACTTGCCTTACATCTTATACTTATCTTACTTTATCTATAGACGTATTACAAATTTTAAATCTCATCCACATTGCAACATACTCATAATAGAGAAATTCAAGTCCGCGTCAAAAGATATATCTATTGAAATGAAATGATTACTATGAAGAGACTATTAATATTTATTAAAAAAATAAAAGAAAAAAAAAATCTTTTATAAAAATAATTCAATTAAATTGCAATTAATGTAACATAAATTATAATATTACATGTAAATATAAATAAACATTTAAAAATGTTAATATATTTTTTTAATACATATACATTTATTTGCAAACTTACAGACGGTAAATTTTTAATTTAAAACGAGATTAAAATTTTAAATGAAATTGTATTTTAATTTTCATAATGTAATTAATAGAGCTATTTTATTTCATATTCTAAAAGAGAACAGCGTCCTGAATCGATTGTACGTGAATTTCTTCTCTTTTTTTTTTATATATATTAGTAGTTATCATATTTTTAATTGTAAATTCTGAAACAGAAAAATGTCGTCAAAATCGGTAATATACAGTATACTTTTTCCTATGCCTGCATGTATAAGTTTTCATATGCATTCTTTTCAACCGTTAATTAGTTGTATAATGCTATTCTTGTATATACTATAGTTCACATGATCCATGTAATAATAATTGTCTATTGAACATTTTAGGATTTGCAATTCATTGCTTAGTAATATTTTGAAGTACAGAAATAATTTTTATTATTCATTTGCAATTTCACCAGTTAATATTTTATAATTATCTCATATTGTCCATGTACGATAACCATTTTTGTCATAACTACTTAATACAATAATATCTTATCTCATCTTATTTTCATCTTTAAATAGCCCATAAAAGCCATTCGAATTATGAATTATATAATTACATGATGTATTAACAGAACTAAATTAAACTTATTATATAAAATTAAAATTTATTAATTTTTAAAAATAATATAGTAAAAACGTATGTAATATTAAGTTAAAAAAATATTGAAAAAAATATATAAAAAAATAAAAATAAATATATTATTAAATATGTAAACGTCTTAATTATGTGCAAACTAGAGCTGTAAATTTAAACTGATCTGAACTCGAATTCAGTCCAACATTTTCAAGTATTCGGTTTCGACAAACCAAACAAACCGGGTTTCGAGCTTTTTCGAGTTTTCAGCTCGAAAACGAATCAGCTCGCGATGAGACCGTAAACGAGTCGTCAAAATACACAAATACACGAGCTATTGAGTTAAAATCCGTCCAAAAGCTTTTTTTTTTTTTTTTTTTTGCGACTATCAAGATGTTATAAGTGTTTTATAGCAGGCATTATTGTTTAATTTAAATGCAAATACCTAATACTAATAATAATAAAAACTCAAATTAAAAAAAAAAAAAAAAAAAAAAAAAAAGTAAGATGGACATTGGTCTATATAACTTCATGTTGGCATATTGCAAAATGCATAAAAAATACCATTAGATCGAATAGTGCACATTGTCGTACCAAAATTTAAATATTTTACCAGACTGGATCATTTTAAAATAAAATTAAGCATTTATGTAAATTAATTTATGAATTTATCATCGAAATAAGAATAATTATTTTAAAAAATTAACGAGCTTTTGTATTTGGGCTTGAAAAACTCGTGTTCGAGCTTTAGCTCAGACCTCGATTTTTCGATTGATTTTCGAGTTTTGGCTCGTTTTCGAGTTTTTTTAACTCGATTTCAAGCTGAAACCGAGTTTCGAGTCAAACCGGTCTAAAAGTTTTCATTTCAGGCTAAAGGAATTTCGAGTTTTTTACAGCTCTAGTGCAAACTATAAAAAGTTATTAATTTTTTATAAACATTGCAATTATATAAATATATATATTTTTTTATTTTAAAATGAGGTTGAACAATCAATATTTTAGTGGTTATTTTATTTCAAATTCCAATAGAGAATATTGTCCTGAATCGAATGATGCATAAGTTTCTTATTAATGAGTTAATTACGTTTTATTAATCGTAATTTTTTAAAATCGAAAAATGACGTCAGTCATTAAATTTTCCTTTCTTATGCCTACACGCATAAGTTTCTAATATATTCAATATTCCAATATCCAGAAAATTATTAACATATACTACTGCTATACTAGGACTAAAATTTATTTATAAAAATTAATATAATTTTATTTTACAATTATATATATTATTTATATATAAATATATATTATATATATATATATTATACATTTTACAATTATATATTAAGCCCAATGAAGAACTACTATTATTATTATTATTATTAAAATTAAATAAGAAATTTTAAATAATAATAATTTAATGTATTAAAAAAAATTTAATTAACTAAATAATAAAAAGTAAAATGTATTATAGTAAATATTTTTTAAACAAAAAAACTATAACTAAATAATAAAGTAGATTGCTCACAATCTAAATTTATAAATCTGCAGTGTTTTGTATTCAAAATTATTGATTAATTTAACAATTTTTTATATTTTTTGCAAATGAAACATAGTATGCAATATATTTAATTTTAAATACGGCACAATCACAAAAAATCAACCTATATTTTTCTTTTCTTATAATGAGGTAGATAAAATAAACTTTTAGGTTGTAAATTTTAAATCATTATATTCTAAAAGAGGACAATGTTCTGAATTGATAGTCTAATTTGTCAATAAAGTTCATATTAAAAAAACGCCTCTGAAAAAGTAAATATTTAAATAAACACCCTGTATATGAAATAATGAAATAATATTCAATTTTAAATGTAAACTTCTCTAAATTCTTTAATTGATAATATTTTCAAGTACAGATTTTTTTTATATTATCATTAGCGGTATTTTCTATTTTAGGGTGTATGCATTATTATGCATTCATGGTTACACCATGTTGGATAACTGAATCCATGGGCCGGTATAGGAAAATAACTCATTTTGTTACCTTAAAAATAATGCACAATATTTTTGAGAGCATTGACGTTTTTAATTAAAAGATTGAATTAGTACCACAAGTATGTCAGAAAAATAATAATTAAAAAAAAAAAAATTAAAATTCTTAAATAAAATAGCAAATAAACAACGTTTGCCCTTTGCTGAGCAATATTATTCATTTCTCCAGTATATGGCGTTCAGCGCATTAAATATGGCATCATCCGGATTTAATGAGCAGAATTAAATTTTAGAATCTCTCGTATAATTTATTGAAGATTACATCTTCTATATTTACATTTTCACTATATTTACTCTTTGTTTCACTGAAACAATTTGATCATATTAATTACAACTTATTGTATTTTCTTCGTCTGTACTGTATTCTGTCAAATTGCACCACGAATCTTTAGAATTTTATTTGTTTCATAAAAATGTATATAGCAATATATGAATTTATTTATAAAAAATTAATATTAATTATTTTAATAAAAATAAAAAAATTATAAAGTTTACATAAAATTTTTTATTTGCTTAAACTTTAAAAAATTTACATCAAATAACTTTAAATTTTTGAATTGTAAATAGTAAGGTAAATTGTACGCAATAATAATATAAAAAAACTGCAATCTTGTGCAATTAAATTTATGAAATAATTTACCTAGTGATCTAATGACATATGTTATTAGATTGTAAATTTGTATAAATATATTTCTATAAATTATGAGGAAGACCCAGTAAATTTAAGGGCGTAATGTTGTTTGATATCCTATAAGAAGTAATTGTCTACTAGAATCGATTTATACGTGAATTTCCAATTTTTTAGTTTATTAAAGGAATAGACCATAGAAAAACATAAGCATTTACATCACAAAACACATGATGGGACGTACATAAATAACTTTAGTTTGTCTGAAAACCCATCTGTAGCTCCGTAGCAAAGTGATCAGAAATGTCAATTTATGCAACACTCACAACATTTTTGCATATTTCTGACGTCATAAACATGAATAGTCACTTAAATTCCATTTCACGCTCTCTCGTGGGGTTATATTAACATTATATATGGTAAAAATTGTCATCCGTTTTGAAGAACCTATTTCGAGTTTATTTATTAAAAAGCACATGTTGTTTTATGTAGTCTAAGGCTTTAAGTATTTTTAATTCAATTTGGGAAGTACAAAAATGATGTCATAGTCAGTAATTTATGCAGGTGGACATAGGGTTAAGTTAATGACTACATGTAGATACATATTTATTAAAGCTATTTTCTATTTTATCATTTAAAATTTATGTCATAGTACTCATAGTAAAACATTTCACGTTAACACTTAATCATTTTACCAATACTGTTAATATATCAACGATAAGACAACTTTCGTCTAGACAACGAGGAAAGAAGATTATGAGGATAACAGTAACCTATCACTAAATTTAAATTTATTTATAAAAATAAAAATTATTTTAAAAAACATTATATGAAAAGAGAAATTAATTATTATTATTTAATTATTAATATTTTTAAATTTATAAAATTTAATATAAAAAAATGTATAATATTTATTTAAAACAAGAAATTAAATATTTATGAATTTGACTGAAAAATTGTAAAAAAGACAAATCTGAGATTATGCACAATGATACATTAGGTTATGGTATCTTCACGAATGTACACTTTTCCATCTTTGTATACAAATTTGGGGGGCCACCATGCTAAATTTAAATTATGATTTTTTGAAGTTTTAATCACATAAGAGTCCATCTTAATTTCAATAAATAATTTCTCTCTTATCTGATGGTCACAGGTTCTGAAATATGTATCATAGGTAGCTGATACTGGTTAACTTTTAAATGTCATCATAAAGTTTGCAAGTTTTCGTTTTAGATGTTTTTAGGTACAAGCCATCAAGAGACCGGTTGCACTCATATTGAGAGCCGCCATTTTGCTGGTTATGAATACATAGGCCAGCATAGGAAACACGACATTTTTATTTTTTCAATAGCAAAAGAAGCTTCAAACCTCATCCAAAGACTTATTACTAGCTCCTATAATAAGCTCAGAATAAGCTCGAAGAACATGAGAAAAATTTGTCCAGTTGAAATAAACTCTTATTAAGTGAAAAATTAGGAGAAATGATGTTTCCCCTATACTGGACAATACATTAGGCACCACAAACATGGCGACAAAGCGCAAGGGTGTGAAAGGGGTCTATATACAACCCTTATTTATTTTCTGGTATGAGGAAGAGCAAACAATTATTGTAGAGGTAAATTTTAAATCATAATAGAACCAAATATACGATCAAACAATTTGAAGAAATGTAATTTCATTTGATATTCTAAAAGAGAAAAATGTTTTTAATCAATTGTTCCGCGAAAATTTTAATTTTTTTATTTCATAAAAAGTATTTTTTATTAAATTACGAAAAACGAAAAATGACGTTACAGTCGGTAATTGATGTCTTTGAGCATATGAAAAAGTAAGCGACCATGACGTCATTTCTAATATCACTTAAAAATAAGAAATTTGCTTATCTATATATATAGATTCATAACGATACTCTTTCAGATTATGAATTAAAATTAACCCCTACATTCTTTGACTCCAAATCCTTTTTTTTAACTGTGTTCTTATACTACAATGTTTTTTCCAATTGTAATTTTTTATTTTAGTCTTGAATAATATTTCAAAATTGCGGTAAATTATATCACCTATATAGTTCTTGCAGTGTAACTTTGAAATATTTGTGCAACTAAACTCTCATTGATTTAGTTACAGCTTAATTGTATTATATTCATACAGCATACGTACACTCCCCCCGTATAAATATGTCTGGTCACGATAAAATTTCCCCATATAGGGTGTATGCATTTACATGAAAAAAAAAATGAGAACTTTATATTTTTGTTTGTACATTCTTATATATCTTATATGGTTTATTTAATCTTATGGATTTACAAAATCAAGTAAATTATAGTAGTTAAAAAAAGCAAGTTATATAGAATTCTTAAATAAATAAAAAAAGTTTAAAAAAATGCGATAATGACATTGATTATTTTAAGTATTTTGGTATTTTGCCGATTGAAGATACTAAAAAAAATGGTTATTTCTATGTGAGAATTACTTGAAAATAGTCATAGAGCATAGGAAAATGGCTCGTTATTTTGACAGTTCAAAAGTACTAAGCAATATTTTTTTAAAAGCACTGATGATGCTGTTAATAGGTTAAATATAAGTAAATCAAGTATGTAAGAAAAATGATAAGAACAAAAAATCCACCCATTTTTCATAGAAAAAAGACAAAAACAAAGTTTGTCCTATATGCTGAGCAATATTACTCATAGCACCGGTATGGCGTTCAAGAGCATTATTCATGACGTCATCTTGATACACTCTATATTTAATAATATTTTAGAAATTTAAGTGCTGAAATAAATCTTATCTAATTCACATTTTATTATTTGCTAATATTTTACTACTTTTGATTTTACTTTATTGTACCACCTTCATTATATTAACTACAATAGAATGCTCTTTGAAACGTTTAGATAACGTAACATTTACCCAGTCCAATCTCAATTAGAACAAAATTGAAGTGTAATTATTGATATTGAAATTCATGAGCCAATTTGTTAATGTGAATTTATTGATAAAAATTTATATTATTTTATTAATTTATTAAATAATAATAAAATTTGTATAATAATGTAAAAATATTATAAAAAAAGTATATGTTTAAAATTTAAAAGAATAAAAAATAATAGTAAATAAAATTAATAATAATAATAAAAAAAAAATACAGCATGCAATATATTTTTATTAATTTTTGGAGATAAAGTAGATGGTAAACGGAATCGTAATATAAAGATTTTGTAATCTTGTGCTACTAAATTCATTGAATAATTTAACTAATGATACAATTAAACATGCAGAATATTATATTTTAAATGTGTATAAATAAACAGCAATCTATTATTTTTCTATAGATAATGAGGAAGACCAAGTTGATTTAAGAGGGAAATTTTGTTTCATATATTCTATAAAAAGTCATTGTCTTGAACCGATTTATACAAGAATTTCTAATTTTCGAGTTTATTAAGTATTTTTCGTAAGTTTCAAAAATAAGAAAGATAATGTCACGTTCGGTAATGCAGCTCGGCATGGGAATAAGTTAATGACTGTGACATCATTTGCTAATTTTCAAAAATTAAACTACGCTCGTAAATGCCTAATAAACTAAAAAATAAGAAATCCACACATCAAGCGATTCAGAAGAAAGCCCTTAACTTAATTGTTTTAATTCTTAAGGAGGTAGAGGAAAGTAGATGGCAGCACGGAGAAATGTCATAAAAAATGTCAGTTATTTTGGATAACAGGCGATATTTTCCTGTGCTGCCATCTACGCTCATCTACCTGCTTGAGGAATGTTATTCCTAAATCGCGGTAAATTATATTTCCTACCTCTTTCAGTCAATATATTTCATAGTTTTATTGCACTCATTGGTTTAGTCAAAGTTATTCTTGGTTTAAATTCATGTACTCTTGGTTCCCCGTGTTCGTTACCATTATTTAATTTTAAATTTCACTAATTCTTTGATCAATTTTTCAAAAAACAGAACAAATTCTTTATATTCAGCATTAGCAGTATTTTCTATTATAGGGTGTATGCATTCATGTTTACGCCATGGAGGATAACTCAATACATGGGCCGCGGTATTTGAAAATAACTCATTAGGCCAGTTTAAAAATAATACGCAATATTTATGAGAGCATTGACGCTCTTAATTAAAAGATTGAATTAGTACCACCAATATGTCTGAAAAATAATAATTAAAAAAAAAATTCAAATTCTTAAATAAAATAGCAAATAAACAACGTTTGCCCTTTGCTGAGCAATATTATTCATTTCTCCAGTATATGGCGTTCAGCGCATTAAATATATGACGTTATTCGGATTTGATGAGCAGAATTAAATTTTAGAATCTCTCGTATAATTTATTGCAGTTTCCTTCTTCTACTTTTATATTTTCACTATATTTACTCCTTATTTCACTGAAACAATTTTATCATAATAACTACAACTTAATGACTTTTATTCATCTGTATACTGTGAAGGTCCACCACGAAGCGTTTAAGATTTTATTTGCATATATATAATAAAGGTTAAAGCGTTATTTGAATTTATTTATAAAAATTAATATTTAATATTTTATTAACATTATAAAAAAGTTATAAAGTTTTCATACATTTTTTTGTTTGTTTAAACTTTAAAAAATTTGCATCAAATAAATTAATTTTTTTAAATTGTAAATAATAAGGTACATTGTATACGCAATATTAATATAAAGATATACTGCAATCTTGTGCAATTAAATTTATGTAAAATTTAACTAGTGATCTAATGACATATGTTATTAGATTGTAAATTTGTATAAATATATTTTTATTTCTATAAATTATGAGGAAGACCCAGTAAATTAAAGGGCGTAAAGTTGTTTGATATCCTATAAGAAGTAATTGTCTACTTGAATCGATTTATACGTGAATCATGAATCGTGAATCGTCGTAATCATGTATAGTCACATAAATTGCATTTCACGCTCTCTCGTGGGGTTACATTAAAATTATGGTAAAAATTGGCATCAGTTTTGAAGATCCCATTTCGTGATTATTCATTTTTAATGCACATGTTGTTTTATGTGGTCTATGGCTTGAAGTATTTTTAATTAATTTTGGAAAGTACAAAAATGACGTCATGGTTAGTAATTTATGCAGGTGGGCATGGGAAAAGTTAATGACTTCAAGTAGATACACCCTGTATTTATAGTACTCATGATACCCTATATGAATTTTATGTCGTTTGGAAGTTAACGAAAACAATAATTTTGAAAAAACAAATCAGATTTGATAGAAATTATAAGATACTGTTTAACTTAATACTTTCTGCTTTATACTAAATAAATAAACAACAACGTAAAGCCTTTGTTATTAATTATTTGTTATTTCCCCGACATATAAGAGAGGGAAATGACGGCAGCAACAATCGATACCACGCTCTGCCACCTCGCTCCGAGTGTTTGGAATACGCACTCACTCAACAATGGTGAAAGCAAACTCTTTTGATATTGAAATACGTTTACCATATCGTATTGCTAAAACTATTATCTCATCTCAAATCTCAAATGTATATAAAATCAAATAATGATGAAATTAATTTTATCTGTTGATTTTTTTTTTCAAAATAAGATTTTTTGATATATTTATAAATGCGTAATGTTGTTATATTACCACACAGAAAGAAATAACGTAATTTGTGATACATTTATGTCATTATCATTATAGCATAAATTATACTAAATTAGAACAACTTAAATATTTATGATTTACAACATAACGGTCATTTATGCAATACATATAGTTATTATGCAGTATAGCATAAATTATGCTGCATTGAACAAATTATGCTGAAAATGAGCTGTATTTATTTCCGTGCATATTAATAATTACAAGTTTTAAATTAACGATCCTCAACTCTTACTTACCCAATTAACCATCCCACCATCAACGTTGTATTGATTATCAACACAGTTCATGTCACATCAAACCCTCTTCAACGCCACATTAATAGCTGATAATGATATGTACGATCATTTTACTAAGAAATGTATTGTCATATGGGAATAACATTGTATTTAATGTAAGTAGATAACTTATGTAATCCAAAGAGGAACATTGGCCGATATAGGAAAATGGTATACCTTTTGCTAGTTTAAAAATACTTCGCAGTTTTTTGGAGAGCATTGATGCTGTTAACTTGAATTTGTCGATTTGTCTAAATTTAACTATTGGTTCCTAACAATAATACTTGTCATACTTGTGTTGCATGTTAATCACATGTAGTTATTATTTACAATAATATATCGTACTATCGTAAGTTGAAAATTAAATAATAAATAATAAATAATAAATTTATTAGAAAACAAAATTTACTTCATGTTTATAAAATTAAATTATTTTATTAATAATACATATTATGAAATTTATTTTAAAATTATATTAATAAATTTTACATTGATAATATTTCAAAAATAATTGCAAAATAAACAATAATATTAAAATTAATTTTCACACATGCAATGAAAAACATATAGAACACCAAACAAATAAAAAATTACATAATTTATATAAAACAGAGTAACCTTGACATGAAAGAGCAATTGCTAAAAGTAATATTTCAAATATATGATGCTTGAGGGATAATTACGATGTAACTTAGGTAGAGGTCACGCCCTTGACCTGAGTAACGATCACGTGATCGGAATATACAAAATATCAGCAAGCATCTCTTTCTATAGCAGATCAATAACTTGCTCCATACCAGCTGCTGTGGCTAGGGTAGAAGCACGAGCATTCAAAAGAAGAGCAATGCAGTACAAAGGTCATTCATTGAAATTGACCTAGGTCACCATTTAATTGACCTTAACCTCTAAACACGTGTCTGATTATTATTAATAATGACAGTTAATTACTATCATAAAAAAATTGTCATATAAGAAATAAGATTTATTTACTTAGGCAGATCATATGGTAACATTAAGTTACAGCATTATAGCGTTTGTCTTATCAATCACATCTATATTTATAATTTATGTAAAATAATTAAAACTATTTGATGTAGCTCTATTAGTATGAGCAGAGAGAGGTTCAGGTAAACAAATATAATGTAGCATTAAAAACCTATAAATAAGTAATTAAAATAATAATAAACGAAAGGATTTTAGTATCTTAAAATTTTAAGCTTAATTTTGCTCTCAAAACTAAATTTGTCAGCTATATACGCACTGATATGATAAAAAGAAAAACATTGATTCTACTTACACTTTGATAAATATTTTTACTCTATTCCCGTATAGAAATACAATGTCTTCATTATGGAGATTTTGGTCCATATTATCCCTCATATGGCATTTCTATAAGGTATGAGAGAGAGAGAGAGAGAGAGAGAGAGAGAGAGAGATCTCAAGCGTCTGTATAATAAATATGCGAGTCAACAGACACCATAGATGTGATTCAAAGCACTTAGTTAAGCAAGGACGTATGAATACAAAGATCCCGTCAGTTACTTATTATGAATACAATACTTTTTTTTTTATTGTACAGTACTCTAATCTAAGGGGAAAAATGTGACTGACACATTGATATAAAAATAATAATGAAAAAAGACGCGCCAGGTTGTCGCCGCGGTTTATGAGAATATTTCAGTGTCAAGTAATGCTGAAAGCTATCTTTTGATCAATTTACTTATAAGTATAGGAAAACAAAAGCAAATACTACAATAAAGAAATTCGACGAAATTTTTCTAACGATGTATTATTTGAAATGTACTACTGTTCAATTTTTTTTTTTTTTTTTTTTGTGACAAAACAAAAAAGTGACCAAAAAAAATCACCCATTCCTAGAAATATCATGCCGTTTTATAGTTAACTGTAAAATTGTAAATAATTTTAATATTTAAATGTATGAATCTTAGTTGAATAAGTGGATTGAAAACTTCTTTTTATTTTATTATTATTATTTTTAGTTTGTGTATATTGTATTTTATTGTATAATATAGTATTGTATTTATTTGAAATCTATAACTAATTCAAGAAAAAAAGGGTTTCTACAATAAAGCAGGTTAATATATGTGTATATATATAAATATTATTTTTAATATATTTATATTATATATGATAAAACATTAAATTTATTTCATGCAATTGTCACTATTTTATTGTTAACCTCCTCAACATACTTAAAAACTATCGCGCGTTCCAACTTAGATCATTAAAATATTATTTAACTATTATTATAATTAATTTGCCGATAAAAAGATAATAATTTAAGAAAAAAAATGTTACTTTTACTTTTATATAATATTATCAAAGAATCTCTAAATAATTTATATTTATCTTTATTAAAAAAATTAAATAAAAAATTAATATATAACATTAAAACATTTTCAATTACAGTATTGTGTAAATATAAATCAGTGTTAATCATTCTCTCAATCTGATTGCACACTACATTATATTATAACAAGTTAAAAACACACTATGTAGCATATAGATGTATAAATTTAATTTTGCAAGTAAAATTAAATGAATGAGAAAAACGAAATAGTATTATATAACAGTGAGCGATGTATATTTATGGTACCACCAAAATGAGATTTGATACAATAATAGACGAGCTGAATTAAACATGTATCTAACAAGAGGAGAGCATAACAAAAGAGACAAAATTCGACGACCTTGAGGATTTGTCAAAAATCACAATCAACTTCACCGCATGCTGTTTTTTAAAAACAAAATATCGTACACGTGTTTCAATTTTTAGTCAAAAGTATATTATTTCATGTAGTTTTTTCTGCATTGTATATTATAAGGGTTATTTTATCAGAATAAGGTATAATTATACATTTAAATTAAAAGTCCACACCCACTCATGATGTTGGATCACTCAATATAACATATTGGTCGCATAGAAAAAAATGACTCGTCATTTGCAAGCTTATAAAAATACAAAGCATTATTTTTGAGAGCAAATTGATTGCTATTAAATAGGTTGAATTAGTATATTATATAATAAAAACATTTCCCAAAGAAAATAGTCAATAAAAATCAAAGTTTGTCCTATTTATTCTTAGCAATAATGCTGTTCGTAAACCCTTTTCTCTTGCACCAAAAAATGCGTATTCCATTTAAATAACCATAGGCGATCGTCATTTTAGGAGCAGAGAACAGGGTTTACGAACAGCATTAATATATAATTATGCATATATCATTCATTGATCCAGTATGGCATTGAGGCGCATTACATTAGATGCGGATACAATCTATATTATATTTCATCGTGGGGTTCAACTTTAACTTTTTTTTAATGTTATTGGAAAATAAATTATGATTATTCGATATAAAATTCAGGACTCTTTATCAGAACGGATAGAAAAAAAAAATCAGTATGGGCACATATTTAAAAAAACAAAACAAAAATAGCCTCATTTTGTACCTCATTTTTGGACTATACAGTAGCAGAAAAAAAAATGCACGATGTGTATGTAATGTGTGCATTTCAGGTTCGTTTCACTCTATAATATGAAATAGTAGAAGCCAGCAATGCAAATCTGACTGTTTGAAGTGTAATTTTTATTTTATATTGCACTGGCCTTTTTCTGCAAGCGATATCATATAACTATATCGATGGTAAATTCCTTACTATATGCTATATATTACCTAAAATATTTATGAATCCCATGCAGCAGAGAGTTAATTACATTTTAATAAATTTATACTTTCAACTTAAAAAAAAAATATAAATATATATAAATGATAGAAAATATTATATAAATAATACGTAAAGCATTGTGGAATGCAAAAGTTCATAGTTTAACCACATATTACAGATGTTAAAATTAATATTAATTTATTCATCATTTAATAAAATGCGAGTTTTATATTATTGTTGTGGAGTTAAACAGTTTCCGGACTAAATACATATGACACACACAAACAGTACATACATATTTTATTTTATGTATAGATAGAGCGAGAGAACGAATATTATATTTAAATCGTGGGAAAACTTTTGCCACAGACCACTGAGCCCGCAAAACCAACCCCCTTTTACGTATCAATGCCTATATATATACATAGCTCTCAAAGTATCCTATCATCACGAAAAATACACTTGTTGCATTATTATATGAAATTTCGAATGTGAAACGTATATTATGTGCTTTGATTTTTTTTAAATGTCACCATTTTTGCGTATATGAATATTATTATATATGTATGAAGAAAATTTCATTCTATTCTTCAACAGTTTATGCAATTTCAACAATCATCATGTGATTCATGTGCATTAAAAAAAAATTGTTATCTTTGCAACCTTAAATTTAAAAAAAAAAAAAAAAAACTTAGGAATAACGTTTACATATTTGAAGAGGTAAAAAATATAGATTTTTAATGGAATAATTTCAGTTATTATTTGACAATTAAACGTTTATCAAATATTTATAATATTTTAGATATTAACGTATATCCTTAAAAAAAAGTTTCCTATAAAATAAAAACACAAATAAAATTGATTCAACTGCAAAACATCATCGAAGAAGAACGATATTTTCCTTGGATGCGGTCAATAGCCCTATTTGACTATAAAAACTATCAGTCAAATGCATTAGGTACCTACATAATATTATACTGCTGTAGTGGATACATGTATAGTTATTATAACATTATGAATTAAATATAATTAACTCACCTGAAATGGACATTGTAGAGTACATAAATATTCAATACTTTTTTTATCTTCTCCTTCATTATTATTTTTATCAGCCAAAACACAACAATTCACTAATAAAATGATAATTGAACAAACAAATAATAATTATTTATTCATTGTTTTCATAAAGAAATCATTGAATACTTTATGATAGTTAGCACAGTTAATTAATAATAACAATAAAACGTCACCAACATGTTAACAATACGTTGTTGCTTCTATGAAGTTTAGTTTTATACTGAATGATGCTTGATGGGTTGGAGCGGTGCAAACAGCGCACGGTCAGAGACGGAACAGAAACGGAGCGTTCATGTTGGCCACTTCCCCCCACTACCAATTTTGACTCTCCCTGGTGCTTCACAATATTTTGTTGCTCTCTCTCTCTCTCTCTCTCTCTCTCTCTCTCTCTCTCTGCAGTGTCCTCTCTGTGTCTATTATCGAAAATACTTTGCAATATTTTTGAGAGCATTAAATTATGATGCTGCAAACAGGTTGAATTAGGTATGTGAGAAAATAATAATGAGCAAAAAAATAGTTACTAATTTTCCAAAGAAAATAGCCAAAAACTGTTTGTCCTATGCTGAGCAATATTTATTGCTCAAGAAGAGCATCGAAAAGCATTCAGAATGACGTCATGCGCACACACCCTATCCCTATAGATACAGAATACAGAGACAAATAAACAAACATAAACCACATATTAGAAATCATCTCTTTCCCAGTAAACATCCGGACACTGAAGACAGTCTTGAAGACAGACCCCGATACGTCTGTAATATGTAACCATATGTCTTTGGCCTTATTTGTATAAAACAAATAAATTTTTGTCCATAATAGTAACATGAGAGTATTGCTTAGCATTTTGTCTATCTTATTGATGCAAAAAAAAAAGAATTTTAAAAAACTTTAGAAAAGTTGTGACGTCTTTCAACAAGACGTTAATGGGGCATATAGAAAACGTTGAAAAATTATGTTTAAATAAAATAAAAAAAAGTTACACTAAATATAAAAATGTTATATTTTTACATTTGAAAATAATGATTTTAATAAATTTCCTGCATTAAAGTCAACTGAACATTAATACGTCTCTGATTTGACCCTTTTGGGACAAATCAAAGACGTATGTTTTAAACTTTGTAAATAATTTAAAATAAATTATTAGGGCAGAAGATCTTTTGCCCAATACCTTTTCATTTTAAATTTTACAAAAGTTAAAAACCTATGTCTTTGATTTGTCCCAAAAGGGTCAAATCAGAGACATATTAATGTTCAGTTTACCTATAATGCAGCAAATTTACTTAAATCATTAAAAGCGTATGCTACACATTTTTAATCATAAAAAAAAAAAAAAAAAAAAAAAAACTCTCTTATAAAAGAACTTTATGTGGACCGATCAAAGACGTTTGGAAAAAAAAAGCGTTAAAGTAGACTAAAAATTAAATTTTTCAAAAATGCTACGGGTGGCCCTATGATTTAAATGAGCAAAAGGCTCGGAACCAGTAATTTGGTTTAATCTTCTCCAAAAAATTATATTTGTTGTATTTAGCATAAAATCTGAAATTTTGACAGGAGTTTGTTTAACGTCACTTTTGATCACAAATGCGACGAAACGAACATTTTGAAACCGTAAATCTGCTAAACTAAAAGAGGCAGAGCACATTTAATTTTTTTTGTGTAATATATAGACAGTACTGGATTTTTTTCATGAAAAATATTGGTCCCAGCTATTATTGATTTTCTAGGAAAAATCGACCAAAATTGGATATCAGCGTTTTTTTCGTTTTGAATCGAACCCTGTGACGTCACAAGTAAAAATAAAAATAATAACTTTTTAAGTTTTCTGAAGAGCTGACTATAGTTTCAACCCCTTGGCACAATAACTTCCTCAGTTTCGATTTTTTTTTTATTTTTAACGATTTTTTTAAGTTGACAACATTTTTAAAAATCCCGATTTTGAGTCCCGATTTTTTCTATTCTGCTCAACTTAAAATTCAATGTATTTATACTAAGATGGATTTTTAGTATCTTAGCTCACTTTCTATATGAAAAACTTGATGGCTTCTAACTCGTGAGTATTTTCAAATGACGTAAGAAAAATCCAAAATATCGACTATGGTTACAGTTCAAAAAATCGATAAAAATTGGGTCACTCAAAGTATAGATTTTTAAGCTCCTCAATGCATGGGATGAATTTTGGTATATAAAAAAAGTGGTTGATTTTTGGAAATTTGCACTAGGACTTGACCTCTGAAGAGTGGATGTATAGAAATTGCGGTTAAGTCCAGGTGCAAATTTCGAAAAATTGACCATTTTTTTTATATACCAAAATTCATCCCATGCATTGAGGAGCTCAAAAAACTATACTTTGAGTGACCCGATTTTTGTCGATTTTTTGAATTGTAACTATATACTCGATATTTTGGATTTTTCTTAAATGTATTTAAAAATACTCATGAGTTTATATTTATCAAGATTTCTCTACAGAAATTGAGTTAAGGTGCTTAAGATCAATCACAGTATGAATACATTGATTTTTAAGTTGAGTCCGGGCCGGCTTTTTAGAAAAAGTCGGGTTTCAAAATCGGGATATTTGAAAAAGTTGTCAAATTAAAAAAATCGTTAAAAATAAAAAATTATCGAAACTAAGGAAATTATTATGCAAAATTGTTACATAATTATAGTCAACTCTTCATACAATTTCAAAACTTAATATTTTGATTTTTATTCGTGACGTCACAGGGTTCGTTTCAAAATGAAAAAATAAAAAAAACCTATTATAGTGGATATTGGTAGATTTTTCCTAGAAAATTGATAATAGCTCAGACCGATATTTTTTCTGGAAGGTATATCCAGTATTGTTTACATATTACCTAAAAAAAATTGTAGTCTGACGCTTTATAGTTTTGGAAGATTTGCGGTTTCAAAATATTAATTTGCTCCGTCATTATATGTGATAAAAAATGACGTGCTAATATTTCAGATTTTGCCAAAATTATCAAAATTATTTGTATTTATTATGGAGTATATTTATTAATTCTGATTAGAGGTTTTCAAAATACTAAAAATAAACAGAAGCTATTAGGTTTGAAGTCAAAATTTACTTAATTTTCTCAAAAAGTTTCGCAAAAAAAAAAAAAAAAAAAAAAAAAAAAAAAAGAAAAGAAAGGAAGGAAGAAAATTAAATGAAAGGAAAAAAGAATATTTTAATGCCAAAAAACTGTAATAAAACTAGAAAAGACCACACACAAAACGTGGAGTTCATTTCATTTGCGTGCGGAAGTTATATTTATTAACTGATCGCTTATATAGTCGGCCTGTAAACAGTTGTTTATTCCTTTTTTATTAAAGTCAATAGGGGTCATGGGTCATGTATATGCAATTATGCATTCATGTTGAAGTCGACGCCTTGATGTTGGATAACTCAATAACATATGGGGAATATAGGACAATAAAATAATTTTGCCAGTTTAAAAACACTATGCAATATTTATGAGAGTATTGATGCTGTAAATATATGTTAAAATTTGTATCTCATGGTGAGAGAAAATAACATGAACAAAAAATCAACCGATTTTCCAAAGAAAATTAGCTTAATGAAGTTTGTCCTATGCTGAGCAATGTTATAATTATTCACTATACTCGAGTATGGCCTCCAAGTGCAATAAATATGACATCATCCGCGCATACACGCCTATTGTTTCGGCAGAAAAAAGAATAATATAGTTATCAATTTTTCATGATTTTCTTTACAAAAATTTGTGATGCGTGTGAAACGTGGCAATACCATATTATTAAATAAAGGTCTAATTACATTTCTACAATGTAAAAAACAAATTAATAATTACGTGAAATATATAGTTACTGAAATTGTTGTCATCAAAAAACTGCTTGTCGAAGCAATAATATATGATTGTCTGACAGAAAAATCTGTTTTCGCGGCTACATTTGAGTTAAAGTATGTGACAATTGACGTCACATATGTTAGCCAATCACAAACTCGCATTTTGCCGCTGTTTATGCCGTGCAGCCAATCACATAAGCGTATGCGCATTGGTTATCTCTGCGCATTGCTGCTTATGCCGCAGCGACGGCGCCGACGGCAGAATCAGGGCAGAATGCCGCCAGCCGCCGAGCCGGGTTTATCCCGCTCACCCGGGGATTGTCATTGTGAAGGAAATGTTGTGTGTGTGTTTGTAACGTTTCATGGTCCATATTATTACTAATTATTATGGTATTTACTACAGCTACGGTGTCGTAATAAAAGGTAAGTAATTAACTGTAGACGTTCCAGATATTAAAGATATAAAAGTTGTTAATGGAACGTTTTTTGTGGTTTTATGAGGAAAAAACTAACGGCACAAAAGCTAACAAAGAGGAACGCCTGACTTGGACTCTTTCTTCCGGTAAGACTTTTTCTTGGGAACGGATGATGGATCAGTGATGAATAGCGTTTTTTGTAAGTTTTGACCACTTTCTATTAAAATATTTACTGTGAAATAGTACGTATATTATGATATATATATATTAACAATGGAGGTTACCGGTTTAGCGCGTGGGGAATGCTAAGGGGTCCCATAATTTAACATTACGCTTATGAGGAAAAAACACGTTATTTTTGTCATTTTTGAGAAAACTACTCCACGGATTTCGCGGAGAAATTTAAATGAGAAATACTGGACATACTTTTACGTGCTTTAAGCCATAGTCATTTTTAAGCGTTTTCTTAAACCGATAACCTCCATTATGTACATATTAACGTGGTTTGGAAGTATGTAAATATATGATGCAAAAAAAAATCTTTGCAAAAACTATAATGAAAGTTATTGGTACCATAAGATAGTATAATTGTATTGGGCCTATGCCCCATATATGTACAAACAATGCGCAAAACTCCATTAAAATGCATGTTATTTCTATATATGCATATACTAATGGACTTAAATATTTTGTAAAAAATATACACAAATTTAAAGATAATTTTCCGTTGCCGATAACTTCCATTGTAAGCATTAGAAAAAAAAAGAGAAGGCGAGAGGAAGAAAAATATTAATTTTTAGACATTAAGGGAGTAGGGTACCGAATTTATATATCAAAAACTAGAAGTGATTTGTGTCTAAATTTGGTGTCATTTTGTAGCTAAGAATCACCCCTAGCCGTGATAAAAATATCATGAAGTTTGACCGTCCTGAAAAAAAAATAAAAAATAATAATTGAAATTAACATTAGGCCATATGGGCTTAAAATTTCAAAAAATCATATAAAATTAATTTGCATGATGACCCCCCAAAATTTTTATATATTTAAAATTGCCTTAAGCTGATGTGTCATTGTGCAAAATTTCAGATTTTTTTGACGAGAGAAGTTTGAGTCTAATGGCCGACGTCAATACCCTACACCCTTAATGTTTATATGCATGGTACCTAACAAATAAATTGTTATTTTTTTACTTTATTTATTTATTTTTTTTTTTTTTGTATAATTTATGTATATATTTATGATTTGAACTTGATAAGAATGAAAGAATTATTCTGCCTAAAAAAAGTTTCAGTCTCAATATGCGACTCACATATATCGGCTCAAAAAACAAGACAAATAATCAGTGCATGATATGTATATTATATCTGTGTATATACTGTCTTAATGTGCTTTATTATTATTTCAGATAATATTGGTGTAGTCCGAGGGTAATATTATGGCTGTACACGCACACATATGTACCACTGCAAGCAGGATAAAACCCGCAGGACTTCACTGCAATATTAAGTATAGTGTTTTGCAGGTGATAATGATGTCCGAGGGTTATATTATTATAGTGTACTGTACATACCCATGTACCACTCTAGCAACTAGTCTAACTCTCTATTTCTCTCTCACTCACTCATATATGCATATGTTGTAATGTTATTACAGTTTCCACTGCTGGGCATTGCCAGGATTCATGACGTATAGGAGACGTAACGTGAGTGATAGCAGAAGACCATCTCTCTCTCTCTCTCTCTCTCACTCACTCACTCACTCACTCATATGTTAATGTTATTACAGTTTCCACTGCTGGACATTGCCAGGATTGATGGCGTAGGAGACGTAACGTGAGTGAATAAAGCAGAAGACCATCTCTCTCTCTCTCTCTCTCTCTCTCACTCGTATGTTAATGTTATTACAGTTTCCACTGCTGGACATTGCCAGGATTGATGACCTATATAGGATACGTAACGTGAGTGATAGCAGCAGAAGACCATCTCTCTCTCTCTCTCTCTCTCTCTCTCTCTCTCTCTCTCTCTCTCTCACTCACTCATATATCTATATATTATTACAGTTTCCACTCCTGGACATTGCCAGAATTGATGACGTAGGAGACGTAACGTGAGTGATAGCAGAAGACCATCTCTCTCTCTCTCTCTCTCTCTCTCTCACACACTCACTCACTCACTCACTCACTCACTCACTCATATGTTAATGTTATTACAGTTTCCACTGCTGGACATTGCCAGGATTGATGACCTATAGGAGACGTAACGTGAGTGATAGCAGAAGACCATCTCTCTCTCTCTCTCTCTCTCTCTCTCACACTCACTCACTCACTCATATATCTATATATTATTACAGTTTCCACTGCTGGACATTGCCAGGATTGAAGACCTATAGGAGACGTAACGTGATTGATAGCAGAAGACCATATCTCTCTCTCTCTCTCTCTCTCTCTCTCTCTCTCTCTCACACTCACTCACTCACTCACTCATATATCTATATATTATTTCAGTTTCCACTGCTGGACATTGCCAGGATTGATGACGTAGGAGACGTAACGTGAGTGATAGCAGAAGACCATCTCTCTCTCTCTCACACACTCACTCACTCACTCACTCACTCACTCACTCACTCACTCACTCACTCACTCACTCACTCACTCACTCACTCACTCACTCACTCACTCACTCACTCACTCACTCACTCACTCACTCACTCAATCACTCAATCACTCACTCAATCACTCACTCTCTCTCACTCACTCACTCACTCACTCACTCACTCACTCACTCACTCACTCACTCACTCACTCACTCACTCACTCATATGTTAATGTTATTACAGTTTCCACTGCTGGACATTGCCAGGATTGATGACCTATAGGAGACGTAACGTGATTGATAGCAGAAGACCATATCTCTCTCTCTCTCTCTCACTCTCACTCACTCACTCACTCATATGTTAATGTTATTACAGTTTCCACTGCTGGACATTGCCAGGATTGATGGCGTAGGAGACGTAACGTGAGTGATAGCAGAAGACCATATCTCTCTCTCTCTCTCTCTCTCTCACTCACTCACTCACTCACTCACTCACTCACTCACTCACTCACTCACTCACTCACTCTCTCTCACTCACTCACTCACTCACTCACTCACTCATATGTTAATGTTATTACAGTTTCCACTGCTGGACATTGCCAGGATTGATGACCTATAGGAGACGTAACGTGATTGATAGCAGAAGACCATATCTCTCTCTCTCTCTCACTCTCACTCACTCACTCACTCACTCACTCACTCACTCACTCACTCACTCACTCACTCACTCACTCACTCACTCACTCACTCACTCACTCACTCACTCACTCACTCATATGTTAATGTTATTACAGTTTCCACTGCTGGACATTGCCAGGATTGATGACCTATAGGAGACGTAACGTGAGTGATAGCAGAAGACCATATCTCTTTCTATTACAGGATAATACTGAAGTGACTGCCAGCTCTAGCACTCTCTATAGGTTATTAACTATCTAAATTATTTTTGCAATTATCAAGGCTGCCATAGCAGAGAACCCGGATATGTCTTCCAAGTGCCCTCTAAAAGGACGTTACATTTAGAGTGCATTTTTTAAAAAATTATTATTATTATTTTTTATTTTAAGCAAGCAATAGTTTTAAATGTTTTATAGGTGTGAAGTTAAGTCCTCTTTTTGAGTTGTTTGATATTATTTACAACAAAAGGTGCTGCCATAAGAGAACGTCCCTGCTATGACTTCCGTAGGTCTTTACTAAGGACGTAGCACATTTACGGTGCTAATTTTTCATTTGTACAGGTAATATTTTTAAATGGTTCTTATAGGTAAGAAGTATGAGTCTCTTCAAAAAGTCCATATTGAGTTTGTAACAAATATATAAGTATGCATAGGGCAACGTCTCTGATATGACTGGCATACGTCTTTACTAAAGACGTTACATATTTAGGGTATAGTATTAAAAAAAAAAAAAAAAAAAGAAATCGTGGAACAATACAACCTAGGTATTCCTCACATATATCTTTGATCTGCCTCCAACAAGACGTCCTCAAGACGCGGACATTAAAGACGTAGTTTCGAGACAGACTTTAAACAACGTCTCCGAGTCATTGCCAAGACAGTCTTCGAGACTGTTCTTTTGTTTTATGGGTTATTGATATTAATATTCTAATTAATTATAAATAATTAAGGTAAAACTGATAACTTTAGTTTTACCTTATTTATAATCAATTAATTAGAATATTAAAATCAATAAGATGATTTTTTCTTTTTTTATCATATTGTGGTTTATGTTTGTTTATTTCTCTCTCTCTCTCTTTATCTATCTATCTATCTATCTATCTATCTATCTATCTATCTATCTATCTATCTATCTATCTATCTATCTATCTATCTATCTATCTATCTATCTATCTATCTATCTATCTATCTATCTATCTATCTATCTATCTATCTATCTATCTATCTATCTATCTATCTATCTATCTATATATCTATCTATCTATCTATCTAACAAGGGCGGATCTAGGAATTTGGTTTGGGGGGGGCGACATCAGGGAAATTTTTCCAGTTTGGGGGCAGGGGGCAGCCCGCCGCAGGCTAAATTTTTTTTAGGGACACGCCCCTTTTTGGGAAAAACGCAAAAATAGTATACTTGAGAGAATAACTTTAAAATTATTTTAGTTTAATTTTTAAAAATTTTTATCGCGTTTTTTTCCCACCCTTGTTTAATGACATTGGAAAATATGTGCAAATTGTTAACTGAAACCTTCAAAACAAAAAAACAAAAATTAAGCTATGCTCTTTTTTTTTTTTTTGTATTTCATATTTTTGAAATTCCAAATCTATGTTTTAAATTTTATTTCATTACAGAGTAACCACAAGAATTTTTGCTTAATAAACGATTAGCAAGTCGTTATATTTTAAATGCCAAAAATAATGCACCTCAATTTAATTTAAAAATTGAGCTCGTATAAGAAAAAAAATTATCCATATAGGGGTCTAATTTTTATCATGCAATTGAAATTTTCGCTTAAAATTGTCAATTAAGACTGAATTTGTCACCTACAGAATTTTAAGAACCTTATAAAATAATAAGACTTTTGAACAAAAATTGGTTCAAAACAATACACATAAAATTATAAAAGCAAGATCATGATACATTAGATTTAATGGAGCTCATCGCTGTTTAGCGCGCGGGGATAGCTAAGAGTCCCCTAGTTTAATATTACGCTGATGAAGAAAAACACGTCTTTTGCGATTTTTGAGAAACTACTCCACCGATTCCGGAGAAATTAGACATACTTTTGCACGTGCTTTTATAGATATCTAAATGTCAAAGATTTTTTTTAGCCCAATAGCCTTTAATCTGTGATTAATAAGATTAAAAAAAATAATAAAAAATAAAAACGCAGAACTCCTTGAAAAGTTCAAATTTATTTGAAAGAGTTCGTTTCTTGCAAGTGCTCCATTATTTTTGTTATTTTGCTCATTTTTTCTCACAAAGTAGTTTATTAGGGAGGGATGCGCGGGGGGGGGGGGGGGGGGGGGGCGAAGAAAGTAAAATAAATATAAGGTACTATTATGTAGCGGTGTATTTTTATTGTTATCATTTTTATTAAGTTCAGGTTGCTGTACCCAAAAATGAAATTTAAAAAATTGTATCTCAAAAACTATCGCGTCACAAAATTGAACAGAGCAACAAAGTGTTGGATAATCTCCTTTGCTAATGCGAATTTACAGTGGTTTAAGAAAATACTAAATAAGATAACTTTTAATGAAAAATAACTTTCAGATTTTTTCCAGAACGCATTGCCGAGAAAAAAAATCACAAATTGACCCATTTTAATTTTAATATATTATGCAATCTTCAATAATTTTTTTCTTTGAAAAAATGTCGTTAAATTGGTTTTAAATCTCAAATTCACTAAAAGAATAGATCTGCAGATTACGCTGGCATTATTTGTTGAGAAGTTGATCAATTTAATTTTGCACACGGTGAGCTTGAAATTTCGTATCTATAATATACACGCTAAAGGGGGCTTATTTGCGGAAGATTTTATTTGAGCTGAAACTTGGAGTTTAGAGAATTTAAGTTCTTTGGTTCATTTAAGCTAAAAAATTTCATAATTGAGTGTTTTGACAAAAATGCTATCCTAAAGTAAGACCTTAATAAATAAAAAAATGAATTATGTACTATAGGTAAATAAGAAAAGAGCGCTGTAGCTGCGATTTTTTATTTCATTTTTTGGAGATAATTTTTCTTTCCTTTCCTTTCCTTTCCTTCCTTCCTTCCTTCCTTCCTTTTTTTTTTTTTTTTTTTTTTTTGCTTTCTTTCTCTCGCTTTTTTTCTTTTTTCCTCTTTTTTTTTCCGCCCACGTGGACCGTTTGGGGGGGGGGGCGATCGCCCCCCTCGCCCCCCCCCTGGATCCGCCCTTGTATCTATCTATCTATCTATCTATCTATCTATCTATCTATCTATCTATCTATCTATCTATCTATCTATCTATCTATCTATCTATCTATCTATCTATCTATCTATCTATCTATCTATCTATCTATCTCTATCTATCTATCTATCTATCTATCTATCTATCTATCTATCTATCTATCTATCTATCTATCTATCTATCTATCTATCTATCTATCTATCTATCTATCTATCTATCTATCTATCTATCTATCTATCTATCTATCTATCAATCTATCTATCTATCTATCTATCTATCTATCTATCTATCTATCTATCTATCTATCTATCTATCTATCTATCTATCTATCTATCTATCTATCTATCTATCTATCTATCTATCTATATCTATATCTATATTTTATTTTTATTTTCAATGATGAAGTATAACATTTTTTTATACTTCAAACTATGCACGTGTGAGGGGTACACGCAAATTTCCTTATTATATTTCCTCATAAATTTAATTCAATGTAAAATGACAAATTAAACAAATTTCCAATTAATTAAGATGGCAATAAAAAAATATAATACTGTAGCCAATTCAGCTTACACACCGCATTAAGTTTTTTTCCCTACCCGCTATGGATCTCTCTGTTCATAATTTTAAAATTTAATTCTGTATCATTTTTTAGTTGTATTGCGCTGTGAGCCTAATTTTAATTTTTAATTTTTTAAACAGTGTAAAAAAAAATAGTAAAAATAAAAAACTAATAAATCGTTTTATTAAAAAGTATAGATATCATGCATTCTGTATTGCTAATGCCTTTATACCGGCGGTGAAGTATCACCCAAGCAGAGGCGCGCTCTAGCGCGCTAAAGGGTTGGTTTGGTTGCATTGAGTACTGACAGTACTGTGAACTATGACCACTATGAGTATACTAAATAACATGGGCCGGTATGGAAAATTGCACATTTTGCCAGTTTAAAAATACTTGGCAATTTTTTTTTTTTTTTTTAGAGAATTGATGCTGTTAACAAAGTTGAATTAGCATCCCTCTCCCTCTTCTAAGATATTATTGTGCATTTCTTTAACTTTTCCCACACTATGTGAGGTAAAATATTATTGCATTTTTCAAAACATTGCAATTCAAAATAAATAAATATACGCAAACCTTTTTTCTTTTTTATTCTTCAAGTATGTATTTTGTATATTTATATTTACGCATTAAGCGTAAATATCGTTTCAACGATATAATATCAGAAGACTTTTTTTAACATCATTTTACGTAATGATTTATTAATGAATAAAAAAATAATAATAAATAAAAAAATTGTTTGGGGTCCGCGTCTCAGGCTCAGTAGCAATACTTCAATCAATTCTCTAAAAGAGCTGTGTCCTCAGATTGTTTTTTTCCCTATACGAAATCATGAATATGTTTCTATGATAATTATTTTTAAGATCTTAAGTTCATATTAATTATTATTTTACTAAAATACAATTAAACAACATGGTGAATTTTTGACGGGAAAAAAAATGTAAAACACACATTAAAAATGTTCATAAAAAAAAAAAAAAAAGAAAGATATCAATAACGAAAAATTATTTATTTATTTTATAATATATAAAGAGAAATTATTCTGCGCTCACGCGATATTATTTGCCTATAATATTATGTTTATTCTGTATATTATAAGTTTAGCTTATACGCTATTTAAAACAAACAACACTTTCAAAAATTTCAATTAAAAATTATAAAGAATTTGGGGTTAATTTAATAAACTACGTAAATAAATGAAAATTTGTATTATTTTAAAATTATATATAGTATAAAATAAAAACTCATCAGTGCAAGACTTTTTTTTTCTTTTTTTTTTTTAGCTAATCACGATAATGAGCATAACATGAGCATTGCAGTCGATTTGTTTAATTATTATATTATTTCATGTTTATAAAATCAATATTTGTGTTTTGTATACAGTTGAAAAAAAAAAAAAAAAAAAACTTAAAATCTATTATAATTTTTTTTAACAATTGTTAAAAAAAATAGTTTTATAAATATTATATAATGCAAAAATGCATTTATAGTATACGTCACTTATATTTTTTCGTAAAAAATATAGTCGATTTCTAAACAAAATCGCAGAATGAGCCATGGTCCCGTATGTATTTCTAATGGATAAGAAATTAGAGGTCCGCTTGCTATTTTCCCTCTCGCTTCTGATTGGCCTCACAAACGTCACCAAAGGATAAAAAAAAAAAAAAAAAAAAAAAAAAACATCATGCAGTTTAAAATATAACTTTCATATTTTTCTGAATGACATTTTTTTACGCTGGCATTTTTTTCTTCTGTTATTTTAGGTGATTAGCATTTGAAACTAATAACCCTCCTTAAAAGTACACAATAATATTTCCTGGCGCGGCAACTAAAAAACATAAGAAAACTTCCCGCTAACAAAGTCAATAAATCCTTTGTTAACACAGGTGAGAAAAGCAATCCAAAGTAATGAAGAACTACTATGGCCCAAATTTACTATACTTATATTGGAGAAATTATATTTTAAGAAACTTCATTCATCTTATATTGTTGTGGAATGAATCAATATTAGTATAATTACATCAATAAAAAAACTAACATGGTTTTTCCATTCATAATTTGTGCAAGTTATGTGTTAAGGTTTCTTTAAAAAAATATATATAGAGAGAGTGCTAAAAAACTTATAGACGCGAGTTTTAAAAATGTTTACGTAAACCCCGACATGCGATTAATTTTCTTAATTTTTACAAGAACTATTATAGCAGTTTATGGCATTTTTTTAAAATCAAATTAATATTACCAAAAACTAATATTAATCCGAAAATTTATATTAAATTTATTTGTTTTGTGGACGTAATGAACTAAAAAAATATGTGTTAACACACGAGTAACTTATTGAGGATATTTCAATTAAAGTTTAAAACTCAATAATATGCTGTTCGTAAACCCTGTTTTGTGCTCATAAAATGAAGATCAACTATGGTTATTCAAATGTAATGCGCATTTTTTTGGTGCAATAAAACAGGGTACGAACAACACTTTTATACTCACTCAATGCTGCACATTGTTGCTGTAAAATAATTTTAAAAGATCTCTGTCTTATATCACTATATTGTTATAATTTAAGATTTATCGTATTACCGTATAAATGTATTGAAAATTTTTGGGGATGAAATGTGCTAAATAGAAGTATACTACAGTAAAATGCGATAATTGTGTTATATCAATATATCAATATTATTATAGCTTTCACCATATTGGCATTTTCATTTTTAAAATACTTTTCCCTTGATTTTAGGGCTTTTAAAATTTTGTCATCAGAAATCAGAATCATAGATGAAAGATGAATGTACTGTTTAATCGTGACAAAATTCTAAAGCTCTATCAAATGCGTGAAAAGTTTATTTTTAAAATGCAAATGCCGAACTTACAGTTATCCATATAATATTATATAGCTGCATCATGCACATACACTATATAACTTTTCAATCAAGAATTGGTATATAATTAAGGTGGTGCACTTATAGTTTTAATAATACAATAGTCGATAATGTAATAAATATGATACGATATATGATTTATGATCATATTTTTTATATTATAGCCTTTTATGGTATAACCAATTAAGCCGACCAACCAAAAGTATGAGTTTATTTTAATTTTTTTTTATATTTTTAAGTTAAAAAAAGTCCGAACGAAATATACACGCAATATGTAATACGTTATATCACTCAAAAAAAGGCTGCATTACTTCAGTTTACGAATCCTAACTTATTTGAGATAAACCCTTTTGAGTTATTATGAGCAGCTAAATATAAATGCAATCTTAGCGAATTTTTAACAATAGCTAATTTAAGTTGTTTTTTTAGTTATTTTAAGTTAAATTAACTATATTTTTAATAATTTGCTTAAATGTATTATTTAAGCTTCTCATAATAACTCAAAAGTGTTAATCTCAAATAAGTTAAGATTTGTAACTTATTGAAGTATATAATGCAGCCTTTTTTTGAGCGATTATTTTGCAATATAATGATTATTTATGGATTTGGTGATATATGTGATGATGCATAATGTGCTGAATTATTATTAGTATTATGGGTCTACACATTTTTTTTTATGTTAAGTGCATAGTACAGAATTTAAAACTTTTTTTAATACATATCTTATTTTATTTTTGTTTTCTTCTGATTTTAAAAAGGGAAATCAAATAATTCCGTAATTTTATTCAAGTTCGCGAAGCAATAATAATCTAAGGTATATAAATTTTTACTAAAAAAATTGTATTAAAGAAGATGGTTGTTTTTACTAATTAAAATCAGATTAAATATATTTTTTAATATTTTATTGGAACAACAACAAAAATACAATCATTTTTTACAGATTTGAGCTACAATTTTTTTTCTTCTAAAATATTTCAATACTATAACTATTTATGTTATTGTAAAATAACAACATGTGTGCTCTATAATATAGCGAGTGTTCAATGCAGCGTCAATTACGTAATTTATTTATTTTTTGCTAGCTCATTTGTAGCAATATTATTCATTACAGCATAATTTATGCTATATTGCATAATAGCTATGGAAAATATTATTATGAAAAAATAGTCGTTGAAAAGCTTGTACACAGTTTTGCAATGCTTTACGTAATATGATATGAACAGTTATGACGTCACTAAACGTTGAAATTTTAACGATAAAAACATTAGTGACGTCACAAGCATTGGGAAAAAACGAAGATTTGCAATGGTCAAGTTTAACGTTTATTATATTGTGATTCTAACGCTTGTGACGTCATTTACGCTATTCTCGTTAGTTATCAACGTTGATAACCGTTGATTCCACAATACTTAAGCATTGCAAAACTGTGTACAAGCTTTAAAACGATCATTTTTTTGGATCATTGTGCAACATAATTATTCATATTATGTTGTTCCAAATTTATCGACATTTATATCGTATAAAATTACGCCTACTTTCCTTATTGAATATAATAATTTATTCATTTACTTATTTTGCTACTTACTTATTCACTACATATATTTTTATGTTGTCTTTTTTATTTATTTATAATTTTATTTCGGTTCACCTGCCGGATATTTTATCCTGGTTTTATTATTAGTTTTTTATCTCCAGATTTTACGACTTAATATTTTATTACGACATTTTGCTCAGTTTTAATCTTTTTAAACTTTTTTATTTTTTGTTATTGTCTGAGTTTTTGTTTTCCTTCTGTTCCAGATTGAAAATATAACATCAGCGTAAAATTGACTTTCACAAACTTTTAGGTTTCTATGCGCGGGTCGAATGTAAATCTTCAAAATTGAGTAAATTTCTCTCTCTCTCTCTCTCTCTCTCTCTCTCTCTCTCTCTCTCTCTCTCTCTCTCTCTTTCTCCCTCTGCACATCCACTTTAAAGTTTTGTATTATTTCTAAAATTATAAAAAATTGACCGCCTACTTCACAGATAAAAATAAACATGTAATATTTATGCTAACTCTTTTCAGCATAATTTGTTCAATATACAACATGATTTATGCATAAATATTTTTGTTGTTTTAGTTTAGCAATATTATGCTATAATGACATAAATTGAGCATAAATTATTTGATTTATTATTTACTTTCCATGTTAATAAAGTTTGGTTTTTATTGGGCTACATCAGGGGTACAACCTCTCAACGGTTTAACAGTATAGTAATAATAATAAACTTTGAGGCGTTGTGAGGGCATGACAGCCCTATTTTACGAAACCTTGACCAGACATTTAGTTAAAACAGTGACTTGTTAACAAACAATAATATAATTTTTTATAGGATACGTTATTATAAAACAAATATAATACAAAAATATATTATGGATAGTAGCTTTAATACTAAAAATTGTGAGCAAATTATTCAATTAGGTTATACCTTGACTGATATAATTTTTTGAAAAATATTATTACATAATTTAATATTTAGTATGTAATACTTTGCCTGCATACAGCATACAGCCTGTTTATATTTAACACTTTGAACAAAAAACATGTCTAATATCCTAACATACCTAAATATCAACGTTGATTTGACCAATCATTGATTTCTAATTTATTTTACATTCAAGAAATGTCAGATGCGGGTTTGTAAATGGAAGATTAATTAGAAATAAATTATTTCAGCCAAATAAACGTTGATATTTAGGTATGTTAGAATATTAGACATGTTTTTTTAAAAAGGTGTTCTATGCCTTTAACATAGCGTATATACGATTTCTATTTGAATTCTATTAAATTTCAAATTTAATATTTTTATATTGCTTTGGAAACGTTTCCAAATGAATTCTTTTGTTTCAAATCCCGCTAAGTCCAGGAGACCAGTGCGAGACATGTCTCCCCGGGACGTCCCCTCGGGGACCTCTAGGGGACATCACTTTTTTGGCTTAGTTTTGGTCAGAACTGGCTCTAAATATTATTTTAATGGGTTTGCTGTCACTTGTATGTTTTTTAAATATTTGTTATGATAATTTTACGACATTTTGAAATAAAAGGACCCTCTCGAGACCAGTGGAGATGTCTCGAAAGACATCTCTCGGTGGGACCTCGTGGGACTTCATATATAAAAAATTGCATTTTTGTGCATTACTTCAATTATTAAGTACATTTTTTTATATATTTTGGTAGTCTATATGCTTTGCAGTTCATTAAATAATGTTTTTAATAACATGGGACATTTCGAGACCAGTGGAGAAGTCTCGAAAGACGTCTTACAGCGAGACCTCGCGGGACAATAAAAAAAAAATTTTTGAAGAAAAAAAGTATAAAACAAAAAGTTAATTTAGAAAGAATTAAATTTTTTTTATTCTTCTCTGTAATTTGTTAAATATATAATAATATTTTCTTTAAAAGCGGGATTCTATTTTTTTATTATTATTTTTTTTGTGCCTTTTTTTTCCATTTTTGTGTGTTAAATATAAATAGTCTGACTTTTCTGATCTTAAATTTTCCGAATTATAATTTACAGTGCATAGTATTTTGTTATTATTTAAAATTTAATAATTTTTGTCATTGACTGTACAGTCACAGTCTTTTTGCCCGTGACTATACTTTTTTGGGGGTTTCCTGGTTTCCTCGAAAACGCGACGCGGTGATTGGCCAGTTGGCCGCGCAGCTGTGCGAAAAACCGTCACTGTTGGTTTTGAACAACCAATCAGCAATCGGGTAAAACGGTCTAACCGAGTCTTACTCGCCATGCATGCTCGCCCGGCTTGCCTAGCGTGCGACAGATCGACAGCCAGGCTAGTGCCGAAATGTTATGTGGCTTGATTGAGTTAGACTTTTTTGTATTGTTATGAAGATTTTTTAAGTTTTTAATTGTAAATTTGTGTTATTATCAGTGTTTTATTATCAGGAAAACTTTGTTAAAGGTAAGAATATTTATTGTAGTCGTTTCAAACGATTTTAATGAATGTTAGGCTAAAAGAAACGTGTTTTTTTTTTCATATGTAACGGCCGCACGGTTTTCGAGTGTTTGTGCCATGCAAACGGATACTGCACAACATTTGTCGTCAGGGTCGGCCTGGCCAGGTCCGCTAGTCCGCGATTGCGGACCGGGCCCCCCCTGGCGCGGGCCCTTGCCGTGCCCACAACACTCCAATTAAAAAAAAAAAAAAAAAACTAAAAAGAAGAAAAAAAAAAAAAAAAAAAAAAAAAAGGAGAAGAAGAAAATTAAAAGGACAATTTCAGACTGATAAATTTTCTTTTTCTTTCAAAAGACGATAAGAAATTACATCCAATCTTAAAATTCTATCCGCTTTTAATTTTTAAAAAAATTGCACTCCTAGTGAACTCTAGTCTAGTGGTCAATTAGCAATTGTTTTGTTATTGTTCACCTCCTTCATATAATTTGTCCCCCCTTATATTGGTAAAAATAATATAAATAAAAAAAGGTGACTTTTTGATTGAACGGCGGGGAAGAAATGTGACTTGGTGCGGCAAGTGTGTCGGTGTGACAATACTAATTAGTAAAGATAAATTTATAAGTAAATTATCGCTCCTAAATGTTTTCTAAACCAGAATATAAACACAATACTGGTGCACTGAAACGTACTCAGTCCGCTAGAAAAGAATTAGATAAGTGTGAAAATGATCCTAACAAAGAAAGCTGTCGTTCTCCGCGTTTAAATAAAATAGTTGTTTTTATTCAATTGTATTTTTAATTTAAGCTTTTTTCGTAACACCATATTTTTCTCCATTATCTTAGCTCATTTAAAAACATTATAATGATTTTATTTGTAGTGTGCATGTCATAAAAATCTCATACAAAAGTGAAGTATTTTAAGGGAGTAAGGTACCGACCTTATATCTAAAAAAAAATAGAAGTGTTTTCAGTTTTGGATCTAAATTAAGTGTCATTGTGTAGCTAAGGGTTACACCTACCCTGTTCAAAAAAACGTGCCCGTAAACGAGATGAACACTTTTTCACGCCCGTTCACGGGAAAAAATTAAAATTTCCGGCGCGTTAACGCCCGTGAATTTTTTTTCACTCGGGAAACGTGACTCGGGAAATTTTAACGGGCCATATTGTACGTTAACGGCCGGGAATTTCACTCAATTTAACGACCGTTAAAGCCAATTCACGGCCGTTACTATATTCCCGCATATATTAATAGTTTTTAAAATGTATATTTTTTCTGTTCAGCAATTTCATTATTGCATAACACTTTTAAATAATTATAACAAATTCTTTCAAATATTTTGAGTAAATTTTGTTAATTAAAAAAATACAATGACAAAATGGCACAAAAAATCATTATATATGCAACAACTCGACAGGGACGGATTGGGCGCCGAGATTTCGAGGATTTCTCGCGGCAAAAGTGGGCCGCCGTGGGCCGATAGTCAGCAACAACAACAACAAAAAAAAAAAAAAAAAAAAAAAAAAGAGCGAGAGAGAGAGAGACAGAGACAGAGATAACATTTCACCATGTAAATTTAATAAATAGATATAAAATAAATATTCAATTAAAAATCTGAAATTTTTTGTTTTTAGCCGGTTTTCTTTCATTCTTTTTTATTTAATTTTTTTACTATATATATACTCTTTTTTCCAGATCATATATAATTATATGTTTCATTGCAGTTTAGAATTGTTTTGCAAAAAATAAATTTTTTATTTTTAATATATAAAACAAAATATATATCTTTCAAAAAATTATCATATTTTTATTTTTTTAATTATCCTTGATAAATTTGCTCTGAAAAAACAGCCACAGTGGTGTTAAATTTTAAGTTTAGATTTTCTCGCATTACAAATGACCACATGCAATGGCTTGCAATGAAGTATACAATTATTTCAAATTTTCATAATGGAAAAAAAAAAAAAAAAACTTTGCAACCTGCAACCATGACTTTTTTTTTTTTTTTTTTCAAAATTGAAAATATTTTTTTGCTATTTAAATATAGGAAATTGATTCTTCAAAATTTAGAATAAAAAAAAATTATTTGTTACATTTTTTTCCGGAATAATTAACTTAAAATATTACATTTTGTTAAAATTATACCGCATCCATATATATGCAATTTTTTATTCAATAAATTTTATTCAAGTAGCTTTTTTTAAATTAATTTATTAATTTTAGAAAATTTTAAAAAAATTCTCACGTGCGTCTGCTTATAGCTTTACATGCAAATGTGGCTCAAAATATATCAAATTAACTGCATATTGCTTTTTATCGAATGGTTATAACACGATTATTTTACATTATAATTGTGCTACCACACTTATAAATATAATAAAAAGACAAAATGAAATCACAAATAAGGCCACTTTTATATTAGTATACAAATAGTAAAATGCATTATATTGGTAGTACTCGCATATTTTGTAGACTAAAAATAAAAAAGTCAAAGAGATAAGGATAGAGAACATTTTCGTTTTATAGAGCCCGCGGGGCTCTAAAACGTCTTCCATCCGAAACCCGAATGTCACAGCTCGTTGTAGAATAATTTTTCCTTAAAAAAAGCTTCTCAATACAGTGAAGCCTGCTATTCCAAATTATAATGATCTTTGGCAATTATTATTACACTGAATTGAGTGGGCCTAAAGACAAGACGGTTCACTTTTTATGTGGCGGTGGCTGCGAGCGCCTCGTGTTAGCAATGTACGAGGGCACGCAAATCAGATAGACATATTTAACATTTTTATTTTTTAACAGAGTGAAAATATAATTTGTATCTCTTTTATGGTATATGGCAATGCACGTTTGACAAGTGTCATAAATATCTGTAAAACAATATCATGAAAAAAAATGTTTGAAATAAATTCCCCGTTACACGTAAATGAATGTTTTTTAAACTTTCTTTGAAAAATAAAATTGTGACTGAAAAATGGCTAATATATCATGAGAAACCAATACGTCATCGAAGTGAAAAAAGTTTCATTGCGTGGAATTTACTGTGATTTATTTCATACAAAAAATAATTATTATTTTTCAAGATTGTTATACAGAAATTTTTGACACGTGTTACAATATGTAGCAATAATATACCATAAAAAAATAAAAAACAACAAATTAAAAAAAAATATATATATATTTGAAAAATATAGTTGCTTCTGATTTGTGCGCTCTCTAACACTCCGGGCGCTAGGCTGCCGCCACATAAAAAGTATGTACCATTTTTTTTTCCGGACCACCAAATTCAATATGTATTCATCAAAGGCAGTGGCAGTCCTATACAGGGGGGATTGAGGGGCGGATATCCCCGGGCCCACTAGGCTTGGGGGGCCCGGAACGAGGCCTATATACATGTAAAAAAAAAATCAAAGCTATAACGAAAAAAAAAAAAAGTTAAGGGACGGGAAGTAGAGAGAGACAGACAGAGAAAAGTTGATGAATCAATTTAATAATGTTATTTAATAAAATTATCCCTAAAAAATTATCCAAACAAATTTATAAATTATATATATATATAAAAAAAACTAAAGCATACAAATCTACAGATAAAATACAATATAATGTTATACTTTATACTATAGTAATAATTACAACTTTATTCAGTGTTTTTTTTTATATTTTAAAATAAGGACTGCCCTGGTTTAAATAGGTAAAATAAAACTACTTGCGAGAATTATAATGAAGACCAAAAAATTTTCAGGGTGTTATTTTATTGCATTTTTTTTCAATAAGAGGGCAATGTCCTAAGTCGATACGTATGGACATTTCTAATTTTTGAGTTCATTGAGAATTTATAATTAATTTTTAAAAGTCTTACAAATGACGTTACAGAGTCGGTAACTTTTTCCTATGCCAGCATGCATAGGTATTGCGTATCGACATTTTTCGATTTTTTTTTTTAAAGAGTAGTTAAGGAACTTAAATTTTAGAATTTTGCAAATAAATCGATTGAGGACAATGTCTTCTTTTAGAATATGGAATAAAATTTTACTCTGAAAACATTTTTAGTCGTCCTCCTTGGCCTCTGGCGTATGTGAAAATTTTTCAATGATAAATAAACACTATAGCTCGGTCTTCCTAAATTTTCACTCTTTCGATTCATCAGATCGACCCTGTCCTCTGCTCCTAAAATGATGATGACAATCAACTTTGGTTATACAACGGGAATATGTGATTTTTTTTTTTATTTTTTTTTTGTGCAAGAGAACATTATGAACAACACTTTTGTTTTGGAAATTTGAAAATATATTCTAATAGAAAAAAAATAGCTTTTTGAGAATATGAAGGAAACATTTTTTTCCATTCGCTTAATCTGCAAAAGTAATAAAAAAAATGATTATTTTCATCTTATGAAATTTTGTATACTTCTTTTTTTTAAATATTTCTGTCTAAAATAAAATTTAGCATTTCCCCCTATCTATTTAAAAAAATCATAAAATAAAAAGATAATTATATATTTATTCCTTAAAGCTATCCGCACTGACAATTATACTGAATGTTCTGTAAATAGTCACTTAATTGGTAAAAAAATCACGCCTGCGGCGGGCTGTTGGTGCTTTGCGCGTCTGTTAAGGAGGCCCTCAGATTTCTGTCTCCGGGCCCAAAATACGTAGGACCGCCACTGATCAAAGGTATACAATTTGGTATACAGACCTCTCTATTGATAAATGATAAGGTAAAAGAATACAGCGAGCACCGCGTGACATCCATGCATTCGCATGGCGATTTAGAGCCCACCATAGTGCTGCTCTTCTTTTATTTTATTATTTTTTTTTTTTTTGCTTTTTTTTCATTAAAAATTTACTTTCAAATTTATTTTGAAATAAATTTATTTCTCAAAAAGTACAAATGAAAATGCTCTCTCTCTCTCTCTCTCTCTCTTTTTTTTTTTTTTTTTTTTTTTTTTTTTGCACAGTGATGATGAGCTTTGACAGTCCGGTTTATGTCTGATAATTAAGAATTATCAAATTATATATCGCGCATTAAAATATAAAATTTTTCCCGTTAAGAACTAATAAAATACGCCACAAAAATTGTAGAGTTATTTAAAACTATTGATGTTCTAAACAATGACACTGTATTTTGAATCGATTAAGGTTGTAGGGTACCGACCTGCATATATCTCAAAATAAACTAGAAATGGTTTAGGTCTAAATTTTGTGTTAGTGTGTAGCGAAAGGTTACACCTAGCCGTGATAACAATTTTGAGATATGCTTGAAAAAAATATTGAAATTAACATTGGGCCTTAAATTGCTTTTAAAATTGCAAAAAATCATATAATTTAATTTGCACTGTGACCCCCCAAATTTTTTATATATTTGAAATTGTCTCAGGCTGTAGTAGCTGCAGTACGTAGAGTCATTGTACAAAATTTCAGATTTTTTGACGTTAGGTAAGTTTGTGTCAAATGGTCAACGTGGTCCTAAATTTTGCAACATATCAGATTATTTGGACGGGGACTATATAAAAATTTATATTATAACATAATATGTAACATTATAATATATATTGGATATTGGTGGTCTGTATCATAGACTCGATCAATTTTCTTATAAAAAAAAATCGAGTTTTTGCATACATGAATTTTATTTAATAATCAAAATTTGCTTTTTGACTATATATACCCTTGCAACAAAACACACACATGACACATGCATGATCAAGTAAAAACTTAAATATAAATCACAGAAAAAATATTGTTTTTAAAAAATTTTAATTTCACGAGTTAAAATGTATACGGCCGGGAATATAATTAAATTTTTATATATTAAAAATTTTACAATTAAAATATATAATGTTTAACAATTTATTCTTGTTCTTGTTTGTGGGTCTTATTGGTGGGTCTGGGCCTTTTGGGACTTATTTTTCGAATATGATTCTAAAATTTAAAAACTCACGATCGTTTCCGGCACGTAAAGAAAAAACGGCTCGTGAAAAAAAAACGGCCCGTGAAACTTAATTGTGCGTGTAATTAACTCTAATTAATTAAAAAAATTACACCAACCTCTAAAATATATTGCTGAACACTTCACTTTAATGAATTTTGATTTCTAAGACAAATTTATTTCAATTTTCGAATAATTTACTTTTTTTCTATGATTTATTGTACTTTTTAGGTATATTAGATTAATTATTTAATTAATTTAGTTAATTCTTACCCCAATTACGATATTTGGGGTTGAAACCATTGTTGAGGCATGCACATTTAATATATAAAGCCTTTTGCAATATAAGTATAACTAATAATCATCATTTACGTAAGAGGACCAATGGCAGAACGATCCAGGGCGGTACCATGGCGATCATCAAAGTTAAGCAACGTCGAGCGTGGTCAATACTTGGATGGGTGAAAATAAATCAACATTGAAATAAATTACTTTTTTCACCTGGAATATTGTTTTTCCGGGGTTTTAGACATTTGTTTTATTGGAATATACTTTTAATCCCACTAATTATTAATTTTGTTTTAATTAATAAAATTTAATTAAGGCGCAGGAATATCTCGTGTCCCGAGCGTAAAACGTACGTTAAACAAGCGTAAAACGTGCGTTAAACGTACGTTTTACGAGCGTAAAACGTGCGTTTAACGAGCGTAAAACGAGCGTTAAACGAGCGTTAAACGTGCGTTAAACGTGCGTTTAACGCTAGAATCCCGATCGTAAAACGATCCGTGAATTTGGATTATTTACGCGCCGGAATCGGCCCGTTTTTTTGAACAGGGTAGCCGTGATAAAAATTTCATGGTGTTTGACCGTCCCGAAAATAAGAAAAAATTTATTGAAATTAACATTGGGCCTTATGGGCTTAATATTTCAAAAAATCGCATATAAAATTAATTTTCACGGTGACCCCCCAAAGTTTTTATATATTTGAAATTGTCTCAAGCTGAAGTATCATTGTGCAAAATTTCAGATTGTTTTGACGAGAAAAGTTTGAGTCTAATGGCCGACGTCGGTCCCCTACTCCCTTAAGTAAATTCCTAATTAAAAGGGGGCGTGGCCTCAAAAAATTTTCGCCTGCGGCGCATTTTTTGGGGGCTTCGCCCCCAAACCCCCCTTTGTTCGCGGGCCCTTTTGTAATCTCGCGGACCGGGCCTTTTCCTCCCAGGCCGACCCTGTTTGTCGTGTAGTTTGAGACGCGTAAACTAATTACGAGGTAATGCTATGATTTTACATATACATATGTTGTTTTTCTTCATATATTATATAAATATACTGCATGTATACATACACACGGAGAGAATTGCCCGAGTTGAAATAACAAAAGTGCGAACCACTCAAGATTTTGAGGTACGTACGTACTTTTGTTATTTCAACTCATAATTCTCTCCGTGTAATTTTGGTATATGCCGTATATGTATAAGTAGACAATAAATATCGGTGGAATTTTTTAACAGTACTGCAAAGTATTTTTTCTGCATGTTTTGTATAAACTATGTATGACTTTTTTTTATATGTAATGATGCCTATTATTATGTATTTATTTTTTAACACACGGGGGCATATATAAGGAAACTTAGATTTCAGAAAGGTTATACGCACGGGAAAAGCATATATTGCATCACCTTGCATATATTTTTTTTCTTTTTTTTTTTCTTTTTTTTTTCTTCATAATTTTTTCCATATATTATGTTTTTTTTTATAAGCATGACCATGCCTTTTTGACTTTTAATTAACAGTTTTACTAATTACGAGGTAAAATTATGATTTTACATATATATTTTAATGCTGTTTTTTCTTCATACAGTATATTATATAAATATACCGCATATACACGGAGAGAATTGCCCAAATTGAAATAACAGAAGTGCGAACCACTCAAGATTTTGGAGTTCCGTGCGTTGGTTATTTCAACTCAGTTAATTCTCTCCGCTTAGACAATAATTATATCGGTGGAATTTTTTAACAGTACTGCAGAGTATTTTTTCTGCATTTGTATAAACTAATGTATGACTTTTTTTTTTAAATGTAATAATGCCTATTATATTATGTATTTATTTAATAACACAACGGGGGTTAATGTTATGCATATATAAGGAAACTCAGATTTCGGAAAGGTTGCGCACGGGAAAAGCATGTATTGCATGGCCTTGCGTATACATATTTTTTCTTTCTCTTTCTCTTTTCTTTTTTTTTTTTTCTTTTTTTTTTTTTTTTTTTTCTTCATAATTTTTTTTTAAGCATTACTTTTCTAAAAATATGCATATGCATGCCTTATATATTATTTTATTATATTTTTTTATAAGCATCACCATGGCTTTTTTACTTTTAATTAACAGTTTTACTAATAAGTTTTAATTGCACTAACAGTATAATTAAGTGGCAATAATATAACTTATTTATTTTTCATTTATTGTCTCCTCTAAGGAAACTTGTAATAAATCTAGATGTCTTCTGAGGTCCCGAGGTGACACTTTGAGTAGACATCCTGAAAAAGGTGCCCAAACTTATTTATGTTTCATCCTTTGTTGTGTACAGGGAGTTAAAATATTTAAATGTCTCCTGATTTCCCCAGGTGACACATCAAGCGGACATCATGAACGAGGGCAGGGCCTCCAACTTATTTATGTTTTATCGCTTGATTGTGTACAGAGTTGAAATATTGAGATATTTCCTGAACTCCACAGGAGAGACATCGAGCGGACATCCTGAACGAGGGGCCCCAAGTAGGCCCTCAACTTATTAATCATTTAATCTATTATTTACAGGGCATTGAAATATTGAGATGTTTCCTGAACTCCCCAGGAGAGACATCGAGCGGACATCCTGAACGAGGGGCCCCAAGTAGGCCCTCAACTTATTTATCATTTAATCTATTATTTACAGGGCATGGAAATATTGAGATGTCTCCTGAAGTCCCCAGGGGAGACATGGACTGGACATCCTGAACGAGGGGCCCCAAGTAGGCCCTTAACTTATTTATCATTTAATCTATTATTTACAGGGCATTGCAATATTGAGATGTCTGCTGAGGTCTTCCGGGGAGACATCGAGTGGACATCCTGAACGAGGGGCCCCAAGTAGGCCCTTAACTTATTTATCATTTAATCTATTATTTACAGGGCATTGCAATATTGAGATGTCTGCTGAGGTCTTCCGGGGAGACATCGAGTGGACATCCTGAACGAGGGGCCCCAAGTAGGCCCTCAACTTATTTGTCATTTAATCCATTACTTACAGGGCATTGAAATATTGAGATGTCTCCTGAGGTCCCTAGGGGTGACATCGAGCGGACATCCTGAACGAGGGGGCCCTAAGTGGGGCCCAAATAATTTTTTTGCTAAAAATGAGCCAAAATATTTAGTTGTCCCCTAAGGTCCCCACGAAGGATTTCTGGGAGAGGTCCCCAAATATGGGTCTCGTTCGGGACATCTTTTTAGACGTCTAAAATGACATCTCATATGACATCTCGGGGGATGTCTCGCGTGGACCTTAGGGGATGTCTTAAAAGAAGTCTTTTGGATCTAGCGGGATAGAATGCTTTTAGAAGTGTCCATATAAAATCTCAAAAATCATAAAATTAATTTTGATGGAAATCTTTTGTAAAGGTCGCGTGCCATTTCAAAAAAAAAAAAAAAAAAAAAAAAATGAATTTATTTGGAAGTGTAAATAATTTTTAACCCTCACACGTTTACAAAAGAATTCTATGACATTTATATATTTCCCCTACATTTTGTTTACAGGAGCTTCTTATTTAGTGCTACGCTAGCTCTAAATTTTGCAGCTCGTGTAGCTCGTTAGCTCGTACATGGGCAACGGGGCCAGATCTTAGATCATAGTTTCGATTTCCTGTCCATTGGCACTATTTCCAAGATCCTCAGATTTGCGGTTCCCGAGATAATCGCACTTTTTGTCCGAATTTCAGGTTAAAACGGGTCGAAGGAGGCAAAAAATTAAAATTCTGACAAGTCATTATCGATAGATCTCGCTGAGATATAGCCGTGTTTTAAATTACAAATTTATAGGATAAAATTTGACGAAATGCCAGGGGGTTTTCGGTTTTGACTGGCGGTTTTTCTCTCATATCTCAAACAATTATTATTGTAAATGTATAAAATTTCGTACATAGATCACCATAAAGACAACAATTCTGATTATAAATATTTTAATTTTTTTTAAATAGCCGCGACCCTAGAAATTGCAAAAAAATAAAAAAGCAGAGCTTTTTTTTCAATTTTGGTTTGCAACCTTATATTTTGATTTCAAACTATTTAGAAAAGAAAATATTTCAAAAAAATTAATTTTAATCAATTAATTTATTAATTTACTAATTTTTGAAAATTCGCGCATTAAATAACAATTTTACTGTAAAATAATTTTATGGAAATCTTTTATAAACGTTTTTTTTAATACTTTCACTTTTATTTTTCATTTGGAATAATATGGAATACAATTGGAAACTTTTAAATCACCCACAGCTATAAAATAGAAATCAATTGGAAACGACTATAAAATATTGAATTTGTGGAAATTATTTCCACACGTCAATAAAATTTTATTTAAAAAAAGGATTCAAATAGAAACCTATGTTTTATGCTAGAATTCAAATGGAAAGGTTTTAATAATGTAGAAATTATTTAGAAAAATAGCTTAAAATATTTCTTATTGCAGTGGAAATGTTTGGAAGCGTATTTTATTCCATAGAATTGCAATAGAATTCAAATTTATTTTTTAGAATTGCACTCTACATTTTTTCCAAGACTTTTATTTTTATAAGTACTAAACTAATACAATGATTTTTAGGAAGATTTCATACGTAGTAAAATATAATTACATATTAAAAATATTTCATTGTGTGATAAATCCATTATCCATTACAATAAAATAAAATCTCAAGAAATACATTGAAGTAAGACATACTTTGTTACAGTGTAAAGTTGAAAAATGAAAGCGAGTATAATATTTCACTATACGATCGTGTTGGTATCACAAAAGAAAATGTTTACCTTTTATTTATTTCATATTTTTGTCGTCTATTTCTAGGCCTCTATCTTGTTTGTCTTTACTATGTATCGAGTAATTTTTTTTCCTTCCTTCCTCACCATATTTTTCACTTTCCTACCTAAAAATTGGTATCTCTTTGTCTTTGTCCCCCATCCCCTTTCAAAAAAACACGAAAAGAGTTGTTTTACCGTATGTACTATGTATGATGAAAACAGCGGCCATGTTGACATTATCAGAATAAAGAAAAGTCAACTTACCTACAACAAAAGAAAACAAAAAAATTATTAGCCAAAAAGAAATAAAATTAAAAATTATACAAGTTAGAATAAGTCAAGTTATACAGGGTATCTATAACGTAATTTTAATTATTATTAAAATAATGATTTTTATTTTTAATTTATTTAAATTACAGAAATCATTATTTTTATGTGATTTTAATGTATTTATATAAAAAATATTCAACTTGTATCACCAACTTATTTATTATTATTTTCATTATTTAATAGAATATCAATGAAATATGATCCTTCTATTTTCATTGCTTGAAAATAAATTCTAAAATTAAGTGCAATGGTATATTTTTTTTTACATTATGATAATCATACAGTATACATAAAATTCAACTTGCATATTATGCAAAGTTAAAAATCAAGTTTGAAATTTTATATTATACTGCATTAAAATATAAACATTAAATTAATGCAAAACTTGTATTAAGAATTTTCATTGAAATAATTAAAATTATTAATTTTTTTTTTTGTTGAATTTGCAACACAAGACTCATAATGTAGTCAAATGTACCGTTTAGTCTCGAGAAAAAGAAACCTATAAGTTTTCAACTCTGTAGAATATATTATACACATAGATACAACCTCAAAATAAAAAGTTGCAGTTTTTTGCATTCATGAATTTTATTCAATAACTCAAAACATTAGAAAATAAATTCGATAAATTGATATAAATATGCACAAACTGTAGTGGCATATAAGAGCTTATACTTTTTACTATCTTATATTTCTATATATGATTCTGTTAAATTATTAAAATACCTTTCTCTGAAGAAAAGTTCAAAAAATAGATTTATTTTTATGTAAGCGAAGAAAATAGCGATGGTATGACTTTAATTAATATTTATATATAATTGTTTTGGTATTTTTCAATTCATTGGAAATACTCTTTCAAACGTTCCTGTCTGCTTTTAGAAATATCTTATAAAAATTGCTTTTTTCATGTAGTTTTCCACCTTTTTCTGCAGTTAATTTCTCATTGGAAAATTCAGCTATATGCAGCATAAATTTTTACCATGAAAATGAAACTGTGATGCCATCATTGCCATATCTACGGTACACAGCTCCCTAATACACACAAAATTTTCAAATAATTATAAGAATATAAATATTCCTTAATTTAAGTAAAATAACGTAATTTTTTTCATTCAATTTTTACCATTGTTGCATAAAATTTTAATTTATACTTTCTTTATTTCAACTTTTTAATTCACAATATGCTGTCACTTTATTTACTCATGTCAAATTTATATGGCGTTGACTTTAACATATGAATACAACCTATAGAAATTTTATACATTTATCGAGTCTAATTTTTTAACTTTTAAAAAACTATTAAAGAATTATATTTAATTCAAAAGAAAAAATTAAATATTTCACAAGAAATAATGTATAGTTATATATAAAAAATGTATATGGATAAATAAAAATAATTTGTTCTTTTAGGTACTTAGATTATTTATGTTGAATAGATTATTTCTGGATTATAAATATGCATCAATGTCTAGAACCATTATATATGATTTATATTGTGGTTATGATAATGTATCCTTAAAGGCGTAGAACACCTTGAACAAAATACATGCCTAATATACTAACATATACCTAAATATCACTGTTGATTTGGCCAGAGTCATTTATTTCTAATTTATTTTCCATTCCTAAAATGGAAGCTGCTAGTTTTTGACGTCACAGCTCGCCTGTATCTGCGCGCGTGGACTAGTGAGCTGTGACGTCACAAACCCGCAGCTGTGATTTTGTGAATGGAAAATAAATTAGAAATCAATGACTCTGGCCAAATACGTTGATATTCAGGTATGTTAGGATATTAGACATGTATTTTGTTCAAGGTGTTCTACGCCTTTAATTATTATCTCTAATTTTCCATATAAATACGAATATAAAGTTATAATCTAACTGTAAAAAAAAAGCATTTATTCTATTAGGCTAAGAAAAATAATTAATTTATCTAAAACCATTGTGACAAGACAATCGGCACCTCATAATTTTTTATCTTTCTTATATAATTTGTAATATAGGACAGCATCAACACGACCAATAGGCTCTCTGAAGCGAAAAATTGAATGGACCTCATGAAATTATGTAATGTGTTCTATGAATTAAATAAATAATAAAAAATAATAATTATAAAAATTATCAACTCTAAAAAAAAAAGTGTTTTCATTTAATTTCGCGATATTTTTCAGCTAAATAATTTACATACTTATGCATTTGTCTGCAATGTTCTCTACGTATTAAAACAATAAAACTGCAGCGAAATATCAACTTTTGTTTCATAAAACATGATAATGTGCTCGATACTTGCTATCACACGAGCTTTGAACGATGCGCACGAGCTTAGAACAAAAACTTTTGAACTTTTTTATTTACGCGCGCTAAATCAAATGACTAACGCATTCCCAGCTGATAAATAAAATAAACAAACAAAAGGTTTTGTTAATATATGTCCTGAAATATGTCCTGAACATACTTTTGCAACGTCTTATATTAAAACTAATGGATCTTTTCACACGCTTGAAAAGCATGAAATCAGTAAGTGCAGGATTTTACTAAAACATACCCGCCATGCTAGATTTTAAAATAGGATTTTTTGAAGTTTTAGTACCATAATTTAAGAGCTTGCGTTAATTTCAATAATTATTTTCTCTCTTAACTGATGATCATGGGTTCTGAATTTTATATGATAGGTATAGCTGTTGCTATTAACTTTTAAATGACATCATAAAGTTTTGAAGTTTTCTGTTTAATGTTTAAATTTTAAAATACAAACCATCTATAGGCCTATACAACCCTTAAAGCTGTTGGATATAGACAGATACTGGTATTTGAGACTCTGCAAGCTACAATGAAATAATTCCATCTCAAGTTATAGCTGCTTCATTGCCCCATAAGAAAGCATATTAAATGTAGACAGGAACAGAAAGTTGTCTGCTAGCTTTTTGTTAGTATTGTTGAACTGTAGGTTTGTTTATTTTCTCTCTAATGGTGTTCGTAAACCTTGTTCTTTGTGCTCCAAACCTTGTAAAAATGACGATCACTTAATGCTTTTTAAATGGAATTGCGCATTTTTTTGGAGCAAGGGAACAGGGTTTACAAACATTATTACTGAACCTACTTTTGCAACGTCTGCTATTGTTGCAACTTTATCAATAGGCAACTTCACGTAGCAGCACTTGTCATTGACAATGGTGATCATTAGTTTTATGTACATTTTGGCCGGGTATATAGGGCTTACCATGTTTAATTGAGGGTTTAAATTTTTGAATTTCTCACTTCAGATTTATTAAAACTTTGTACATAACTGCAGTATGTATAACTCAAAAAGTATTTAGAAAGTACACAAACCCCAGTGAAAGGAATGGTGTAATAACTGTGCTCAAGGTCAACTCCAAATGAGGGTATAGGCTCTGCCACTGATTTTTTAAACCATGTATGAAATTAACATTTTATTACTATATTTGAAAAGTCGCCAATAAGATACTAAAATTTCTGGTGGAATCCAGACCCTCTTTTAGAGTCAACTTTGAGCACATAGTTTTCACCCCGTTCCTTTCACTGGAGCTGGTTCACGTCCTAAATAATGGTGAACTAAAAATTACGGTATAAATATTTAGCTTCCCTGTTCTCATTCCGGGGCTGATTCCTGGTCCGGAAACGGGTAAGTTCCCGGCTTCCGGACCCGGGCGTTTCCCAAGCGTTTCCAGCGCTGGACCCGAGCGTTTCCAGAGCGTATCCAGCGCTGGACCCGAGCGTTTCCAGAGCGTATCCAGCGCTGGACCCGAGCGTTTCCCAAGCGTATCCAGCGCTGGACCCGAGCGTTTCCAGCGCTGGACCCAAGCGTTTCCAGCGCTGGACCCGAGCGTTTCCAGCGCTGGACCCGAGCGTTTCCAGCGCTGGACCCGAGCGTTTTCCGAGTTAAATATAATTTTTAATTTTAATTAGAAAAATTATTAATTAGCGAGCAAAAAGGATAATATGTATAAACAATTGCAAAAAATTGGTGAAACAAATATTCCGGACCTAAAAAACTATACTGCTAAGTTTTTTATATCGTTCACCCATCCAAGTATTGACCACGCTCGACGTTGCTTAACTTCGGTGATCGCCTGGATATCGCTCTGGACCGTTCTGCCATTGGGTCATCTTAGGTATATTGAGTTTGTTAGTCCTATATATATTGTTATGGGTTTAAATATGGATTATTAATGTAAATATAGTTAATTGATCCTCAAATATTTATCCTGGGGTGGAAATTAACATATTTAATTAAAGTATTTACTATAAATACTATATTTATACTAGAAAAAAGTTAAAAAAAAAACTAAAGTAAAAAGTGCCAATTTTAGATCAATTAAATTTAATAAAGTTATTTAGAGATAATTTCACAGCAATTATTTATCTAATTCATTTAAAATTAAATTAATTAGGGTTAATTTTACCCTTAATTAGGTTTACGGACCGTTTACTACCTTTCCCGGGCCAGAATTTTTTACGTCCCGTAAACGATCGGGTTTCACACTAAAAGCAACATTTTCATATTTTAGATTCTCTTAGCATTAAAATCGTTAATGAAGGTAATTAAAACCTCATATAAGCCGTCGCAACCATCATTACCATAATTTTTTTATTCTTTATCGCAACTATATGTCCTGAAACAAGTTAATTTGTCACCACAATATCAGAGTAAAAAATTATTCTATTGAGAGTATATTAAACTCAATTTAAGTGAATTTTTGATGGTTAATGAAATTTAGGTTGGTTCCCAGTAGTCCCGAGCTTTTCATTTTTAACGGTCCGGAATGTCATTCCAGGTCCGGATAAATTTCCTGTTCGGGACTTCATCTCGGGAAACGGGTGGGACATTGATTCCGGAGCACTAACGGCCCGTTATTGCCCAGAAACGGTCGTGAAAAAATCGTGGATCGGGACTAATTCGGGAACGGGCGCCGGAATGAGAACAGGGTTTTTGTGGTAATTTTTGATTTGAAATTTCTCGAAGTTGCTTACGTTCTTTTGCATGAAAAAGATTTACCACGAATTAATGATTTGGTAGGTAAAAACATTATTTTATGATATAAAAAGTATGTCAGTTATGTAAAAATAAACTATTTCATTATCACCAGCAGTCATGAAAACTGCACCGTCTTGGGCAACACTCGATAGCAAGGTTCGAACCATAAAACGCCTCCAAGTTCTGTGACTTTTTTGGACGACCATGCGAGTCTTCGCGAAAAGATACGCTTTGAGAAGCGACAATAGTAAAAAAGGTATAAAAACAATTATAATTTTCATTTATGTGACTTAATCCGTCGTAAAATATTTCTAACAAAAACAAATAATATCGATGTTGTTGATGCAATATGTGTAAAAATGTAACTTTTTTTTTTTTTGGTCACCCGTAGCTATGTATAAGTCGAGCTCTATGTCCATAACTTTTGAAAACTACACATTTTGCTTATTAGCTTGACAAAAAAAAAAAAAAAAAAAAAAAAAAAAACTAGTTTCACATATTGCTCACATCAACAACATTGATATACATATACGTGTACATAAACATTGTAAAACAACTTTTACTGCGGAAGTTGCAATGTACATAATTGAAAGTGTGAATGCTTTTCTTTTTAAGTAATATTTTGCTAAAAATTTAAACTATATAGCTTAAATCAGGGTTTCTCAACCTTTTTGAGCTGCGGAGCACTTTTAGGAGTAAGGAGCGCTCACGGAGCACTGGGGGGATTAAGTGTGAACATAATTTCAAGAAGATTAACATTCACCCCATTTAAATTTTACAAATATAATGGAATCAAGGAAGATTAAGTAATAAATTTGTAACTTCAGAGCAGAAATTGTGTGGTTAATTGAAAAATAAACAAAATAAATTGTTTTTAAACGCGTAATTTTGAAAATTTCTAAAATATTTTACGATTTTAAATGTCATTTTGAGAAATAATATTTTTCAGAAAATATTTGGTAGTAATAAAACTGTTACAAATACTGCCTCCTGTTAAAAAAAATCAAAGCGATTCTGTAAAAAGCTTGAAAAATTTAACTTGAGTTTATATTTTGGAAAATTAAGGCTGCTTAGAAAATATAATATTGTCCTTAGTTTCAACCTTCAGTATTAACTGAACGTTTAAACTAGGGACCTTTATATTTTTCAAAACTAAATAAATGACTTAACTAAAATTAAATAAATTGTTAATAATATACATATAATTCAGAAACACAATACTCATGAAAATTGAGACGTTTTGTACTGTATTTTTTAAAAATAATGAACAAATTTTATTTTTTTATTTCCCTTTATCTCTCTCTCTCTCTCTCTCTCAATCTCTCTCTCTCTCTTTTTTTTTCCTTTTTTAATTTTACTTCTTCCTATACTGTATTTTAGGGAGCACCTGAAACCATCTCGCGGAGCGCTAGTGCTCCGCGGAGCACCGGTTGAGAAACCCTGGCTTAAATGAAAAGCAGAGCTGTATTGTAGAGATGTTTATTCATAATTGCAAGCTCATTTGACGTGGGCGAGATATATATAACTGCGGATATACTCACGGAGTGAAAAAGAGTATACCTGCTTAAGCTATTTTCAGTATACAAATATGAGTGAAATCTACAGTATGTATCGTAATGGTCTGCTTCAAATTGCCAGTACATAAAACTAGCAAATAAGTACATGTACTGGCACTTTGACGCAGGACATTGCAATACGTACTAAAAATTTGTCATATAATTATTGTAGAAATAGCTTGGTTGGTTAATTACGTTTTTATTTTTTTTGTCACTATTATTTTCTTGTGCATTTTTTGCTTTCCCCGCTTTCTTTGTAGGCTCTAAAATTTGCTACTGTTTATTTATGGAACATAGTACAAAAAAAAAAAAAAAAAAAAAGAGAAATTAACAAACTCAGAGCCCAAAAATACTAGCAAAATGCTAGCAGCAACTTTGTGTTCTAATATTGATTTTTATGGGGAAATAACACAGCTATAACTTGAGTTATCTGTATTTCTCAGAGCTGAAATTATACTGATGTAGGCTAAGCCTCAAATAAACTTTTGTTTTCCTGGATTTCAAGCCATGTTGCAAGAAAAAATAATTTGTAGACCAATTGCTTTTAAATCCATTAAAAAAAAAAAAAAAAAAAAACTTTGAGGCTCAGTAAGCTACAGTAAAAATTTCAGCTCTGAGAAATAATTTTAACTGCAGTTATAGCAGCTTCATTGCCTCATAAGAGCGCATGTTAAATGTAGACAGGAACACAAAGTCGTCTGCTAGCACTTTGTTAGTATTGTTGAGATGTCTGTTTGTTTATTTTATCCATGACCTACTTTTGTAATATCAGCTTTTATTGTTGCTTACTAAAAAATAAACTGTGGCAATATTTTAGGTCTAAAATTTGCTCTAATTTGGAAGGGTGATATAATGTAAAGAGAAAAGAGAAAAAATAATAAAAGGGGGAAGACATTAAAATAGAGTGGAGTACAGAAACAATGGTAATTTGGTAGTAGTGATTGGTAGAGGATTGGTTTGAGCGGGTGTGTGTCAGCGCGTATATAAATATTAAAGCCAGCTAGGTTGGTATACATACACTGCCTTCCTGGACTAATAAAACATTGGATTGCTAATCCACACTATCGTAAATAATTATTTAATGTAAGCCAGAAGGTGATATGTTTCAGGAAACTTCTATAATTCATATCTTTCTATAAACCAACTAATAATTATTAACACACAGTGTGAATAAGCATGCAAACCAATATGTTTTACAGTCCAGGAAGGCAGTGTAGACCAACCTTGCCTATACATTAAGATACATGCACATTAAAACCAACACTATGCCAATAATATCCCTACTCCCATGCAATCTATATTATTCCTTTGCTCCACTTCCTTTTAATTCTTTTCATCTCTCTATCTCTCTCTCTCTCTCTCTCTCTCTCTCGTTTCACCTCTTCCACATTTTCCTTCCCCCCTTCATCTCTTAAATTTGCTATAATAATACAAAATAGGATAGAACTATATTAGCAGGGTCTTACGATAGTAGAAGTTCACTGGATAGGTCAAAGGCTCACAAGGCACAGTTTTTTGTCATAAAAATTTTTATTTTATAACAGAGCTTTGGTCATAGATTAGTATGACATTATATCAATCAAAGAAAGATATTTACTCATAGTACCGTACACCGTACAAGACTACATGCTCTCTATGAGTGATGTGCTCATCATGTAAAGTCTCTTCTTTGTTGATGCGTTGTCATTATATAATATGTAGCAAAAGGCAAAAGCTCTGTTATAAACATTTTTATATGAAAACACTGCCACTTAAGACCTTCTCCTTACAACCTTCTGCTGTGGTAATAAAGACCTCTGACTGGATTTTTTTTTCTTTACTGTGTTGAAAACCAAGTTTGTTTGTTTTTTTCCCTCAATCATTAAAATTAATGCAGATAATTAAGTCATTAAATAAAGAACAAAATAATCAATTTGACACTTCCCGAGTGATACAGAATCGCAGACATATATACAGCATTTCCCTCGACAAAGCCTCGACAAGGGGTATTTTGGGTCTATTTTCACAGACATTTCGACGACAAACACAGACACTTGAAAATCTTTCAAAATTTTTAAAAAAAATTATACCTGATATCGCAGAAATATCGCAGACACGTTGGGTCAAACACAGATTTTTCCCAGACACGTTTTTTTCTCAGGGTCATAAAATAAGTGACGTCATTGTCTGCGAAAAATCTGGGATGTGGGTTTGGAGATAGAAATTTTCTCAAAATAAAAAGAGAGAAAACCGTTGAGACTTAGAAAAATTTTAGCTTACAGTCAAGAGACATATTCAGCAGAGTAAAGACGTGTGTTTATATCTGTGGTAATATTAAAATATTTAATAAAGTGCAGTGCCAGCGTGAATTTCGACGCATGGGATATGAAACAACATCAAATTACGGGAAGTACAAAATTTTCTTTATCTATTACTGTAAGAATCGTGTACTTTGTGTAAAAGTTGTATGTTTTTATTTTCAGATTTTTGCAGCCGTATCAACTCCGGAGGCTATGCCATAATACATATGAGACGTAAGCGCCGCACGATGGATTGGGGCTAAAGCGGTGCCAGCGGAGTACATGCGTGATATTCGCAGCAAGTATATTTTAAACACGTATTAATTTATTGTATTTAATAAGTCGAATTACTTTATTTTTATATAGATAATAATGTATAGTAAGTAATATGAAATGTGGCAACAGTGGTACAAGCAACGGAAGCTGAGGAATGTGGGGTGCGAGGGGGTGGAGGGTGGATTTTCGAGGGGGTGGGGAAAGAGAGCCGCAATAAAAAAGTGCACTGTGTCTGGGATAAAACAGGGATTTGTCTGCGATAAAACAGGTATTTTTCTGGGGTATGTCGAGGTAAAAAAGGTCGAAACCTTTTTTTCTGACCGCGGTAGTAAAAAAACTCATTTACATAAAATGTCCCATTTCAGGGATAAATCTGGGATATGTCGAGGCATGCTTGTCGAGGAAAAAACTGGGTTTTGTCTGCGAATTTTGTTTTACTCGGGTTTGTAAAAGTTGAGTGTGTAATGCTCAATGTCTGCCGTATTGTGATAAGGCAATGAAGCGAGAAGCACTCAAGTTGACATTATTTCTTGAAAATGGATTATTATCACAGGTTCTCCATCCTGTGTGTGAAGGTTTTGACGCTGCTTCGGACAACCTCGTGATAAATATAAACGTGTTAGATCTTGTTGATGGCTGAGCTGATAGGTCCCGACAGCTCTCGGGTGCTATCCTAAAGCATCCCAAGGTGATATCAGGCTTCATCTATGGCTTACGTCTATAGTTATTATTTGCCTGGCTTAATGTTGACTTAAATATAATACATATTCATAAGTCAAAAAGCCAGGCAAATAATAACTATAGACGTAAGCCATAGATGAAGCCTGATATCACCTTGGGATGCTTTAGGATAGCACCCGAGAGCTGTCGGGACTCGGGACCTATCAACTCAGCCATCAACAAGATCTAACACGTTTATATTTATCACGAGGTTGTCCGAAGCAGCGTCAAAACCTTCACACACAGGATGGAGAACCTGTGATAATAATCCATTTTCAAGAAATAATGTCAACTTGAGTGCTGCTCGCTTCATTGCTTTATCAGAATACGGCAGACATTGAGAGCATTACGTACTAAGATTTTACAAAGTGTCAATTTTTTTTTTCTTTATTTAATGACTTAATTATATCTGCATTAATTTTAATGATTGAGGTAAAAAAAAAAAAAAAAAAAGGTTTTATCAATACAGTAAAGAAAAAAAAATACAGTTAGGGCTTTACCACAGCAGAAGGCTGTATGGAGAAGGTCTTTGGTGGCTGTGTTTTCATATAACAATGTTTATAACAGAGCTTTTGCCTTTTGTTACATATTAATGACAACGCATTAACAAAGAAGAGACTTTACATGAGCACATCACTCATAGAAAGCACGTAGTCTTGTACGGTGTACAATACTCTGATATTTGCTCCAAAGTAAATCTCTTTCTTTGATTGATAATGTCTTACTAATTTCTGACCAAAGCTGTGTTATAAAATGACTTTTTTTTATAACAAAAAACTGTGCCTTGCGAGACTTTGACCTCTCCAGTGAACTTCTACTGTAGTAAGACCCTGCTAATAGTTCTATCCTAGTCTGTATTATTTTTTTTGTGTATATATGGAAAATTTAAGAGAGGAGGGGGGGGGGAAGGAAAATGTGGAAGTGGTGAAAGAAGAGAGAGAGAGAGAGAGAGAGAGAGAGAGAGAGAGAGAGAGAGAGAGAGAGAGAGAGAGAGAGAGAGAGAGAGAGAGAGAGAGAGAGAGAGAGAGAGAGATGAATAAGAATTAAAAGGAAGTGGAGCGAAGGAATAATATAGATTTCATGGGACTAAAGGTATAATTGGTAGTTTTAGTTTTAAATGTGCATGCATCTTAATGTATAGGCCAGGTTGGTCTATACTCTGTCTTCCTGGACTGTAAAACATATTGGTTTGCATGCTTGTTCACACTGTGTTAAAGGCGTAGAACACCTTGAAAAAAAAAGTTGCATAATATCCCAACAAACCTGAAAATCAACGTTGATTTGGCCGGAGTCATTGATTTCTAATTTATTTCCCATTCATAAAATGCCGCTGCCGGTCATTGACGTCACAGCTCGCCCAGTTTGCTAGCGCGTGGACCAGGCGAGCTGTGACGTCAGTGACCGGCAGCGGCATTTTGTGAATGGAAAATAAATTAGAAATCAATGACTTTGGCCAAATCATAGTTGATTTTCAGGTTTGTTAGGATACTATGCAACTTTTTTTGTTCAAGGTGATCTACACCTTTAGGAGGAATTACTCTAAAATTTGTTAGTTTGTTTTCCATATCTCTGTAATTAAGCAGATAGTAGATGGTGCAAAACTGTGTTCAGTGATAAAATAAACAAACTCACAGTTCAACAATACTAACAATGCTAGCACACGCCTTTGTGACTCGTCTCAATTTAACATGCTTTCTTATGGGCCAATGAAGCTGCTATAACTTGAGTTAAAATTATTTCTCAGAGCTGACATTTTTTCTGTACCTTATAATGTGCCTCAAAGCTTTTGTTTTTCTGTATTTCAAGCAATATATTTAGAAATTACTTTTTCTTCCAATTGTTTTGGAATCCAGGAAAACAAAAGCTTACCCTTATAAAAATAAAAGACTTGGAAAAAATGTAGAGTGCAATTCTAAAAAATAAATTTGAATTCTATTGCAATTCTATGGAATAAAAAACGCTTCCAAACATTTCCACTGCAATAAGAAATATTTTAAACTATTTTTCTAAATAATTTCTACATTATTAAAACCTTTCCATTTGAATTCTAGTATAAAACATAGGTTTCTATTTGAATTCTAGCATAAAACATAGGTTTCTATTTGAATTCTTTTTTCAAATAAAATTTTATTGACGTGTGGAAATAATTTCCACAAATTCTATATTTTATAGTCATTTCCAATTGATTTCTATTTTATAGCTGTGGGTGATTTAAAAGTTTCCAATTGTATTCCATATTATTCAAAATGAAAAATAAAAGTGAAAGTATTAAAAAACGTTTATAAAAGATTTCCATAAAATTATTTTACAGTAAAATTGTTATTTAATGCGCGAATTTTCAAAAATTAGTAAATTAATAAATTAATTGATTAAAATTAATTTTTTTGAAATATTTTCTTTTCTAAATAGTTTGAAATCAAAATATAAGGTTGCAAACCAAAATTGAAAAAAAAGCTCTGCTTTTTTATTTTTTTGCAATTTCTAGGGTCGCGGCTATTTAAAAAAATTTAAAATACCTATAATCAGAATTGTTGTCTTTATGGTGATCTATGTACGAAATTTCATACATTTACAATAATAATTGTTTGAGATATGAGAGAAAAACCGCCAGTCAAAACCGAAACCCCCCTGGCATTTCGTCAAATTTTATCCTATAAATTTGTAATTTAAAAACCGGCTATATCTCAGCGAGATCTATCGATAATGACTTGTCAGAATTTTAATTTTTTGCCTCCTTCGACCCGTTTTAACCTGAAATTCGGACAAAAAGTGCGATTATCTCGGGAACCGCAAATCTGAGGATCTTGGAAATAGTGCCAATCGACAGGAAATCGAAACTATGATCTAAGATCAGATCTGGCCCAGTTGCCCATGTACGAGCTGACGAGCTACACGAGCTGCAAAATTTAGAGCTAGCGTAGCACTAAAGAAGCTCCTATAAACAAAATGTAGGGGAAATATATAAATGTCATAGAATTCTTTTGTAAACGTGTGAGGGGTAAAAATTATTTACACTTCCAAATAAATTCTTTTTTATTTTTTATTATTATTATTTTTTGAAATGGCACGCGACCTTTACAAAAGATTTCCATCAAAATTAATTTTATGATTTTTGAGATTTTATATGGACACTTCTAAAAGCATTCTATTTGAAACAAAAGAATTCATTTGGAAACGTTTCCTGACGTTTCCAAAGCAATATAAAAGCATTATAAAAATATTAAATTTGAAATTTAATAGAATTCAAATAGAAATCAAAAATTTTTATATGGGTAGAGGCTTTTACGTTAGTAAGCTCTACAATAAAAGTTTCAGTTCTGAGAAATAATTTTAACTGCAGTTATAGCTGCATCATTGCCCCATAAGAAAGCATGTTAAATGTAGACAGGAACACAAAGTTGCTCCCTAGCATTTTGCTAGTTTTGGGCTCCGAGTTTGTTAATTTTCTTGCTATTGTACAAGAAATGTAATATAAATCTTATATAATTACTTTTACATTTTAAAATATTTCTGACACAGCGTTATTATTATTATTTTATTATTAGGTGTTTGTCAGCAAAAATTTTAACAGGCAGGAAATTGAACCCTTAAAGAGGAAGTTCAGTGGTTACTGCATAGCTTCTTCAATGTTAGATATAGTGAGCAGAACTGTCTAATCACTCTTAAGTGAAAACCCAAAGCCCTTCAGTAGTCCCGCAAACTTGTGATCATTTTGTGAGATATATGCAACTCTTCCCGTACCTTGTACGTCATAGCTACGGCTTTACTATAGGGTCTATGCATTCATGTTAAAGTCGACGCCACACACCCTGGTCAAAAATCTTGCCTATATTCTTGCAAGATCAACTCAAGATCTTGCAAATTTGGAAAAATTAAGGCAAGATGGTTCAAGATCTTACAAAAGTTTAAAATCTTGAGTTCTTTAAAGATCAAGATCTTGTTATTCATCTTGCATAAGATATTTTCGTGTGCAAGATAAAAATAAAGTTACAAGATTAATTTTTCTTGTGCAAGATGTTAAAAATCTTACGCAAGAAGATAAAACTTGCGCAAGATCAACATCTTGGCAAGAATATATCTTGAACAAAATATTTGACAGTCTTGTCAAGGGCGTAAATCTTGTAAAATATGTTCAAGATAAATTTTATCTTGTGCAAGAAAAAGTATCTTACTTACGCAAATATCTTGCTCAAGAATATTTTTTCCCAAGATGATATCTTGCGCACAAATTTCACAAGAAAATATCTTACAAGATATAACTAATGCAAAGATTTTTTATTCTTGGGTAAGATGAATTTCATCTTGTGCAAGAAACATTATCTTATACATGCAAAAATCTTGCCCAAGATAATAAACAAAAGATAAAATCTTACGCCAAATGTTAACAAGTAAATATCTTGCAAGTTTAGATTGTTGCAAGATAAATTTTATCTTTTTCAAGAAGCAGTATCTTACCTAAGTTAAAATCTTGCGCGCTATATATTACCCAAGATTATATCTTACGCACAATTTTCACAAGAAAATATCTTGCAAGATTTGATTAATTGGAGAGTTAGTGAATCTTACACAAGATTCAAGACTCCAAAAATGCAAGAAAAAATCTTGGCGTATTACAGCATATCGTGTACAAGAATGTTTAAAATTTATGCTTTTATTATATTTTGGTTCAAAAATATTTTCTTGCAAAATTACATGAATCTTGAGCAAGATTTGATATCTTGCATTATATTAAACATGCAAGATATTTTCTTGTGGGTATTTTGAGTAAGATATTATCTTGTCTTGTTCACCCTAGCAAAAATTATCATTTGAATTTTCAAAAAAATTATCAATTGATCTACACTCTGAATATCAATTGAAAATTGGGACTAATCTCCATTCATTTAAATGGTCGATCCACTAAAATGAGTGGTGATGTCATCTCATTTTTACGGTCGATCCACTAAAATGAGTGGTGATGTCATCTCATTTTTACGGTCGATCAACTAAAATGAGTGGTCATCACATCTCATTTTAATGGTTCAGATCATTCAAACGAAATGATACTGGTCCTTACATTCAATTGATATCCACGGTGTAGATCAATGATTTTTTTATGCCTCGCCATATGATTTGTTCGCCGCCGCTCCAGATTATTAGCATTCAATTTAATATCTTTCTAATCTGCAACATATAATTTAAGTACATTATATTTTTATAATATAAAAGAACATATTTGATTTAATTATGAAATGTATTTTTTCGGTATAGTGATCGGGGGGAACGCGGGAAAAGCTAAAAGAGTCCACTAAAATTTAATACATACACACTTTTTTTTTTCTTTTTTTTTTTTGAATTAAGAAAAAACTACTTAACTGATTACAGGGAAATTAATGAAAAATACTAGACATAGTTTTACGTGAGTAAAACCAATGAATTTTTTCACATTTTTTCTAAAACCGACAACCTCCATTCATTGAAATTTACTAAATTTCTTAGAAATTTACATGCTAAAAAGATACAATATTTTGTACAAATTTAAATATAACATTTATTTTAAAAAATATTCAGAAATATTTGCTAAGAATAAAAAATAACATTGGGAAAAAATGAAATTGTTATGTACCAAAACCTTTTTTTCAACATATTATATTGACTATTAAAATATATAACCAGTACATTTTGTGACAATTTGCGTATTAAATATTATTTTGCATTAAACTCACCTTAAAATTATTCAAGAAACCTAGCTGTTTGGAGTAGTAAAAGCTCATACTCGATCAAACATCATGTTGAATAAAATTTACATTGGATCAGAATCTCAAAAAGGCCGACGGTGTATGCACGCCTCATATTTCAAACCCAGAAAAAAGGTACAATTAATTAGCCTAACACAATTTTACTATTTCAGAATAATACATAAGTATTTACTTACACTTTTATAATATTCTTATTCTTCTAAGTTGAAATAATACCAATAATATTTACTAATATCACAGAGAACGACGTAAAACGTTGAACGCGCCATGCTTCCCTTCTCGTAAATGGCCGTTGTTGGCGTCAATGTGTCAATGCCTTGTGATTGGCCAATTCATATCACGTGACTTTATGACGTGTTACATCAATATCAATTGAAATTTTGTCATTAGATTTTTAATGACCATGAAAAATTCAATGATAATATAATCATTTATAATTTTAGCAGGATTTTTTTTAAATACTACAAAAGACAAAAAGTAACATTTTTCTCCTCTAATTAAATAAAAGCGCTTTATTTTGGCCCATTTAATTTTTTATTTGCCTCTCTCTCTCCTTCTCTCTTTCATTATCCTTTAGCAATTTTTACATATTATTTACTGAGCTTTATAAAATTCAATAAATATGAACTATAATTTCTTAATTTTGTTTTGTATTTGCTAAAAAAGAACAATTATTAAAAAAAATTGTAAAGAAAAAAAATTAAAACAAAATGTCCTGATTTTTTTTGTAATATAATATGATAAAACAATATTTTCTGATCATGTTTTTTTTTTTTTTTTTACATTTTTTTTTTTCAGTTTGGTTGAAAACAATAATCAATTCCCAATGATCAGTGATCGTTAAAATTTCAATGATTAGGAGACATTTAAATTCGATGACAAATTCGAGTCAATTGATTTTATTACATTTTAAGATAAAAAGATATATAAAAAAAATCAATTGATATTAAAATCATTCAATAAAATTTCAAAGATAAAATCCACTAAAAATTCGATGACAATTTAGCCAATTGATTTTTTCACATTAAAGATAAAATGATATTGAAAAATATCAATTGATATTATCATTCAATAAAATTTCAATGATAAAGACCACTAAAAATTCGATGACTATTAAGCCAATTGATTTTTTCACATTAAAGATGAAATGATATTGAAAAATATCAATTGATATTAATCATTCAATAAAATTTCAATGATAAAAGGCCACTAAAATTCGATGACAATTTAGCCAATTGATTTTTTCACATTAAAAATAAATTGATATTGAAAATTATCAATTGATATTGACTAGTATCATTTAAAAATAAATGAAAGGCAATTCAAATTTATTGTTAGTCCATAAAAATTTCATGATAATTTTTGCTAGGGCAACATAAATATATCTTGTGCAAGATTATTTTGGTGCTTTACCATTGCAATGCAATGCATCATGGGAAATAATGGCCGCTGTTGATAATGACGCCGTACTTAAGCTCCGTGGTTTTATTACTTTTGTGGCGTAATTAAGAGTGATAGTGAAGTACTTGATGGACCGAGATATTATTTTGACAGGTAAGAAACATAATTAGTAATCGTTCCACATGTATATTTAGATGTTTCGCTAATATGAACATGTCTTTGTTTCATACATATGACGCTCGACATGAGAAACCTACAACATAGAGCAATCACTTTCATGGTTGTGAGTGGATGGTAAATATAGCGTTGTGACTTTTTGATGAGGTGAGTGTATGTTTTTTATATCGTTTTTTAACCATAAATATCATGTAAATGTGATTTTGGGGCAGCATTCAATTAAAAACATAAATCTTGAGGTAATCTTGCGAGAATCAAAGCAAGATTTTTTAACGGTTTTAATCTTGCGTTGATTGTACAAGATGAAAGTAAGATTTATTAACGGTCTAAATCTTGAGCTAATCTTGCAAGAATTAAAACAAGATTTTTTTACTTTTATCTTTTTAAGGTTATCTTGCAAGATTTTTGAACAGTAATATAAAAAATCTTGAGCTAATCTTGCAAGAAAAAAATTAGATTTTTTTTAGTTCATCTTCTTTCAAATAAAGTTTTTATAATAAAAATCTTGGGCTTTAATTTGCAAGAATTATATAAACTTTGCAATTATTTATATAAGATACTTTATTTTAATATATTTTATTATTTAATAAAATTCCATACAAGAAAAAGTGTACTATAATGATTTTTTTTAAACTTCGATTACCACGCACTGCTTTGCCTATATATGACAGCTGCATCGATGAAAATACTATTTGAATTTTTTTTGCAGGCTGAAATTTTGTTTAAAAATGTCTTTTTATCACTATCTCTCTCTCTCTCTCTCTCTCTCTCTCTCTCTCTCTCTGTCTCTCTTTCTAGATTAATTATTAGAATTATATTATATTATCTATTATTTATATACAGACTAACATTAAGTATAACGAACGTCTATTCCTGCAAATTTCACGAAAAAGTGCTATTAAAAATCATTTGATTTGATTTTTTAATTTTCAGATTTCTGCCTTCTGGAATAATTATGACGGATGCTCCTACGTTGCAGGAAAACAGTACTTTATTTATTTATTTTTTTTTTTCAGAATGCTGCCTTGTACGACTTTTAGAACATAAATCGAGCTTTAATGATATGGCTCAATAAGCTTTCAACACAAGCATACATTTTAAAATTATTGCTTTTTTAAATTATTTCAGATTATAAACTACTCTTTAACGAATATATAAAATAGTTGACAATCCTTTTTACATATATATATATATATATATATATATATATATATATATATATATATATATATATATATATATATATATATATATATAATATATATATATTAATTATTATAATTTTTTTTTTAGATATCACGCCTTGATTAATGAAAGAAAACAAAGAAAGATACGGATATCCTATAGCATAAGTTGAAGTTGCAGAACAAGATCAAAGTTTTTTTTAATCTTTTTTACTTACATTATTTTTTATTTCAGATTGCCGTGTAGTCCCAGCTTTTAACTACAAAATTGATGTGTTTTTTTCCCAGTATATGGATGCGGCTATATAGGGATAAACTGCACTAATTACAGGCTTATTTTAATATATTTTTTTTATTTCCATTATATATAGATATATGCCCCGACTCATTGATATATCCTGCTTGATACAGAAAGTACATTTAAATTATTATTTTTAATTCTTATTATATTTAATTATATTATAATTTTAGATTGCTGCCCTCTAGCTGCTGGTTGGAGTCATTAAATTATTAATTCCGAATGAGTTCATTTCATAGGATCGTAGCTTTTCACATCTTGAAAAGCTTAAATTACAAGAGAAGCCGATAATGATACAAGTTTTTTTCTGCAAAATTTTATTGAAGATATCTTGCAGCGTCTAAACAAGATTTTCTACAAGATTTTTAGTAAAAATCTTGCATAGTCTTGTCAAGATTTACTGCAAAGTTTTTTGGGAAAAAATCTTGCATAGTCTTGATAAGATTTTCTGCAAGATTTTAATCTTGCTTAGTCTTGGCAAGATTTTTTTTGCAAGATTTTACGACAAGAATCTTGTCTAGTCTTTAATCGATTTACTGCAAGATTTTACGACGCCAAGATCTTGCACAAGACATTTTATACTGCAAGATGTCTTGAGCAAGATTACAAATTCTTGTCAAGATAACCTCAAGATCTTGACAAGATCTTGCGCAAGATCTTGCACCAAATCTTGCGCAAGATCTTGTAAGATTTGGTCAAGATCTTGACAAGACGTAAACAAGATCTTATCTTGCCATATTCAAGATCTTGACAAGATCTTGCGCAAGATCTTGCGCAAGATTTTTGACCAGGGCACTAGCAATAGCGTGGGTGGCATAGGATAATAAATCATTTTGCTAGCTTAAAAACACAACGCAATATTTTTGAGAGCATTGATGTTGTAAATATGTTAGATTAATGTCTCAAAGTATGTGAGAAAAAAAAAAGAAAAAAAGATTTCCCAAAGAAAATTGGCTTAGATGAACTTTGATGCATGCTGAGCAATATTATTCACTACTCCAGTATGGCCTGCAAGCTCCAAGTGCATTAAACATGACGTCATCCGCATACACCCTACAGAAAATGTTATAGCGAGTTGCATATCTCAAGGATAATCACGTTGAAGGGGCTACCACAGGGGGGAATCACAAGCAGCTGTGACGTCACTCGTTCCGGAAAATGCAATGTTAACCTTATGGGCAAAACGATTCACATGACGTCACAACGCCTTATGAGCCCCCCCCCCCCCCCCTCCCCTGGGGCTACCATATGGGGCCAATGAAGAACTTCGTGTCATGATATGTGAGCTTTTATGGAGTTTTTCTTATTATCTAACATTGAAGAAGCCATGTTGCAACCCCTGAATTTACTCTTTAACCATATATGGCCCGAAGCATTTCTTTTCTTTTCTTTTTTTTCTTTTTTTTTCTTTTTTTTTTAATTTGTGTTTTTTAACGCCTGGTAATAGTTTCGTAATAAAAGTATGCCTCCAAAGTCGAAACTTTTCCTTAGCTGTTCGAAGACTAGCCCGACGACCATAAGCATTGGCCCCTCTCCCTCTACTGAAGCTGTCCCTATCTCCCCTTCCTTATATATATGTTTATTTATTTTTATGATATTTCTATTTATTTAATTAATTTTATTTATTTACTTTTAATAAATAATTTATTTGACAATAAGAAAATTAAATAGAGGAGAAAATTAAATAGCAAAAAAAAAAAAAAAAAAAAAAAAAAAAAAACGTTTTACTTACTTTTTGTTGTTGTCACTTTTGGCACTGAATTGTCTTCGCGGTGTTTAATAGAGATATGTTGAACCTCCGAAGAGGGTGGACACCGTTAGGTTTCTCTCTATTAAACACCGCGAGCAGTCCTATAGCTCAACTGGTGTTCACATGATCCTTCGATCACACGTCCTAGCTGTCCGGCTGTGAACAAACACACAGTATATATAGCACACAGTGAATAAAAATCAAACTATCATGAAAGGAAAAAAAAAATGTACTACGTACAGCAGTCAAAAAATATAATATATATATATATAAAAATATATAATAATAATATTATATTATATTATAATAATATTATAATATATATAATATAAAGATAAGAAGAAAAAAAAACCAAATAAAAGTGTGAACGCCAATAAAATATAAGCAAACGAGTTCTTTTCTTCTTTTTTTCCTCGTCACCAAACGTAATACTTTTAATTACAAATTTTATACTTATAACGGCTTAAAAATTAAAAAAACTAATACACATATCCTCATCATATACAAATTAATATTAATTAATTGCAAAATATTAGTATTTACCTTTCCATTTTACGCATTTTAATTTCACACTGATTCACACAAATAAGAAAAAATTGACCAGTTTTCGATATGCCGGCTTTTTCTAACAACGATGATTGGTTTAACATTAATATTCCCCCTGCCTGTTTTTGAACTGTTCGAAAATCATGATTTATGTTTTTAAAATGACGACGCAGCTATGGTTATTTAAATGTACTGCGCATTTTTTAAGTAAAAAAAAAATAGTTTTTTAACACACTTTTACGCATTTCGTAGGTCATTTGTGGTCATTTGTTTTCGCCAGCAGTTTAAAAAAACATGGCGTCATTAGAAGACAGGTCAATGTGGGAAGATTCCGAGGTAAATATAATTTTAAGTAGTATTAAGTTAATTTTTACTGCGTTTTTATGTATATTTCAATTTTTCAAAACTTCTGCTACGTAATTTTTGTAAAGCTTTGGCCTCCATATGTGAAAATGTGAGAATATAGAAGAAAGTAAATACTGGTGTGTGAATGACATAGGACTTTTGTGGTGACAAGAATTTGGCTCATTTTTAAAATATTCATATTTTATTAGAAGTCTTCAAAGTAACCAACTGTTAATATAAATAAGGATACATTTATGTAATATATGTAATGGCCGTAGAGTAGTGAAATACGTATGTACATACTTAGAGTTTACAGTAAAAATAAATTACTTCTGTTTGACGAATGACTTCGCGAGATTCATATTTTCCGAAATTAATTTCTTAAACATTATACACTTTACATATTTATATATACATATACACACACATAATGATCCGTGATTGTTCAAACATTGTACATATGTATATCGCATACATATATGTATGTATGTACATACTTACACTAAAACATTCCTTAATTATTGTAAAATGGAAGCCAAAATTTAAATTTACTGTTCAAGTTTCAAAAAAGAAATAAAAATAGTGTCATTCCTAAGGTCAGAAATCATATTTAGACAACTTTCACCTTTTTTAAACAGCAAAATCTAGTAATTTAACATGTTAAAAGTCCATACAGAGCGTGTTTTTGTGAAAACTGCTGCACTGAGGTCAGAAATATTTAATATTCTACGCATGACCACTGACATAGGCCTTACTCACTCACTAGTGTTATTGTGATGTTAGGAGTGCCTGGGTGAGGCATGGCCACTGACATTGGCCTTACACATTAAGTATCATTCACATGGAGCAAAAATTCTACGTCCGTCGACGGACGTCAACGGGTAAACAAAGTTGAAAAAGTATTGTTGCAACATGTTTATAATGTAAAAAAGCGAACCATTTCACATGGTTTTAAAACTGACGGATACCGACGGATACTGACGGGCAAAGCTGGCAACACCCAGCTTTTCTACCCATCGCTATCCGTCAAAATGACGGGTACTGACGGGTGCATGTGAACGATTGCATTTGTTTACAAAAGCGCAGCTCCATCCGTCAGTATCCGTCAGTTTTCCCGCGCATGCGCAGTAATGCGAATTTTTTTCTCATGTGAAACAAACAAATTCGCGTAACCGTCAATACCCGTCGACGGATGTCTACGGACGTTAAGTTTTTACCACATGTGAACAATACTTAAATGTTATTGTGGTCTTAGGAGTGCTTGGGTGAGGCATGGCCACTGACATAGGCCTTACACATTAATGTTATTGTGTTGTTAGGAGTGCCTGGGTGAGGAGGTGCTGCGCATGGCCACAGACGAGGTGATTGGTCGCACCAGACTGCTGGACAATGAGATCAAGATCATGAAGAGTGAGGTCATGAGGATCTCCCACGAGCTGCAGGCGCAGAACGACAAGATCAAGGACAATGCAGAGAAGATCAAAGTGAACAAGACGCTGCCGTACCTTGTGTCCAACGTCATTGAGGTACATTTGATGTTAAATTTAAGCTGGCTGTGAGTGTACAGACATACTGTGTACACTGTACACACTGTGTACACTGTACACACTGTGTACACACTGTGTACAGTGTACACAGTGTGTACAGTGTTCAGACAGACTCTGTTAGGAAAAGTTTATTCTATTGTCTTTACTCTGAAGGCAATATAATAAACTTTTCTTTGACAAAATGTGTACAGTACCTACCTACCAGTACGTTACAATATGCATGCACTATGCATAACAAAGACAAATGTTTGTTGTAGTTGCTGGACGTAGACCCCCAGGACATGGGGGAGGAGGACGGCTCTGTGGTGGACTTAGACGCTCAACGTAAAGGCAAGTGTGCCGTCATCAAGACCTCCACCAGACAGGCAAGTCAAGTCCTCACTGACAGGAGACGTAGCTTGAATGACTGATTGAATTTCATTGTCTTTGCAGACATACTTCCTGCCAGTGATAGGCCTGGTGGACGCAGAGAAACTGAAGCCAGGGGACTTAGTGGGCATCAATAAAGACTCGTACCTCATCTTAGAGACGTTGCCTGCCGAGTACGATGCCAGAGTCAAGGCCATGGAGGTGGACGAGAGACCCACGGAGCAGTATTCGGATATTGGAGGTCTGGACAAGCAGATTCAAGAGGTCAGTACAGCTGCTAACATCAGGTCTATTGTGTGGCTGCTTTTGTGTGTGACACTGCAAGAGGTAGCTACGTACAGTACAGCAGCTAACATAGGCAGTAGTTGAAACACAGCAGGTCTATTGTGTGCCTGCTTTAACAGGTTTCACACATACAAAAAAAAAACTGATTTTTGCATGTTTTTATACATACATACATATCATGACGCTATAAATCCCTTTCGGGGTAAGCCAACAACACAGATGTTTTATCCTGACCCAGTGATAGACCTCCACAACTTCCTATCCTGACATACTTCACTTGCTTCCGCCAGTCTCATACCTTGTTTCTCATACCTTGTTTCATGTTTTTATAACATGATTAATATTTCATTTATTTCTATAAGTGTTTTCATTAGTTGTAAAAATCAGATTACATTACATTGTGTTGACAGTTCTACTTGCCCTATGCTGTGCAACCTAACTGAGTGTTTGATTGATTGACAGCTGATTGAGGCTGTGGTGCTGCCCATGACTCTCAAGGAACGTTTCGAGAACCTCGGCATACAGCCCCCCAAGGGAGTCTTGCTGTACGGACCTCCTGGCACAGGTTAGTCTTGCACTTTAGACTTGGCAGTGATTTCCTTATATAATCTGACCAACCAACTAAAGTGCAGCTACAAAAATGTAGTTTTAACATACAGCCATGGTAGCAAGCCAAGAGAGCTAATATAGGCTGAGCAGCAGTATATAGTGGTCAGATATAGTCTGACCAGTGCTGGTACAAAAATGTAGTTTTAACATACAGCCATGGTAGCAAACCAAGAGACTAATATAGGCTGAGCAGCAGTATATAGTGGTCAGATATAGTCTGACCAGTGCTGGTACAAAAATGTTAAAGCACGGGACAGCGGTCAATTTCTTATCCTATCCAACTAAAATCGCTAAGAAATTGACCGTTGTCCTGTGCTAGCCATGGTAGCAAACCAAGAGAGCTAACACATCTTCATCTTTTCTTCTTCTGCATTTCTTGGTAGAAATTAACAATGACATGCTTTCGACTTTTAATCCTAATAAGTTTCTGCAAGAATTTAGTCTTTAAATTTCATATTTTTCAAATTTTTAAAACAACCTCTTTATCTAATTTTTATACATTGATGGCTAGTGACACCGCGCCAAACTATACTTTTTGAATGTGACAGCTAGGTATCAAAGATAACTTATTGTTAAAAACCATGGCTTGCAAGCTACCTGCTTGAGTGAGATGATCTACACATAATTATATTTTGTCTAGCCTCCTCTACTCTATTCCTCTTTCAGGGTATTGTCAATCAAAATGACAGATCTTTTAGTTTTTTGGTCACACTATAATATGCTTTCTACAGGTGAAGTTTTGAAAATTCAACCACCTTTTTTATGTCCCAAATTTCATCCTATGCATTGAGGAGCTCTAAAAAGTATACTTTAAAGGCGTAGAACACCTTGAACAAAAAAGTTGTGTAATATCCTAACAAACCTAAAAATCAACATTGATTTGGCCGGAGTCATTGATTTCTAAATTATTTTCCATTCACAAAATGACACTGGCGGTCACTGACGTCACAGCTCGCCCGGTTTACTGGCGGGTAAACCTGGCAAGCTGTGATGTCAGTGACTGCCAGAGGCATTTTGTGAATGGAAAATAATTTAGAAATCAACGATTACGGCCAAATCATCGTTGATTTTCAGGTTTGTTAGGATATGACACAACTTTTTTTGTTCAAAGTGTTCTGCTTTTAAGTGATCCAATTTTTACGAATTTTTTTTAAACTGTAACCATAGAAGGTTTTTATTTTATTTATTTATTTATTACTTTTTTTTTTTTTAATATTTAAAAATGCTTACAAGTTTGAAGCCATTAAGTTTTCATTGTAAAAAGTAAGTTACGGTGCTTAAAATTGATACCAGTACAAATAGATTGATTTATAAGTTGAGCATCATAGAAAAAGTGAGGACTCAATGAAAAAGTTGCCTCATGCAAAGCATCATTGTAAAAAAATAAAATAATGGAAACTGAGGAAAATAATTGTGCCAGGTGATAACAACTATAGTAGACTTTTCATAAAACTAAAGAAGAAAAAAAAAGGGGTTTTACTTGTAACTTCAAAAGGTTTCAATTTTGATATCCAATTTTGGTTGATTTCTTGTCTCTCTCTCTCTCTCTCTCTCTCTCTCTCTCTCTCTCTCTCTCTCTCTCTCTCTCTCTCTCTCTCTCTCTCTCTCTCTCTCTCTCTCTCTCTCTCTCTCTCTCTCTCTCTCTCTCTCTCTCTCTCTCTCTCTCTCTCTCTCTCTCTCTCTCTCTCTCTCTCTCTCTCTCTCTCGCTTTCCCCTGGTATATCTATGTTAGGCTGGCTAACAAATGATGTTTCAAATTTAAATATGAATTGCATATAGCCAATGATGGACATCGTGAAATATGTACACATTTTACCTAATTACTGATGTTATCACAGGCAAGACGTTGCTGGCTAGAGCATGTGCTGCACAGACCAAGTCCACATTCCTGAAGCTAGCTGGCCCTCAATTGGTCCAGATGTTCATTGGTGACGGAGCCAAGCTGGTGAGAGATGCCTTTGCCCTGGCCAAGGAGAAGGCGCCGGCGATCATCTTCATTGACGAGCTAGACGCCATTGGTGAGTGCTTGACCTCCTAGCAAAAATTCATATTCAAAATCTGTTTATTTCCAGTCTCCTACAATCAACATGCAATAGCAATCACATTTGCTTAGGTTGCATACTAGGTTACATACTAAAAATATAAAATTCAAACTTACAATTTAACATACATTAAATGTCAGAGAAGTAGTTAGCGTGTCCTATGTTACTGACATGATATAATTAAGACGGTATGGTAGCCGCAATGCTATAGCTAACGCATAGGGGGAGCTTTGATGGCTGACTGTCGGGTTTGCTCGCTCTCGCCAGCTCCTCGCTCGCTTCCCCTTTCGATCGGATTTTAAAATTTAACATGGGAAATTTTCGTTTTTGTTTTTTGTATTTTTTCGTAATGAAATGTTAACATTCATTTTTTCAGAACTTTATCATAATATGTTTCCGGTTATTTTGCATATAATTTTATTGCAAAATTCACATTATTAACAAAGTTACATTAAATGCATATCAAAAGATCCAGATAATTATGCTGATTAATTTCATGAATTTTTATTGTTAACATTTCATGCGTTCAGAAGTTATTGCAGTTTTTGTGCGTTTTCCCTACGCTTATAGGCGCTCGATCGAAATGGGAGAGAGGGAAATTTCATTTGGCTGACACGACACGGCGTTATCGCAGATACAGAGCCCTGAACTTGACTACCGCCATAGTTATATATATCATGGTTACTATTGTATTTGTAACATGACTGACCGATGTGCAGGTACCAAGAGATTTGACTCAGCTAGAGAAGGCCGGAGACAGAGAAGTACAGAGAACAATGTTGGAGCTGCTCAACCAACTGGACGGCTTCAGTTCTACCTCCGACATCAAGGTATAGACAGTCCATTACTTAAAGGGCAACTGGACTGGGATTGGTGTTGCAAAAAAAAAAAAAAAAAAACTGTCAAAAAAAAAAAATAATAATAAATTTGCTGAGATGGTAGCATGATACATACACTTATTACCGGTATGTCACTTTTGCAGCCTCATAAACTAGGGTTAAAAAAATTGTTAAGTAGACAACTTTAGCAACTCATGATGTCATCACTTTCAGGTGTACAGTTTCGGTCAAATGATTGGTTACCATTTAAACTCAATATTTTTTACCACGTTAAATTTTGCAACCTTGTTTATGACATAGAGTAATATATAATCTCTTTGGTTTATGATTATTCATTGAACTCTATATATTGTAATAGTTGACATAGACACCACAAGAAGTCACCTGTGATGCACTCGGGTATATAGACAATCCGGCTGGTAAATATTTTGCTTCATCGTCCAAGAATTCCATAACAACAAGCACACAAAATAATGTAAGACGAAAAATAAAATTGTTACTACTAACAAGTAAGTCTTGTGAGCATAATAAGAAAAAATCATAGTTATATTTTTATTTTAGCTGATGAAGGCACCTGTAAACGACACCTATATGTAGAAAAAATATATTTTTTGATTTTATTTACTCTAACTTGAATATCTTGAGTTACCGTCAACAAAATGCCTGCTGCATATCGCAAGCACACTGGTAATCACATGCTAGAAACATGCATCTTTATTCAAAAAGAGAGAAAAAAAGGAAGAAAACATAAATAAATAAAGAAGAAGAAATACATTATTCCAAATAATTTTTAATAAAACCTTTTCCCGTTTTTTATAATAAAAATTAAACGAGAGCTATATTTTTTTCATCATATATGTCAATATGGTTTGTAATGACAGCAATTTGGTAAGAAAATAGTTAGTTCGAAACTTATTATCAAACAAATACTTGAAAGCATTTCTTAGAAGCAAGAGAGAGAGAGAGAGAGAGAGAGAATGAGCAAGCAAGCAAGCAAAATATTTACCAGACGGATTGTCTACCTGAGTGCATCACAGGTGACTTCTTGTGGTGTCTATGTCAACTACATATTACAATATATAGAGTTCAATGAATAATCATAAACCAAAGAGATTATATATATTATACTCTACGTCATAAACAAGTAGGTTGCAAAATTTAACGCGGTAAAAAATATTGAGTTTAAATGGTAACAAATCAGTTGACCTAAACTGTACAATAGAAATTGTAGCACAGGTTGTTGTTAAAAGTTTTATTCCCAGTTTGTGAGGCTTCACAAGTCTTGAGGGATAAAATTTGAGTTTGTATAGTTGTCATCTTGGCATTTATCATATATAATTATATTTTTTTCTTTTCTTTTATCCTTGTGTGACCTCCAGTTTGCATCATGTGGTGCACACTTGGTGCTCACCTGGTGCTCATATGTTAATAGGTGATTGCCGCCACTAACCGCGTGGACATTCTCGACCCTGCGTTGCTGCGCTCAGGTCGCCTGGACAGGAAGATTGAGTTCCCCCACCCCAATGAAGAGGCAAGAGCTCGCATCATGCAGATCCACTCTTGTAAGATGAACATCAGCCCAGACGTTAACTTTGAGGAGCTGTCCAGGTCTACAGACGACTTCAATGGCGCCCAGTGCAAAGCTGTGTGTGTGGAGGCGGTAAGTAATAATGTGTCCAGAGTATTGTTTAAGTGTTAGTCAGCAATAGTGATCCTCATGTTATTATTAAACCTCCTGAAAACGTGATGTCAAAATTTTCATTATTAACGCCCTGAGAGCAAAAGCCATTTAGCGACCAAGAACCTATGTCACAGCTACAACTTGCTCTCACGCTAGTTTGACACGAGCTTTTCTTATTTTTGCTCTAGCTACTTGACATAATATTTACATACATACATACATATCATGACGCTATAATCCCTTTTGGGGTAAGCCAACAACAAAGAAGTTTTATCCTGACCAGGGTTGGCATAAAAGCCGGCTTTTATGATAAAGTCCATGCCGGTGGCATTTACTGGTAATTACCGGCTTTTACTGGTAATTACCGGCACTTACTGGCATTTACTGGCTTTTAGTGGCATATACCAATATTAAGTCAAAATAACTTTAAGAAAATTATTTCTTTGGTGCAAGGGGAGTTTGGGGGGGCAAGTTATATGGGTGGTGTTCCATCACAGGGCAAATAAGATGTAAAAAAAAAAAAATGAATGATATGAATATGAAAAGTGTTCTTCTTATGCTTACTGTGAAAGGGCAAGGGGAGAGGACTAATTTTAAGTGATGAACTTTTATAGGTTTGTAACAATTAAATTATTGCCCCATAATATATATAATTAGCAATTTCATTAATTCATAGTAAAAAATAAAAATAAAAAATTCTTCAGTATAATTTAGAATATTATGCCTCGCACCCTCTTTTCCCTAAAATGAAAGAAATAAAAAAAAAAAAAAAAAAGGTTATATACAATTTAATTATCAATTTTGCAAGCTTTTAGTATGACTTAAAATAATTGAAATTGTCAATGCAATAACAATTTTATTTCTTTCAATAGGCAGCTTCACATAATCAAGACAAGTCACTGGCAAGGGCCATTCATTGTTATAGTTTTATGTTAAGTGTGGCCTGGCTTACGATGTAAAATTGAAGGTCTTAAAATTTCAATTGCTTGCTTCAGAAAATTTAACACACATTAAGTCACACATCACCATGAAGTAAAAAGCACAACTTAAAAAATATTTAGACCATGAACAAACCCCAGTCAAAGAAGCAAGGTGAAAAATGTGTTCAAAAATGACTTCAGTTGAGTTTCACCAGAAAATCACTGAAAGCTGACTTTTAAATCCTCAAAGCTTTTATTATTATTAATCTTTAAAAAAACATTATTATATTTGAAAGGCCAAGAATGAAGAACTGAAATTTCTGGTGAAACCCCGACCCTTTTTTTGGTGTCAACTTTGTGCACATTATTTACCTCGTTTTTATTCACATCCTAAAGTCTTTTGAACTGTGCTTTTTAATATACGTTGATGTACGGTTTAAAGTTTTCAAGATTCTGAGCTGAAATATAAAATCCTCAATTTAGCATGGTAAAAGCCGTATACCAAGCAGAATTAACATAATTGACCCTTGCCAGTGGGAGACCTAATGATCCTGATGGTCCTGACATGTCCTGAATAAAACTTTTTTTATGAATTTATTTTATGGATTTATTTGATTGATTTTTTTAAGTAATTAAAAGTAATATTTAATTAATTAAAATGTGTTTAATTGATTATTTATCTTAATATTGCAACTTCTATTAAACTTAAACTCTTAAAATAAACATTGTTATTGCATATATTTCATTTTTTGCATTGTAAAAACCATTATTTTCAATTTTTTATCTGGTGGTAATTACCGGCATTTATGAGGTAAAATCCGTGCCGGCAATTACCGGTAATTACCATGGCAATTACCGGCTCATTGAAACCACTTGCCAACCCTGATCCTGACCCAGTGATAGACCTCCACAACTTCCTATCCTGACATACTTCACTTGCTTCCTCCAGTCTCATACCTTTGTTTCATACGTTTCCTTTTGCATTTCATACTGCGTAATTCTTATTTTTCAAACATCTTTCAGCCACCTCAGACCATGATGTTTTAGGCAAGCTGCCTCTATCTCTCCTGCCAACCACTCTTTACAATGAAATACATGTTTAGCTATTCTTTCATCATTGATTTTTACGTTTATAAAATATTTATACGGCTACAGTGTACTAAAATAATTTATACAAAGATAAGCGTAACTCCAGCGGGTGTAAGTTGTACTTGTGACATAGGTTCAAGGTCGCTGTGACGGCTTGTGCTCTCAGCACATTAATAATTAAAAATTTGAGATTGCATTTTCTGGAGGTTTACTAACGCAGTGATCACTATTAAGGATTAACCTCAGACCTAGCAAAAGCAAAATATCTCAAAATTGGTTCAATAACTTTTTTTTAAAACTTTAAGGGTGTGCCAAAACGATATAAAGCCTATACCAATAACATTGCACCTTTATTCCATCATAACTTGGTAACTAATTACTCGATATTATTGAAATTTACACCAAAAGTGTAACAAAAAAATAAGCGATGCGACGAAAAAAAAAATAAAATTTATTTTCCAAATATTTGAGCAAAATATTTTTAATAGAAGAACGCCTGTAAAGTAGGCAGCCAGAAATACAAGGCCAAGCAAAATATTTTTCTCCCTTCTCTCGCCACTTCCTGTCGCTCGAGCAGTGAGAGCCGTCGTCGAGTCAGTATTATATTTTCTTGCAAAATGTTGTCTGTTTGGTTTTGTCACATTTTGTTCTTTCACAAAATTAAAATTTCATTCTTTCTCGCGTCGTGTGCTGCTTTGTTGAATATGTAATTCTGAATTCAGTTATTACTGCTACTTTTTTTTTTACAAAATAAATAAATCTTATACTTGTAAATTTATTCTTGTAGAATAAAACACGGAAAATGTTTACCTATTGCATGCTGCATTTGTGTATCATAAATCATAATATATAATAATATATTATGTATAGCATTTCATTCATTTTAAAATAAATTCAGTAATTACTGATATTCTTTAATTTTTGACAAGATTTTTTTTTTTTTTTTTTTTTTTTTTTTTTTTACTTTTCTTTACAAGTGCTTTTTTTTTATTTTTTTGTATAAAACATGGAAAGTATATAAACTACGTTTGCGCGCATTACGTCATATTGTGCTGCATTTATGTCCGGATATACAGCAATAATAGAATATTCAACATTTAGATTTATAAGTTTTATTTTGACAATTTGATTCATAAAATTTAAGTTTTCTCTCTCTCTCTCTCTCTCTCTCTCTCTCTCTCTCATGCGATTGCTTTACTAAATATATTATATTCTAAATTCAGTGATGACACTGAAACAGTTTATTTGGCTATAGTCACTACAGGCAATAATGTGACTCAATTTTTTTAGATTGATTGTTTGATTGTGAGAGAGAGAGAGAGAGAGTATTCTCCATTTATTATTTTATTTTGATACATTATTTTTCTGTTAGTTTTCGCTTTCTTATATTGTTGCGATCATAAAACACGGAAAGTAAAAATTTTAATTTATACTTTCCGTGTAAATATATTACGTTATATATTACGTAATTACGTAATATGCGTTATTTTTTGTGCTGCATTTATGTCATTATAGCAATAATAATAACATTCAAAATCTTTATTATTTTTATATTCAATTTTAGTTATACATTTTCTTTCATAAAATTATGATTTCTTTCTCTCTCTCTCTCTCTCTTTGAGTATAAAGATTGAAGAAGTAGACAAGAAGACGATACAGCGTGTAACATGTTTGCTGCGATAGTCGAGCGGAGGGTAGTAATATTTTATTATACGCTCGCCTTTCATTTCCTGGATAGAGGGACAGTCAAAATAAAAGAGCCTTTGATTTGCAAAAATATTTTTATGTTTCTTATTTATTAGAATAACAGGAAAAAAAAAACAAAAAAAAAAACAGTTGTTCTTCAAAGCTCAGGCCTGCTTATTAAATATATGTTCCCCCTTTTTATATATATATATATATATATATATATATATATATATATATATATATATATATATATATATATATATATATATATATATATATAGAATAAAAAATCGAGTCTTTTTATTTTCATGTCAAAAAAGTGTATTAATTACTACAAATTGCATTTAGAATTACATATTTATATTTATATAGTAAATCAAGTGCACGCATACTAAACACGAGATAGAGAGAGAGAGAGAAATCGTAGTTTTATATGAAACAAAATTTACAAAATAAAACTTGGATACAAATTATCTACATTTTGGATGTTATTATTTATTTCTTATGACATAAATAAATATCAGGTGATTTACACATTCCGTGTTTTATTCAACAAGAAAAAAATAGTAAACAGAAATGCAAATTATTAAAAATACATAATAATAAAAATAAATTAAAAATACCATGTATCTCTCTCTCTCTCTCTCGCAATGCATAAAAAAAATGAGAAATCAAATTTCTTGTCAAGTAACGTGTCCATATCAGTTATTATCACTGAATTAGAATTATATTTATTTTATGATATAGCAGGTGCGTGCGATGTGAGAGCTGAGAGAGACCGAGAGAGAGAAAGAGAGTGTGGAATAAAATTTTAACTTTATAAATCATGGAACAAAACTTGACAAAATCAAACATACAAAATTCTGCAAGAAAATAATACTGAGTGAGACGGCTGGTTCTCACTGCACGTGCGACAGGAAGTGGCGAGGGTTGGGGAAGAAATGGTTTTCCCGACTCTCTAGCTGTCACTTTGATTAGGAAAACAATCACTCGGACAACCAACATGATTAAATAATAATTATAATAATTTCGATTTTTTTTCGGTGGGTAGATACGATTACGCTGATAACAATGATGTAAAAATAAATTCAAAAAAGTTGGTACATGGACGACACTGTTGGAAAAACGAAACGCCATAAGGTTTATAAGGAAGACAAGTAACGCCATCCATTGATTTAGTTTGGCGGATTTCATTTATGTACATCGTTAAGGGGTTTAAAAAATGTCATGATCTACAAGCTCCAGTTAACAGAATATTCAAACAATATTTGTGACTCGAGATAATTAGGATTAAAATTTGCATATAATTAGCAATGTGTTTTTGTTTTTTCAATTTTAAAAAATTTTGGTTCGATAACTTTTTTTGAAACTTTCTGACGTTATAAATATGTCCAAGCTCTATCGATTACTTTTTGTTTTATATTTCAAAATTATTTCTTAGTGTGTTTGTGAGAAAACTACTGCACTGAGGTCACAAATATTTAAATGTGAAATACTAGACATACTTTTACGTGTTTTAAGACAGTAAAATGTACTAATTTAACATTGTAGAAGCCTCTTGTTAGTGTGTTTGTGAGAAAACTACTGCACTGAGGTCACAAATATTTAAATGTTACTTTCAGGTTGCAGTATCGACCCCTGGTGGTGCTCGTGGTGAACATGGAGGGTGACCCCAGAAGTTTGAAGGTCAGGGATAATGTCCTCAAGCTTGGAGGTCATGTGGTGACCTCTTGGTCGTCCAAGGTCACGCATGTTACTATGCCATCAATCAAGATGACGGTCAAGGTGGGTGGTTTAATTTAGCAAGTTAACATTAACTTGTATACTACTAATGAATGTAATCAATATTGATTGATGTTAACAGCTTCAGTAGCCAGTTCAATGTAATCAGCTCGTCACCAGGATTAATTCAAAAATACAAGAAAAAAGAAAGAAAAACTGGCTAAAAACGAAAAAAAAAAAAGAAAAAAAAAGCAATATTTATATCATATTGATTAAATTTACTCAGTGGAATTTCATCTCATTCTTTGTTTTCTCTCACTCTCTCTGTTTTTCTTTTCTTTTCTTTTCTTTTTTTTTTTTTCTTTTTTTTTTTCTTTTTTTTTTTTTCTTTTTTTTTTTTTTTGCTGACTTGGCCCACGGTGGCCCACTTTTGCCACGGCCCATCGAGAAATCCTTGAAATCTCGGCGCCCAATCCGTCCATGCATTACGGCCTAGTGTAACCATGCATTATTTACCTTTGGAAAAACACAAAAGCCGTAACGTTTTTTATTTCATCTTATCACCGTACTTCAGAGAGAGAGACAGAGAGAGAGAATGCAAATAAACTGTACATGAAAATTTAACCCAACCCCTTTATGGAAAGCAATCTTTCACAAAATAAATAAATAAATAGACTAATAAGCTCATAAATAGAAATAATAATAAATAAATAAACAAACAAATAAATGAATAAATAAATAAACGAATAAACTCATAAATAAGAATAATAAATAAATAAAGTAATGCAAAGAGCGCACAGTTTATGCTTATAATATTTACTTTGAAAGCACCGAGCGTTTCGTAAGATTAGTTCATTCCAAAAAAAACTTTCAAACTTTTTCCCATAGATTTAGCAACGCGCAACGGTGCAACAGCTCCGCGCAATATTGGTTGCGCCCCACTCTGAATATTCTGAGATATGAAATGAGGGGAACGTTTCCCCTGACTTGTTTTAGTGTGACTCATAACTGCTAAGACATTTTCTTAACACCCTCAAAACACCACGAAAGAAAAATAATAAAAATTATTGTGATACATATTTTTACTGCTCTCATTATAGTCTACATGATGAACGTATAAAAAATAGGGTAAATAGGTAGCATTTACTAGTCCTTTAACTACCATAGCTGATTGTCATTTTAGGGGCAATTAAGAACAGGGCTTTTATGAACAGCATTACTGTTTTATTTGCTATATACAAAAAAAAGTACTGTACATTCTTAATTGTTTTTTTTTTTTTTTTTTTTTTTTTTTTATGATTTAAGATAGAAATAAACTTAAAATATCACAATACAATTTTTATGTCATAATTATATTTGTTTGTGTGTGTTTTTTTTTATTTTTGTCATTAAAATTGTGAATAATTGATTGTCATTTTAGTAGAAGGAATTAACAGGGCTTATATGTTTGTTAATTGCATTTTAATCCCAATAAATTACTAATACGTTCTCTTTAGATTTGCTTTGTGTAAAGTTGTGCACCTCACACACACAAATGTATTTGAATAATGTGGCGAACTTTGATGTTCCAGACTGCTGTTTATGTGAAGTTTCTGTGCTGGGAGAGTGTAAAGACCACGGCAGACCTTTCAGATTGTTTAGCACTCCAGTAAGTATGTATAGCGTGTATTTATATCTATCTAGCTATGTTAGTCAACACTAATAGTCTAGTCGTCTGCTAGCAATCTAAAGTCTTCGTAATTGCAACAGTTTTTTAATAGGTTAAAAAAAAAAAAAAAAAAAAAAAAAAAAAAAAAAAAAAAACTTTAATTTTAAATTGTTGAAATTTGACTAATACTTTTTATAGGAGGGTCTTGATGGTTATGTTTGACTTTCAGCTTCGTCGACTGAGGCGTCGCCTGCAGAGAACCTTCAGTCTCCCAACATCTCCACTCCAGCACACAACGTCGTTCATCTCGTACCAACTTGGCCAAGGCATTCAACCAGGCTGAGCAGCCTGAACCTGAGGTTCAACCTGAGCAGATCAACCCTGAACCTGACAACCAACTTGTGTTGCGCAAGGTGAGACAGACAGTATGGTACAGTGTTGTACAATACTGTACTGTATGTACACACACTATTATGTATGTACGTACATACAGTATTGTACTTTACGCTCTCGATTTTATGAAATCGCAAGGGACCTAGAAAATGGTAATTTCACTAAATTGAGAGTTAACTGTATATGCAACTCACAACAAAACCTAACCCATTTCTCCTTGTGCTATTGTGAGGTATGAAAACTGCATTAAAACAAAATACTGCATACACGATGAGGACACAACTTGATCCAAAGTTATGTTTCTCATTTGTTTTTTCTTGAACATATTTAAAAATAATAGCACATAAGATATTTTCACACATAAACATATGGTCAGGTAGTTCACTCCTGAGCATATAACATTGAACTAATAGGTACAGTGATTAGAACACGTCAACAAATCACATTTGCTATATCGTAACTGTTGTAATATTTAACATTTATTTATTAACACTTTGCTGTTTTGTTTGCAGAGTGTACTGGAGCACGAGGCTCGTATTGTCCTGACCAAGTTTGATCCCTCAAAACCAATCAACCCAGCACGCTGGCCCATGGCTGACGAAGTGTCAGTGTCTCTCCGAGGCAGCCCCGTCGTCGCTCCTGCCTCGAGCACTGCCAGCACAGTCAACCTCAACATTCCACTGCAGAATGGCAAGGTAGGCAGAATATTGTCAAGTCCAGTCTTCCTGGGGCAATTCTTAATGATAAAATAAAAAGGAAACCAGCAGTAGTCTTACATAATAGTGAAGAAAATAAATTTAAAGAAGCATAAAACATCGTGCTTAACGACGCCCAAAGATCGATGTCCAAACAAAATGGTTTCAAATTTCGTTTAAATTTGTTTTTCAGGTACTTGCGATCCTGCCTAAACCAATGGGGCATGTGTCCCACTTGCCAGAGATGAGTGAGGAATTCTTGGAGCAGCTGAACACCATTGAGGCCAACATTGGCATTGTGAAGCGACTGTGTCTGCAGCAGCGCACAATGCCTGCTCTCACACCCAGGGCCAGGAACTAGCCTCACTCAGCCTGCTCTCACACCCAGGGCCAGGAACTAGCCTCACTCACACCCTGGGCCAGGAACTAGCCTCACTCAGCCTGTTCTCACACCCAGCGGGAGAGCTAAACTATTTCCTTGCCTATTGTAGGATACATCTGAACTATTTCCTTGCCTAATTATTACTACGATCATTATTATTTCTTTGTTAAACAAAGCATGCAGACTGTGTAATTATTAAAAGTTAAGTGTTTTAGTTTAATTGTTATTTTTAAGTCATTAAAAACTCACTAAACGTCTTTCATTCATCTTTTTACTTGTACGTCATCTTAATTGTATCAAACTAATTTTAATTTAATATATTATATTGACATCTGTATTGACATCCACTGATTTCTTTTTGTATTTTTAATAATTTCATGTTGAGGTTTATTGAAAAGTAACAAATTTGTAATATTAAATAAAAATGAACATGAAAATTAATATTGGGGGGATGGGTTATATTGTGAATATACTGTATATAAAAAAACACGTAAAATTCACAACTTTTGTCTTTCTCGCCTTTTATTATTATTATATTTTTATTCACTCCAATTTGACAATAGCAACATTTTGTGTTTTATTTGTATTCTATTTCCTTGATCCATTCCATGTTAATAATGTGCAATGTGCATACATAAAACTTGTGAATATGTTCTCGTAATGTTTAAAAATTTGTTTTTTTATATCTTAAGTAACTAATAAATAATAATGTTTAATGAAAACTACTTTTGTACATTTCTCAAAAATATAAAAAAATAAAATCGTAAGTTTTGTTAATGCATATAAGATACGTATAGGACATATAAGGACAGAGGACAGCAATAGCGGAAGTAAGATAACGATCGTGTGGATATAACACATATTTTTGTGTTGTAAAAATTTCGGAGAGTGCAGGTGCAGTTATATATGATTTTAGTTTATTGAATGAATAAAAAAACTATGTATTTATATAATTTATACTATGGTGTATTATTATATAATCGTGTGACAATTGTTAATAATTGCTCATACTTATAAATTGCAAATTTTCGTAAATAAATTAGGCCTATATTGTACGATTTCTGTTTTATAAACAATTTTTTTTTCTTCTTTCTTTTGTATCAATTAATAACGTATGATATTTCAATACTAAAATATTATATTAAAAATTGCTAAATAAAATACAAGTATTTGATTCACAACAAACAAATTTGCATTACATTGCAAATAATTGTGTTCTTTATGTTTTGAATAATAATAATATATTATATATAAATAATATTTTAATGCATAATAATAAAGAGGTAGTTCTGCAGAATTAGAATTAATTCGGAGCTTAGAATAGAGAAAATTTTGTAACCCAGGACAAAATTAAATTTCTAAAGTGGCTCCTAATTGCTCTTAATTTAGAAAGCTAGTTCTTTTAATTATGAGCATTTTTATTAATAAAAATAAGGCTCAGATATTTAAATACATTGAGAGTTGAAAAGTATCGTGATTTTGGTTTGAGTTTTGCAGGCATTCAATGGAGACTTTAATGATCGAAGTTCAAATTGTTAATTAATGTGAAAATTAAGTTAATTATTAAAAATTCAAAGTTGTGACAACTAAAATCATTGTTTTAGAGAACACGCCACTGAACTATCGTGTTGTTTTGCAAAGATTTGCAATTTCCTAGCTTTTCACTTTTCAATATATATAAATACAAATTCCTCCCTTGTAAATTAAAATTCGAAGACTTAAAGGGCAGTTCTGTGATCAGAAGATCAAGAGCTTTCCAATGATGTGCATGTTATTAGGATTCGCGTCCGAAAGTTTCAAGGTCACAAAAACAAGCAAGGCTAACCCCTTCTTTGTTTTTTTGGCTGAAATATTTTTTGTCAAGAAACCCATGGACATGCACATTGTTAGAAAGCCCTTGAACTGCTGATTACAGAACTGCCCTTAAATCTTCAATTAACCCCTTGGTTAACAAGTTATTAATGAAAAACAATTTATGTAAAATTTTGAAAAAATTGAGTTAGACGTGATTTATTACTAATAAAGGTACGTAGAGTACAAATCTGAGGTTCATTTTAAACATCAGTCCTTATTTGTAAATTTAGCGGGGTGTGAAGTTGTTCAGTTTTAGAGTATCCTGCGAGCTAGGCAACTTGTCGTGCATCAATGCTCAACCAGTTGCCTAACTTACAGAAACTTCCAAAAAGTAGTTTTATATTGTTTCAATTTCATATTTAGTGAGTGGTTAGCTCGTCAGTTACCAGACTCCCTATTACTACCATATTTCAGTTCTTCTTTCTTTTCTTTAGTATTGTAAGTGGGTTATAAAAATAATTAAGTCATTTTTTTTCCGATAAAATTTATTTTTATTTCATTCTTAAATTTCATTTTTTTTTACATTGATACATTGATATTTCACTAAAAACATAATTTAAATTTTTTAATTTATTCCAAACAATAATAAAACAGTTTTTTTTGACGTGCAAAAAAAAAAAAAAAAAAAAAAAAAAAAAAAAAAAAAAAAAGAAAGAAAGGAAGAAAGAAAGAAAAAAAACAGTATCGACCCCTGGTGGTGCTCGTGGTGAACATGGAGGGTGACCCCAGAAGTTTGAAGGTCAGGGACAATGTCCTCAAGCTTGGAGGTCATGTGGTGACCTCTTGGTCTTCCAAGGTCACCCATGTTACCATGCCATCAATCAAGATGACGGTGAAGGTGGGTGGTTTAATTTAGCTAGTTAACATTAACTTTTATACTAATCAAAGTAATCAATATTGATTGATGTAAGCAGCTTCAGTAGCCAGTGCAATGTAATCAGCTCGTCACCAGGATAACATTGCACTGGCTACTGAAGCTGCTAACATATACAAATAAATATTGATTGATGCTAGCAGCTTCTTATTTAATTTAATATTTCATAATTAACTTATTGAAAATATTGATAGATTATTTCCAATATCTAAAATATATTGATTTCAATATTCCAGGTGGTATGTGCCCTGGCTAAAGGTATTCCTATTGTGACTCCTGACCTCTGGGTCACCTGGGTCAAGATCATTGAAGGTCAAGGTCACAGAGTGCCGGCCAGGCCCCTCACTCTGCCAGACCCCGCCCACTTCCTGCCTAGAGTGAAAGACATTACGTTGAACGGCTACCAAGTCTCCTTTGCTGTGAACCCTCAGCGACGTACGTTGTTCGCTGGCAAGACGTTCGTGTTTGTGAGTGGCAAGCAGTTGTTGAGGATGTCTTTTTTAACCTCTTTTAGGAACCTCTTTTATACTTCATTATACAAAAATAAACACACTCTAAAAAATGATGCATTAGTTGCGAATCCAAACTTATTTAAGATATACACGTTTAAGTTAATATGAGGAGCTAAAAATACATTTTAGTAGTTTTTTTTTAATAAAAGCTATTTTAAATTAAAATAGCTTCAAAAAAGTTTTTTTGCTATTTTTAATAACATGCATGCTAAAATGCAATATACTCATAATTTTAATAACTTAAAATTAAAAGTTATTTATCACAAACGAGTTAACTAAAGTACATGTCTGCATCTAATAATAATAATACTAATGTTAGCTCATTTTTCGTCCAATTTGTTTAGTATAGCATACCACTTTAAACAACAGGAACTATGTATGTATGTATATTATTTTTCAGGATTTTTTTTTTTATGTATATGACCCATCCACCGAGTACACGTGTGTCTCATGCCTTATTATTAGCGTGGAATTAACGTAACTTAAAACTCACTGCTACTAACGCAATGTAAGTGTGACAATTTGACGATTTAAAACAAAAGTCACATTTGCTTACCATTCATAATACAATTTGTTAATTTTTGTAAACTAAAGGCAGACAAGAGCCGGGATTTCATTTCTCATAAAAATACGATTTTGTTACAAATTTCAGCGTTTTGAATATAAAATATGACTTTTTCAATATTTAAAGCAGCTACTTCACATGAAATCATTATTAATTACCTTCTAATATCATTAAATTATTATATTTTGCCTTCAAATTCATGTTTGTGAGTTCAAAGAGCCGCCATTGTTGTTAATGTTATGATTTGCGATAGTGCTTTGTTTATGTTAAATTAGAGATATTTTCTATTTCAAGAATTTCAAGATTAATGTAATTTTAGTGAACTCGAGCGAGGCTATATAGTGTTGGAAAAAATATTAATTTCAAACTTTTGCAAGAAATTTGGGGTCAGTATTTAAATGATTTACAACTAAATGGCATATTTGTAACCTTTCCATATTTTCAAAATTGTTATAATAGTATTTTGAAGAACAAGAAAATTTCATTTTGTAGCTAGCCTCGCAAACAAGGTACAGTAAAAAAATGATGCATTAGTTGCGAATCCAAACTTATTTAAGATATACACGTTTAAGTTAATATGAGGAGCTAAAAATACATTTTAGTAGTTTTTTTTTAATAAAAGCTATTTTAAATTAAAATAGCTTCAAAAAAGTTTTTTTGCTATTTTTAATAACATGCATGCTAAAATGCAATATACTCATAATTTTAATAACTTAAAATTAAAAGTTATTTATCACAAACGAGTTAACTAAAGTACATGTCTGCATCTAATAATAATAATACTAATGTTAGCTCATTTTTCGTCCAATTTGTTTAGTATAGCATACCACTTTAAACAACAGGAACTATGTATGTATGTATATTATTTTTCAGGATTTTTTTTTTATGTATATGACCCATCCACCGAGTACACGTGTGTCTCATGCCTTATTATTAGCGTGGAATTAACGTAACTTAAAACTCACTGCTACTAACGCAATGTAAGTGTGACAATTTGACGATTTAAAACAAAAGTCACATTTGCTTACCATTCATAATACAATTTGTTAATTTTTGTAAACTAAAGGCAGACAAGAGCCGGGATTTCATTTCTCATAAAAATACGATTTTGTTACAAATTTCAGCGTTTTGAATATAAAATATGACTTTTTCAATATTTAAAGCAGCTACTTCACATGAAATCATTATTAATTACCTTCTAATATCATTAAATTATTATATTTTGCCTTCAAATTCATGTTTGTGAGTTCAAAGAGCCGCCATTGTTGTTAATGTTATGATTTGCGATAGTGCTTTGTTTATGTTAAATTAGAGATATTTTCTATTTCAAGAATTTCAAGATTAATGTAATTTTAGTGAACTCGTGCGAGGCTATATAGTGTTGGAAAAAATATTAATTTCAAACTTTTGCAAGAAATTTGGGGTCAGTATTTAAATGATTTACAACTAAATGGCATATTTGTAACCTTTCCATATTTTCAAAATTGTTATAATAGTATTTTGAAGAACAAGAAAATTTCATTTTGTAGCTAGCCTCGCAAACAAGGTACAGTAAAATCCTGGTAAAATTAACGCAAATCAGAACGAAAACAATACACTAACGAAATTCACATACACAAAATGGCGGCAGCCTATGGTGCATGTAACTTCGTGTTGCATGATATGGTGCAAAAATATTAGAATTTGTTGATTTTAGCAGGTAATTATAAATTAACTTATGTTATTTAGCTGCTTTAAATTTTGAGCTAATGATTTTTTACTTGCAGAAAGCTGAAATCTACTGCAAAATTGCATTTTTACGAGAAACTACAATCCCGCCATTTGTCACCGCCTTCGTGTTTGCAAATACAAAACAAATATTTTTTGTTCTCTGGTTTTGTTCTTGATTTCGACTTGCTGTCAGTAATTTAAGTTCACAATGTGGTCCTTACATTGCACCTCAAACAGTGAGTATCAATTTATATCTGTAATTAACCTAGTACATATGTATAGTTAGCAAGGGTGAAATCTGATCGTTTGTTTTTGTTCGAAATATTCGTGCTCCGTGCCAACGGACCGGTAATGTTTTAATTGTTATTATTATTGTGAATTTTCTAGTTTGACCGATGCATAGGGTGTTTGTATTCATACAAAAGTTGACGCCATATGTACGCACGAAGTCATTTGCGAAAATGAATCAATTTGACAGTTTAAAATGTATACAGTCAACCGGAGTGACTTTGAACACCCATTTATCTCTACTTTGGGCACTCATTTCAAAATTTTGAAAGGTGTCATTAAGATCAAAAACATAAGAAAAAAATACTTATGTACTGTTATAAAATTGATGACTTCTCTGTATCTTCCCAAATAAAATTCAATGACTGCCAAAGAGTATACTGCGAAACCCGCAGCTCTTTAAAGTAATAACATATAATAATAATGATGTGTCCAAAAATGCATTTTTACCTAGGTCTACGTTATTGTGTAATGTAGGACAAATTGATGTACTTAATGAATCGTTCAATTATTATAATAATTTATTATTATTTTGATGTGGTCAAACATTTTTACATTATGTCGTAAGATGAACTTGACTTTTATGTACTCAAATGTAATGCACATTTTGTGGTGCAAGAAAACAGCTAGGCTTTGCAAATCCTGTTGCACCTCCTTGCGCGTTGCTGCCATGTTTGTGGTGCTTAATATGTACATACATTGCTCAGTTTAGGAAAACTACATAAATTATTTGTCATAAAAATATAAGTATACTTCGACTGCAAGTATTTTTCTGATATTCTTGTAGCTTTATTAGGAGCTACAATTAAGTCTTAGATTTAGGTTTTAAGTTTGCTATTAAATATTTAAAAATTATGTTTTTCCTGTGTGGCGTGTGTATTTCTGACCAACAACATGGCGCCTGAGTGCAAGCTGTCTATATATATATATATATATATATATATATATATATATATATATATATATATATATATATATATATATATTTGTAATATGTATATATAATTATGTATATTCATATTTAAATGCAATAATATTTTATGTATGTATTTGTGGTTGACAGACGAGGTGTTCTACATGCTGAACAATGCAACGTACCGCGTGGGCAAGGAGTACGTGGTGGACGTACATAATAAAAAAAACAGAGGTCGGAGTAGGGCCTGTCGTGAGGAACACTAGGGGAGTTTGTGACAGTTCTATCTCTCGTAGTCATGCCATCTTTCAACTGAATATGACCTCTGCACACCTGGTGAGTCGTACCTCCCTCCCTCGTATTTCAAATATGACCTCTGCACACCTTGTGAGTCGTACCTCCCTCCCTCGTATTACAAATATGACCTCTGCACACCTGGTGAGTCGTACCTCCCTCCCTCCCTCGTATTACAAAGCCCAGTACTGGTATATACAGCTCTGGCTGAAAGTTCCCAAACTGGGCAGCGGCGGCCGCTGCGTGTTCTCATAAAGATAACATAGTGTGCTTGCTGGTTGCCTATAGGGTGTGTGCGCATGACGTCATTCTGAGTGCTTTTCGATGCTCATCTTGAGCAATGATTAACATTGCTCAGTGTAGGGCAAAGGTAGTTTTTGGCTATTTTCTTTGGAAATTAGCTGTTTTTTGGGTTATTATTATTTTTCTTGCATACTTGAGGTACTAATTCAACCTGTTAGCAGCATCAATGCTCTCAAAAAAATCGCGAAGTATTTTTAAACTGGCAAAATGTGCCATTTCCCTATACCGGTCAATGTTATTTAGTACTCACTTATGACGTCGACTTTAACATGAATGAAACCACCCTATACAAATCGTTTGGAAACTTTTGGCCAAAGCTGTACATTCAGCTTGCTATCTTTTTGCCAAATAGGAGTGGGTGTAACCACATTAAAAAACTTGTGACGTATATTCTCGCAGTTAGGCCGCAAGGGAATATTGCGCTCTCTTTGAGGTGTCTTAGGCTGCGTTCGTAAACAGATCCTGCCACCTCAAGGAGGTAGCTCAGATCTCAGCTCTGGGAGCTCAAATGCTTCAACTAAAAAAAAAGGTCAACAGAGCTTGGGCACCTCCGTCGCTAGGTTCTGCCACCTGCCGGCGCCCGCTATGCATGCTAATGCTATGCATGGAGCTCTCGCCAGCTACGTATCAGAACTCCGAGGTGCAGAGCTGCCTCTCAGATTGCCACAGATCTGCGGGATCTACTAACAAAAACACTCGAGAGATGGTGGGAGCTAGATCTGTGGCAGGCGCACAGTACGTAAACAGTAGGCTATCTCCTTTACTGAGAATGTCAGATCAATGCACGCTACATTTGCGACTGGGTGAAGACTGCAGAACTAAATAATATATCTATATTTATATATATTTCTATAATTATATATAGCCTCATTATATAATTATATATATTTATATAATATATATTTCTCTATGTATAAATATGTTTGTATTATATTGTTAATGTTGTGTTATATTTGTGTACAGTAACGTATTATTCACATGACGCGTAAATTTAACGCGCGTCAACGTGCGTCGATGCGCGTAACAAAGTTGGAACAATGTAAACAAATGGAGCCGTTCACATGGTTTTTGAAAATTACATGTGAACGGCTCCATTTGTTTACATTGTTCCAGCTTTGTTACGCGCGTCAAATTTACGCGTCATGTGAATAATGCGTAACATTTGACTATCATTTCTAATTGTATCAACTGATGCAATAACCTAAGCCGATATGCATTGTTGTATATTGTGATTGTAGGACGAAAGAAATGAATAAATATATTTTCAATTTATTCCCGCGTGGGCTAATTGCCAAAGGTTTACGTCACAAGTTTTTACGCGGAGTGTACCGTGGCAATAAGATAACAAGCGCAGTATACTAACACATGTACATGTTTATCACAGGAAAACCCAGCTGTACTTCCCACCGTAGAGCTAACGGACACAGACTCCAAATATGGGACCTACCTCAACACCAGCATAGAGAACGGAGTTGCCATGAACAAGAGCCACACCTTCTTGCTGCGACATGGCTACAGAGTTAGGTTTGGCAAGCAGTGGAACATCTGGAGGTGAGAGTTCAACATCACAAATATTTAAGACAGTTGTGACACACTTGGAGGGGAAATAGTCAAAATCACAACTATATTGTAGCATTTAATGTTTCTATTATATTTATATACATTAAGGTACTAATTTAACATTGTAGAAGCTTCTTGTTAGTGTGTTTGTGAGAAAACTACTGCACTGAGGTCACAAATATTTAAATGTGGAATACTAGACATACTTTTACGTGTTTTAAGACAGTAAAATGTACTAATTTAACATTGTAGAAGCCTCTTGTTAGTGTGTTTGTGAGAAAACTACTGCACTGAGGTCACAAATATTTAAATGTGGAATACTAGACATACTTTTACGTGTTTTAAGACACTAAAATGTACTAATTTAACATTGTAGAAGCCTCTTGTTAGTGTGTTTGTGAGAAAACTACTGCACTGAGGTCACAAATATTTAAATGTTACTTTCAGGTTGCAGTATCGACCCCTGGTGGTGCTCGTGGTCGAACATGGAGGGTGACCCCAGAAGTTTGAAGGTCAGGGATAATGTCCTCAGGCTTGGAGGTCATGTGGTGACCTCTTGGTCGTCCAAGGTCACGCATGTTACTATGCCATCAATCAAGATGACGGTCAAGGTGGGTGGTTTAATTTAGCAAGTTAACATTAACTTGTATACTACTAATGAATGTAATCAATATTGATTGATGTTAACAGCTTCAGTAGCCAGTTCAATGTAATCAGCTCGTCACCAGGATTAATTCAAAATTACAAGAAAAAAGAAAGAAAAACTGGCTAAAAACGAAAAAAAGAAAAGAAAAAAAAGCAATATTTATATCATATTGATTAAATTTACTCAGTGGAATTTCATCTCATTCTTTGTTTTCTCTCTCTCTCTCTCTATTTTTCTTTTCTTTCTTTCTTTCTTTTTTTTTTTTTTTTTTTTTTTTTTTGTGCTGACTTGGCCCACAGTGGCCCACTTTTGCCACGGCCCATCGAGAAATCCTTGAAATCTCGGCGCCCAATCCGTCCATGCATTACGGCCTAGTGTAACCATGCATTATTTACCTTTGGAAAAACACAAAAGCCGTAACGTTTTTTATTTCATCTTATCACCGTACTTCAGAGAGAGAGACAGAGAGAGAGAATGCAAATAAACTGTACATGAAAATTTAACCCAACCCCTTTATGGAAAGCAATCTTTCACAAAATAAATAAATAAATAGACTAATAAGCTCATAAATAGAAATAATAATAAATAAATAAACAAACAAATAAATGAATAAATAAATAAACGAATAAACTCATAAATAAGAATAATAAATAAATAAAGTAATGCAAAGAGCGCACAGTTTATGCTTATAATATTTACTTTGAAAGCACCGAGCGTTTCGTAAGATTAGTTCATTCCAAAAAAAACTTTCAAACTTTTTCCCATAGATTTAGCAACGCGCAACGGTGCAACAGCTCCGCGCAATATTGGTTGCGCCCCACTCTGAATATTCTGAGATATGAAATGAGGGGAACGTTTCCCCTGACTTGTTTTAGTGTGACTCATAACTGCTAAGACATTTTCTTAACACCCTCAAAACACCACAAAAGAAAAATAATAAAAATTATTGTGATACATATTTTTACTGCTCTCATTATAGTCTACATGATGAACGTATAAAAAATAGGGTAAATAGGTAGCATTTACTAGTCCTTTAACTACCATAGCTGATTGTCATTTTAGGGGCAATTACGAACAGGGCTTTTATGAACAGCATTACTGTTTTATTTGCTATATACAAAAAAAAGTACTGTACATTCTTAATTGTTTTTTTTTTTTTTTTTTATGATTTAAGATAGAAATAAACTTAAAATATCACAATACAATTTTTATGTCATAATTATATTTGTTTGTGTGTTTTTTTTTTATTTTTGTCATTAAAATTGTGAATAATTGATTGTCATTTTAGTAGAAGGAATTAACAGGGCTTATATGTTTGTTAATTGCATTTTAATCCCAATAAATTACTAATACGTTCTCTTTAGATTTGCTTTGTGTAAAGTTGTGCACCTCACACACACAAATGTATTTGAATAATGTGGCGAACTTTGATGTTCCAGACTGCTGTTTATGTGAAGTTTCTGTGCTGGGAGAGTGTAAAGACCACGGCAGACCTTTCAGATTGTTTAGCACTCCAGTAAGTATGTATAGCGTGTATTTATATCTATCTAGCTATGTTAGTCAACACTAATAGTCTAGTCGTCTGCTAGCAATCTAAAGTCTTCGTAATTGCAACAGTTTTTTAATAGGTTAAAAAAAAAAAAAAAAAAAAAAAAAAAAAAAAAAAAAAAAACTTTAATTTTAAATTGTTGAAATTTGACTAATACTTTTTATAGGAGGGTCTTGATGGTTATGTTTGACTTTCAGCTTCGTCGACTGAGGCGTCGCCTGCAGAGAACCTTCAGTCTCCCAACATCTCCACTCCAGCACACAACGTCGTTCATCTCGTACCAACTTGGCCAAGGCATTCAACCAGGCTGAGCAGCCTGAACCTGAGGTTCAACCTGAGCAGATCAACCCTGAACCTGACAACCAACTTGTGTTGCGCAAGGTGAGACAGACAGTATGGTACAGTGTTGTACAATACTGTACTGTATGTACACACACTATTATGTATGTACGTACATACAGTATTGTACTTTACGCTCTCGATTTTATGAAATCGCAAGGGACCTAGAAAATGGTAATTTCACTAAATTGAGAGTTAACTGTATATGCAACTCACAACAAAACCTAACCCATTTCTCCTTGTGCTATTGTGAGGTATGAAAACTGCATTAAAACAAAATACTGCATACACGATGAGGACACAACTTGATCCAAAGTTATGTTTCTCATTTGTTTTTTCTTGAACATATTTAAAAATAATAGCACATAAGATATTTTCACACATAAACATATGGTCAGGTAGTTCACTCCTGAGCATATAACATTGAACTAATAGGTACAGTGATTAGAACACGTCAACAAATCACATTTGCTATATCGTAACTGTTGTAATATTTAACATTTATTTATTAACACTTTGCTGTTTTGTTTGCAGAGTGTACTGGAGCACGAGGCTCGTATTGTCCTGACCAAGTTTGATCCCTCAAAACCAATCAACCCAGCACGCTGGCCCATGGCTGACGAAGTGTCAGTGTCTCTCCGAGGCAGCCCCGTCGTCGCTCCTGCCTCGAGCACTGCCAGCACAGTCAACCTCAACATTCCACTGCAGAATGGCAAGGTAGGCAGAATATTGTCAAGTCCAGTCTTCCTGGGGCAATTCTTAATGATAAAATAAAAAGGAAACCAGCAGTAGTCTTACATAATAGTGAAGAAAATAAATTTAAAGAAGCATAAAACATCGTGCTTAACGACGCCCAAAGATCGATGTCCAAACAAAATGGTTTCAAATTTCGTTTAAATTTGTTTTTCAGGTACTTGCGATCCTGCCTAAACCAATGGGGCATGTGTCCCACTTGCCAGAGATGAGTGAGGAATTCTTGGAGCAGCTGAACACCATTGAGGCCAACATTGGCATTGTGAAGCGACTGTGTCTGCAGCAGCGCACAATGCCTGCTCTCACACCCAGGGCCAGGAACTAGCCTCACTCAGCCTGCTCTCACACCCAGGGCCAGGAACTAGCCTCACTCACACCCTGGGCCAGGAACTAGCCTCACTCAGCCTGTTCTCACACCCAGCGGGAGAGCTAAACTATTTCCTTGCCTATTGTAGGATACATCTGAACTATTTCCTTGCCTAATTATTACTACGATCATTATTATTTCTTTGTTAAACAAAGCATGCAGACTGTGTAATTATTAAAAGTTAAGTGTTTTAGTTTAATTGTTATTTTTAAGTCATTAAAAACTCACTAAACGTCTTTCATTCATCTTTTTACTTGTACGTCATCTTAATTGTATCAAACTAATTTTAATTTAATATATTATATTGACATCTGTATTGACATCCACTGATTTCTTTTTGTATTTTTAATAATTTCATGTTGAGGTTTATTGAAAAGTAACAAATTTGTAATATTAAATAAAAATGAACATGAAAATTAATATTGGGGGGATGGGTTATATTGTGAATATACTGTATATAAAAAAACACGTAAAATTCACAACTTTTGTCTTTCTCGCCTTTTATTATTATTATATTTTTATTCACTCCAATTTGACAATAGCAACATTTTGTGTTTTATTTGTATTCTATTTCCTTGATCCATTCCATGTTAATAATGTGCAATGTGCATACATAAAACTTGTGAATATGTTCTCGTAATGTTTAAAAATTTGTTTTTTTATATCTTAAGTAACTAATAAATAATAATGTTTAATGAAAACTACTTTTGTACATTTCTCAAAAATATAAAAAAATAAAATCGTAAGTTTTGTTAATGCATATAAGATACGTATAGGACATATAAGGACAGAGGACAGCAATAGCGGAAGTAAGATAACGATCGTGTGGATATAACACATATTTTTGTGTTGTAAAAATTTCGGAGAGTGCAGGTGCAGTTATATATGATTTTAGTTTATTGAATGAATAAAAAAACTATGTATTTATATAATTTATACTATGGTGTATTATTATATAATCGTGTGACAATTGTTAATAATTGCTCATACTTATAAATTGCAAATTTTCGTAAATAAATTAGGCCTATATTGTACGATTTCTGTTTTATAAACAATTTTTTTTTCTTCTTTCTTTTGTATCAATTAATAACGTATGATATTTCAATACTAAAATATTATATTAAAAATTGCTAAATAAAATACAAGTATTTGATTCACAACAAACAAATTTGCATTACATTGCAAATAATTGTGTTCTTTATGTTTTGAATAATAATAATATATTATATATAAATAATATTTTAATGCATAATAATAAAGAGGTAGTTCTGCAGAATTAGAATTAATTCGGAGCTTAGAATAGAGAAAATTTTGTAACCCAGGACAAAATTAAATTTCTAAAGTGGCTCCTAATTGCTCTTAATTTAGAAAGCTAGTTCTTTTAATTATGAGCATTTTTATTAATAAAAATAAGGCTCAGATATTTAAATACATTGAGAGTTGAAAAGTATCGTGATTTTGGTTTGAGTTTTGCAGGCATTCAATGGAGACTTTAATGATCGAAGTTCAAATTGTTAATTAATGTGAAAATTAAGTTAATTATTAAAAATTCAAAGTTGTGACAACTAAAATCATTGTTTTAGAGAACACGCCACTGAACTATCGTGTTGTTTTGCAAAGATTTGCAATTTCCTAGCTTTTCACTTTTCAATATATATAAATACAAATTCCTCCCTTGTAAATTAAAATTCGAAGACTTAAAGGGCAGTTCTGTGATCAGAAGATCAAGAGCTTTCCAATGATGTGCATGTTATTAGGATTCGCGTCCGAAAGTTTCAAGGTCACAAAAACAAGCAAGGCTAACCCCTTCTTTGTTTTTTTGGCTGAAATATTTTTTGTCAAGAAACCCATGGACATGCACATTGTTAGAAAGCCCTTGAACTGCTGATTACAGAACTGCCCTTAAATCTTCAATTAACCCCTTGGTTAACAAGTTATTAATGAAAAACAATTTATGTAAAATTTTGAAAAAATTGAGTTAGACGTGATTTATTACTAATAAAGGCACGTAGAGTACCAATCTGAGGTTCATTTTTAATTTCAGCCCTTATTTGTTAAGTTAGCGGGGTGTGAAGTTGTTCAGTTTTAGAGTATCCTGCGAGCTAGGCAACTTGTCGTGCATCAATGCTCAACAAGTTGCCTAACTTACAGGGGACTTCTCTACTGCTTCAACAAAGTACTTTTATCTTTGAAATTTCATATTTACTGAGTGGTTAGCTCGTCATGAGTTACCAGACTCCCTAGTAATACCATGTTTGACTTTTTTTTTATCATTGAGTGGGTTATATAATAAGTAAAAATAATTTTTTTTTTTTTTTGCGATAACAATTGATTTTTATTTCATTTTTTTTTTATTTATATTTTTTAAACACATTTTTAAAAATAAATCCTTATAATTAATAATATCTTATTATAAATAATCAGAGCTGAAATTAACATATTAAAACTTAATAACATATAGGCCGGTATTATATTTACAGGAAAAAGTAATCAAAAAATAAACATTTTAAAATAATAATAATAACAATAAGAGATGGTTTTTATTGATAGAGGCCACAAAAGGTATATACACCCACTTACTTATATTAAATATAATTATCATGTCATAGTGTTATAAAATAATAATAATAATAAGGAACTTTATTAAGGCGTTGTGAGGGCTTGACAGCCCTGGTTTACAAAACCTTGACCAAATAACATTACATAAGAAAATTACATAAGCAAAAAAAAAAAAAAAGTACTAATAATACGCAATATACACATTTCAGAATATTTAGACATTCAGATTTCATATTTATAATTCCAGATGCATATAAAAATAGTTTTTTTTTTCTTATGTTAGGTTAGAAATTTGATTTTTACTATAACAGCTTGTATGCTAGATATACAAATATATACATTTTTAAACAGATGTTTTCTTTTAAACATATATACATACATATCATGACGCTATAATTTAATCCCTTTGGGGTAAGCCTTTCCTGTCCTGTCCTTTCCTTTCCTTTCCTTTCCTTTCCTTTCCTTTCCTTTCCTTTCCTTTCCTTTCCTTTCCTTTCCTTTCCTTTCCTTTCCTTTCCTTTCCTTTCCTTTCCTTTCCTTTCCTTTCCTTTCCTTTCCTTTCCTTTCCTTTCCTTTCCTTTCCTTTCCTTTCCTTTCCTTTCCTTTCCTTTCCTTTCCTTTCCTTTCCTTTCCTTTCCTTTCCTTTCCTTTCCTTTCCTTTCCTTTCCTTTCCTTTCCTTTCCTTTCCTTTCCTTTCCTTTCCTTTCCTTTCCTTTCCTTTCCTTTCCTTTCCTTTCCTTTCCTTTCCTTTCCTTTCCTTTCCTTTCCTTTTCTTTTTATGTCGTTACAATGAGAGGTGATAAAAATTCCTAATGCAGTTTTATCATATTAAAGTCTATACATATTATAGGACGTGCAAATTTAATTATACAGGGTGTTTTTTTAAAAGCGCGCATTTTAAAACGCAAATTAAAATATGAAAAAATAAAATAAAATTGACTTTTTATATATCATTTTGTAGCCAAGGATTAGACATTTTTAAAACTGTTCTTAGAAATAAAATTGAGTGACCAGTTTTCTTGCACCGAGCGTCAACGTAAAAATGTGCTATTTTTTTTTTTCCAAACGTCTTTTTTTCTGCAAAAATGATCAGAAATTTGCTTTTTTAACTATCCTTTATTAATAATTAATGGAGTCTGTTGGCATAAATAAGATACCTATAGCACTCTAAGCATGTTCTGTGATAAAAATTGAAGGATTGGGCCACATTAGTATCAGGGTTAAGGTGAAAACATTTGCGTTAAACATGGCTAAATTTGCCAACATTTTCTCTAATTTGAGAATTTTGTTTAATGATTTAACGAAATTTTTAGTTTCTTTATAATGGCTTTGCGCTCACAGTTTTCTTTCAAATCTAAGTAATGTTTGGTTTAATTATTAAAAAAAAATCAATATGATTCAAGATGCAAAGAATTAATGAATGCAGCAAAAACCAAATGAAATGTGCGGATTTCCATACATGAACCAACTTTTAAAGAAAGAAATGCAAATTAAATGTTTCCATTCTTTAAAATGAAATGTTTAAGGTTTTAATCATCAAAGCTACCCAGTTTGTAAGAATTGACAGAAAATGAAAGTTACAAACAATGTTATGAAAATTAAAGTTTATACAAAATCGGTAAAAAAAGAAAAAAAAAGTTTGATTTAAGAGAATTTTTTAAATCAAATTTAGCACTGTTTAACGCAAAAGTTTTCACCTTAACCCTCTGATACCAATGTGGCTCCATTCTTCCATTTTTATTACAGAACATGTTTAGAGTGCTATAGGTATCTTATTTATGCCAACAGACTCTATTAATTGTTAATAAAGGATAGTTAAAAAAGCAAATTTCTAATCATTTTTGCAGAAAAAAAGACGTTTGGAAAAAAAAATAGCACATTTTTACGTTGACGCTCGGTGCAAGAAAACCGGTCACTCAATTTTATTTCTAAAAACAGTTTTAAAAATGTCTAATTCTTGGCTAAAAAATGATATATAAAAAGTTTATTTTATTTTATTTCTTCATATTTTATTTTGCGTTTTAAAATGCGCGCTTTTAAAAAAACACCCTGTACATTTATATATTTTTAAAATAGTAAAAGTTTTTAAAAATCTGGACACTCGATCATATATACAATAAAATTAAAAGTAATTCATTTCCTTACTTTTCCCAACAATCAGTAAACTAAACATATAACCATTGTCGCACCTGATGTATACAATTTATATTTGTTGTTTAATTATATTATATTTGTTTTTAAAATTAAGTTACATAGTTAATACATATTTGTTAGTAATTTTTAAATTTTAATATTAACTTATTTTTTACTTCCATACAAATAACGCACAATTATTATTATTACGCGTATATATTATAATATTATGCATGGGAATGATACACTAAAAAAAATGTTCTGGCAATTTTTTTTTACAAGGACTAAAAAAAAATACAAATAATGTAAAAAAAAAAAAGTTATTAAACACAAAGACATCATGTATTATGCTCCATTAAATAATATTTTATTAAAAAAAATCTAGTAAAGAAGAAAATTAATTAAAAAGTTTGCTCTATTTAAAAAAAAAATGTCCTTGCAATTTTTTTTTTTATAGGATTTTTAAAAAAATTTAAAAAGAAAATATTCTTTTAAGCATGCATCGAGTTCATCATTATTTATGCTGTTCGTAAACCCTGTTCTGTATTCCTAAAATGACGATCGCCTTTGGTTATTCAAATGGAATGCGCATTTTTTGGTGCAAGAGAACAGGGTTTACGAACAACACTATTATCTCTGTTATCAGAATAACAGAAATTTATTCAATAAACTGCAGTATATACTTAATTTAATTTTAAGCCTTATTTTCATGATTTTCATTCAAATTCAAAAATCCCTAATTCATTTGTTTCATCCTATCCTATGCCTATATATACTGCACATAAAAATATATATGCATCACTCCAGGCCTCCTTAAAAACCAAACACAAAAGCAATTAAAAAATGTATAGACAAACATATTATAAACATCAATAACAATTACACAATTTAAAAATAAACAAAGATGAAATTGACTTTAAATGACTATCTGAGTCGTTATAAGAAACCCATCGACTAAATAATACTGAAAAATGTTTGTAAACTTTTTTAAACATAATTTATCTGGAAAATTTGGTTTGATATCTTACTGTGCGTGTGTTAAAATTTTAACTTAAAAACAATCCTTGCAAATTTATGTAAAGCAAGAAAAAGAAAATAACACTAATAAAAAAGTATAATAATAATCTTTATTTGCGCAAGTTAAAAATTTTGTACAAAAAAAAAAATATAAGTATTTTTAATTATAATATTTGAAAAATGTCATAATGGGTATCAACATATTATATATGCATGTGGGCACAGGAAAAAGTTGACGCTTGCGACGTCACTTTGCAACTTTCAAGAATTAATTAAAAATACTTATTCAACTCGAATATTAATTAGGAATTTGCATAGCAATCAATTTAGAAAAATACTTTTTTTTTTTAATAAAATTATCCTCTAATTTATTTTGTCTTTTTTTAATTAAAGAATTTTGCATAATATAATTTACATGTAACTTAATTTAATTGTGGAACTATTTTATTTGCTTTGATTTACTTTATAAACTTAGAAAAAACAAATCCTCTGTAATACCTCAGTATTGTGGCAGTAGGAATTTGTCTTGATTTTGGTAACTTTTTTTTTTTTTTTTTTTTTTTTTTTGCACACAGGCAATTAAAATAAAATACTAACAGGAAAAATATTCTATTGTTGTAAAGAAAACACTAGGATTAGTTATTTGAATGCATATTTAATTATAATTTCTTCCAAACTGAAAACAATAAAATGCATGTCCACATAAACTTTAGAATAAAGCCAGAGAGAGAGAGAGAGAGAGAGAGAGAGAGAGAGAAAACTGACTTCATAGCAAATCTTAAGGGGGTAGGTGACCGACTGATATCTCGCAAACTAGGACGGTTGCGAATAATAATAAATAACACAAAGTAAAGAAGCAATGTTACTTAAAAATTTAGTTATGTCAAATATGTGAAAACACGATCAAATATTTAAGTTATTACACTTTAAAGATAACATGTAAATGTGGAAATTCAAATTTGAGCGGGAAATTTTAGTCAAATTAGAAACTTTTTTACAATTAAAAATATAATTAAAATTTTTTTGGTATAAAAAAAATTTATTTTAAATTTACTTGATTTTATTTGAAAATTATAGTGTTTGTTTTATTGGAATTAAATCATGTACAAAAAATTATTGTGAAAATATAGTTCTTCTTTTAGCGATTTCCGGTCCAAGTCGGTCCCCCACCGCCTTAATCTTACAAGTTAAAACAACAATTATTAACATTAGGCCTATATGCACCACAGGTACTAATAATAAAATACACACATACATCCTTTGAAATTACTTCAAAATTAGGAGGCTTCAAAACTTTGTACAGATATTATAAGAATGCTGTTCGTAAACCCTGTTCTCTGCTCCAAAAATGATGATCGCCTCTGGTTATTCAAATGGAATGCGCATTTTTTGGTGCAATAAGAAAACAGGGTTTGCGAACAGCATTAATGATATCTCTTTATATGATGCATAATTGTGCAATATAATTTCATAGTCAATTATTTATATTATAATTCAGTCTTTTCCAGACGTAAATACCGAAGTAAAAATTATGTCAATAAAAAAATTATAAATTTGAAAGAAGGGTAGTAGAAACCAGCAAGGTCCTTACGCATAGTGACGAGTCCTATAGTTTGGTGAAAATCTACCTAACACACATATAAAAAAAAAAAAGAACTAACACATTCGAAATATTTTGGCAATAAACTACAAGAGAGATGGAGTGTGTTATATGCCTTCATCAGTCCTTACTGACTCATTCATAGTTTCTCTCCGAGTTAGTAAGGACTTACATGATGGCAAGAAAGATTTTCACCAAGCTATGGGACTCTCTTCACTCTGCTGGTTTCTTCTGTACCTTTCTCTCAAATGTATCATATCTAACCATGACGGTTTATTTTCCTCAATTAAAAAAAAAAAAAAAAAATGTTAAAAATAATTTTATCAAATAAAATTAAAAGAAAATGGCAATATTTTAGTAATTTATTAGTTCAATCGCTGGTAATTAAGTCATAAAAATGTTACTGAAAACAAAAACTAAATGAGGGGAAAGCAGCTTGACTTGACGTTATAGGGCAGGGGTTTCTCCACCGTCTGAATTACTGCGTACGTACCTGAGGTAATGCACGCTGTACAGTGAACTGGGTGAAATCAAAACTCAAATCACTTCTCCTAGCTTCCACTTTTCCTCATCTCACTAAACACTTTGCAAGCGGGTCTGTGATTGGATTTCAATTTCACCCTGGTTGACTGTATTTCCAAAGTCATGTATGTTTAGAGGTACAATCAACCATGCTTCCATTTTTCACTATTTTAACTTGGTGCATACAATTCTCTTAAGAATACAACATGTCTTCCAACTATCGGCTCATTTGTTAGATACCAATCAAATTTCCATCTCTAGGGAACACGAGCGTTCCATTCAATTACAAGCTATAACTTATCAAACTGAAGGTTATAAACAATATATTGCAAGCAATGTGTGTAACTCACACGCCATCTCAATTACTTTTGGATACAACTTCCACATTTTGCTTCGTGTGACACATATTGTGCGCAACAACATGATGTATACACTGAGTAGCTTGCGCTCAGGTAACAACATGTGAAGCAGTATTTTAGTGTGGAGGTTTCACTAACAAAATATTAATTACAAATTTATAATAGAGTCGGAAAACATATAAGGAATATTGTTTGCAAACCCTGTTTTCTTACAACAAAAAATGTTCATTGCATTTGAATAACCATAGGTGATCGTCATTTTAGGAGCAGAAAACAGAGTTTATGAACAGCATTATTTAAAATCTGGTGCGTGAACAATTTCAGTGACATCAAAAATCAACAAATCTTTCTGATTGTGAACAAATTGATCTTCTACAGTACAAATTTTGCACAGTATAGTAAAATTTTAAATCATAAAACTAAAATACATTGCAGAGACCACATAGCATCAATATTTTCCACTATAGTTTTACATTGCAAACAAAGATGCATCATATCTGCAGTTGATCTGTGTGAATCTTAGTGCTGTCAATATATCAGGATAAAGTTATATTTCTGAGCACACATTTTTTAAATCTAGAATATTTTCTAGTGTTTTATCCAGATCTCAAATATCTGAATTCAAAATGGGTCAAAGTTATTCAGATTATACTCTTTATTATTATTGTCAACAATAAAGAAAATGATAGAATTAGCAGCACTGGCCTTACTTAGCACAGTAGAAGTTGTATGGAGAGGTCGAGGTCTCATGTGGCACACTGTTTTGTTATAACAAGTTTGGTTTATAACTGAGAGCTTTCGTCATGTGTTAATGACATTATCAATCAAAGAAGAGATTTACTTGAGCACATCACTGAGCAGTGTGTAGTCTTGTACTGTACTGTGATGTGCTCAAGTAAATCTCTTCTTTGATTGATAATGTCAATAACATATTATGATGAAAGCTCTGTTATAAAATAAACTTTTTATAACAAAATACTGTGCCTCCATACAACTTCTACTGTGGTAAGGCTCTTGCTGGTAATTCTATCCTATTCTCTATTGTTGATTCTAACCGCGATGTTTTTTTCCTTAAATTGATATTATTATTATTGTAAATTATTTTTAGTTTGAATTCCTTCAAATAATTCTGATCAAGATGAATATTTGGCTACAGAATCCTGGTTTATTTTGACATCACTATCGACTTAACACTTTTTTTCTTCTTATACTTGTCCTGACTTACAATAACAAAATTGTGTGTACATAAGTGCAAGATAAGAAAACAAGAAGCCAAGGACAGAAGGTACATAGCTATATTTACAAATTGTGAACAAAACTTTAACAACAACACACGACACAATCACAAAGTGCACAAATACACTTTTTGTGTTAAGATTGAAATGTCAACATTTTCTTCTTAAGTCAACTATCTATATTGTAGTTAAAATTAGCATTTTTATGCATACAAAAAAGGTATTTAACTTTCATATAATATACCTATATTTAAAGTAACCAGCATAGATCTAATCCTACTTACATTGATCTTCAAGAATGTATACTTAATAAAAATTTTCAATGGTGATGATGTACAGAAAATATTCTTTGAAATGGAATTATTTTATACTTATATTTACATTTGAATTACTAATGATCATTGTATAGGCCAAAACTTATAAAACTTGTTATTTGATATGAGAGGAAACAATGATAAACCACAACGGTGTCAAAGTCTTGATGTCACACAACACAATGGTCAAGACACCAGCTCTCTGCCTCACTTGCTGGCAGAAGGCAGTCTTCACCATTGCAGATTAGAGAACTTTAAAGTCTAGGACAGCGGTCATTCTTATCACTTTTCTTATTGTAGTTTAGACTGTGCTAAACTTTATGGTCGCTATCCCAGGAGTGGAGCCTAAAGTGCGATAAGACACGTCCGCTGTCTTGAGCTTAACAGAGCAACAACAACCCCACAATCTTGTGGTAAACACAGTGGCGGCCGCGCTGATGAGCTTCTGTATTATTGCCCTATCTTAAAAACATTTCTTTAATGATGCAGTTCAAATTTTTGCCGCAACAATCAACATGTAAAAAGTAAGTGGTGCTGCGATCTGGGGACATTTTTTAAATTTTCCTTCGTATCGCAGCACCACTTTTATATATAATTTTGCATTCTTGCATTGTTGCGGCGAAATTTTGAATTACATCATTAAGGGGTCGTTTTTTCAACAAGAGCTTCCGATCCTGTTTATATATCTGTGATGGTGGCTCACTTTAATAATATTGTGATTGTAATTGTACAATCTTTCAGTAAGAGAACGGTACACGTTGGTGATATATATATATATATATATATATATATATATAAAAGTTAGTTTGGTTGCAGCACCGTTGATAGTCTGTTTTCATTAGCTGGGGGTAAAAGCCACACATTCGACATTGCTGCTCTTGGTGCAACCGAACTAACTTTTTTGATTCATCAACGTGTAATGCTCTCCTTCAGAAGTGAGCCGCCACTGGGTAAACATTGATATGTAATGCCATAACGTGTTTTTTTTTTTTTTTATTATTATTTTTTATATATATAAGGGGTTTTTACTTCTCTGTTAAGTGTCTCTAATGCAGATATTTAAGACATCAAGATCTTTGCCAAGATTTTCATCATGGCAAAGCCAGTTTAATTAGTTTTTCTTTTCTTTCCTTGGATAACATATCTAAACCAAAATAATTTCCTTTAAAATCATCAAGGAGATTTTTGTTATTACTAGTGAAATTCCGTTTTAACTGTGTGATTTAAATATTTTAGCTTACAATTATTCTAGATACACCAACAGCTCATAGTAACACCATTATTATACTAACTCTATAACATTATCATGAGGCACAATATTTTTACTTATAAATTTTGCAAGCAGTTGAAATGTGTGTAATAAGGAGGTAGAGGTTACCAACAATATCTCATGGTTACAAAAATCAAAGTCAAGTCGAAATGTTTCTTCAAACATAAGGTGTAACAAACATGTACACTTAAGTCCCTCGTAAATGTAACATCAAAGACGATGCCGCTTTTTAAGGAAAAGGGTAGAAATGCGTAGTCAGGTAAGAGCAGCGTTGCCACCTGCTCTTTTCTTGCTTTTGCTAAGTGAGAAAGTGATTGACATCTCACTTCAGATAGCAAAACCTGCATTTTATTTGTAAAAGACACGAAATATTTTGCTATTATGTCTTAAAAGCTTTTTTCACTTAAGTTATTTAGATTTGTTATGTTGTTTTCATGCTCGCGAATACAAAGAAGAGTAAAAATAATGAAGTGAGATGTCAATCACTTTCTCACTTAGCAAAAGCAAGAAAAGAGCAGGTGGCAACGCTGCTCTTACCTGACTACGCAGTTCTACCCTTTTCCCTTAAAAGCGGCATCGTCTTTGATGTTACATTTACGAGGGACTTAAGTGTACAATGTCAATAAAGAAACTGAGCTCAGAAAATTTACGTACAATGTTATACTTTACCAACTTTTGTTAAATTAAAAAATACAAGTATTATTGCAGAAAAAGATAGAGGAAACCAGTAAGGGCTTTACCATAGAGAAGAGAGTTGCATAGTTCAATGAAGATTTTGCTAGCACAGAGATAAAAAAACTAACATATCAAGTCTTCCGGAAAGAAATGTCACATTAGAGTTATTTTGTAATGCACCTTGAATCTTATACCTGTTCTTTTCATAGAGCTCATAGTCGCATGGCAAAAAAAAAAAAAAAAAAAAAAAAAAAACTCTAATACGTCATCTCTATTCGGAAGAACTGATATATTGGATAGCTTTTGGCACTAAACTCCAAAAGAAATCAGAGTTTGTGTGTGTGTGCCTTCTACAGTCCCTTCCAGACTCAGAGAGAACTGTGAATTATTTCTAGTTTTCTCTCGGAGTCTGTAACGACTGAAGTAGGCACACACACACATACACACACACACACACACACACACACACACACACACACACACACACACACACACACACACACACACACACACACACACACACACATACTCTGCTTTAAAGTGAATTCACTTGGAGTTTAGTACCACAAACAAATTTTTTATTTTTTATGTTTTTGTGCTAGCAAGATTTCATGGGACTCTCTTCACTATGGTAAGCTCCTTGCTGGTTCCTCCTATCCTTTTTCTTTCAAATTTATCAAACACATAGATAGGTTCATATAATTGGGGAATGGGAGATAGAAATGAGCTCCCACTGACAGGGATGCTATGGTAGAGAAAAGTTTCCAACACAGTTCAAGAAAAATCTTTTCAGCTTGGGTTAGAAATTATTATCTATAGACCGCTTGCACTCATATTTAAGAGCCGCCATTTTGTTGGTCAGGAATACATAGGCCAGCATAGGAAAAAACCTCATTTTTATTTTTTTAATAGCAAAAGAAGCTTCAAACCTCAATCAAAGCCTTATTTCTAGCTCCTAATAAGCTCGAAGGATATGAGAAAAATTTGTTGAGTTGAAATAAACAATTTTTTATGTGAAAAATTAGGAAAAATGAAGTTTCCCCTATGCTGGACAATGCATTAGTCACCACAAACATGGCGACAAAGCGCAAGGATGTGCAAGGGGACTATACCACGGTATTCCTGTAGCTGTCAGTATAAGCTACACTTACGTTAGTAATAGTAAGCTCCTAAACTACCATTTTTCCTAATTTTGTAAACTTTTTTTTTTTCTAATATTTTTTATAACATTAAATTCATTGTTTTTCTGACCACATTATAAAAATGTTGTTGTAAAAAATTCAGTTATATTACCGTCCAAGTTGGTAACCTCCTTCCTTAATTAAAAATGCATATTCTTAAAATGTAAACAAGAGGAACATATTATAACATTTTCTGTACAGTACGTGTTGGAAAGCATTACATAATATTATGTATTATTATTTAGTACTAACAAGAAATGAACTTAAAATCAAACTGAAAATTGGCACAGCTAAAGCAAGCTCTTTGAAACATAATCTCGTACAGTAATAATAATAATGAGATTCTCAATTAGTAAGACCACAATAGAGCCACATAACATCTGGGATCATGGAATACTTTACATCAAAGAGAAAATTGACATCAACATTGCATCAAGTTGCACTGGACTATTAAGTGTATTTTTTTACTAACTATTAATTTTATACTTAAAGTTATCATAAAAAAAGTTTTGTTAGACAAAAAAAAAGTTCGGGAATGGAAACGAGAGAGTTTTACACTAACAGGTATGTAAAAGAAAATAATTTCTAACCTATGCCAAAATTAAACATAATAACAAGTACATATAAGTTGAGGACTATGCAGTATTTCTGTACTACTGCCAACTTTGCACACACACTACGGAGACGTGTAATTACTATAGAAATATCAATAGTGTCTCAAAAAGCCTGAGTTACGTACCTGCCGTTCCACCTTTAACGGTATCGCACAGCCGCCCCCCTGTGAAATGTGCCCGGGAAAATGGGCGATACATTAATGGTAAAAAGATAAATTGACTGAGGTTTTTTGAGTCGAGTATACATTATTCTCCGCACCTGCTCTTGGTGTACCTGAGTACACAAGGCCTAATAAGATGGTTTCATAGTAGGCACAGTGAAAATTGTTGAGGTTTTAACAGAAAGGAGCACAGAGAATACACATGTTTCAATAGTGTGTGCAGGAATTTTGTACAAAAATACCACGTAGCCCGTGATACACTGTATTGTTAGTTGGCAGAACACGTGCATTAATTTTTACAAATCAATTATATAAAGTGACAAAAGGTACAGCACTTAGCTTAACTCAACCTTGAGCCTTAAAGTAACCGTGCATGTTAATTAGAACATATTGATGCTTACGAGAGTAACTGCAGTTTCCAGCAGTGCGACAAGAGGAACATCTGCAGTTTCCACCATGGAGCATATATCTGCAATGTTAAGTGTACGGCCGCTAGTGCACGCACCATGCTGCGTGGAAACTGCAGATGATCCACTTGCCACGAGAGTATCTGCAGTTTCCAGCAGTGCGACAAGAGGAACATCTGCAATGTTAAGTGTATGGCCGCTAGTGCACGCACCATGCTGCGTGGAAACTGCAGATGATCCACTTGCCACGAGAGTATCTGCAGTTTCCAGCAGTGCGACGAGAGGAGCATCTGCAATGTTAAGTGTACGGCCGCTAGTGCACGCACCATGCTGCGTGGAAACTGCAGATGATCCACTTGCCACGAGAGTATCTGCAGTTTCCAGCAGTGCGACGAGAGGAGCATCTGCAATGTTAAGTGTACGGCCGCTAGTGCACGCACCATGCTGCGTGGAAACTGCAGATGATCCACTTGCCACGAGAGTATCTGCAGTTTCCAGCAGTGCGACGAGAGGAGCATCTGCAATGTTAAGTGTACGGCCGCTAGTGCACGCACTGTGCTGCGTGGAAACTGCAGATGATCCACTTGCCGCACTGCTGGAAAGTTCAGATACTCTCTTTTGACGCAGAAGCATTGATATAGGCTTGCATATGACTCGAACAACGTGCACTTCACATTTTCTAATTAATATTAGCATCAGCTAGTACATATATCATTGTTACATGACCTAGGCTAGAAATTATTTTCTCTCATTATGTATGCATGTTTTCTCACATTCTCAAAGTTTTCTTACTCTACATACCAATCTTCTTGCATCCAAATGAAGCTTCTACGCTTTACAAAAAAAAAAAATAATAATAAAAAAAAAAAAAAAAAAAAGTACTTGCACTTTATAAAGTCATGGCTACCTGGTTCTTCTGTTAATATGGGATGCTCTAGGGTAGCCACAAATTTGTAGAGTGTAGATGGTTAATTTTTTGGAACTTTGCAAACCTTCATTTTGACACAAAACGATTGATATGTTATGTGTGTTGTTGTTTTCCCATCAATTCTTCTTTATTACTTAATTACCACAAAGTTTGCAGTCCTAAATTGATATCTTAATTAACAAGAAATATTCAATATTAAAAATTACTCTGAATTCAAGACTTGATATTTGTTCATTGGTCCAATTGTTTAATTACTCTTGAGCATGTTTTTGTTAACGAAGCAGTCCTATTTGATCCCAACCAAGACCTACTCTACTTTGTGTGCCTATCAACTACAACATGGCTAAGCTTTTGCATCATTTCTCATTAATTTCAAATATTACATGAGTCCATTGAGGAAGACTACACAAAAATCAGTTAATTCTGATAACATATTATTTAAAACAAGGCAACATTGAAGACAGTTCAGCAATTTTTTTTAATTTTCGTATTCACTTACTTTAAATTTACTTTTGACAAAGCTTTAAGTCCACCACTTAAAGGAACAGCAGGTATTTTTAATTTATTAAACAGAAAAAGGGATTTTCAAAATACAATTATTTTGTCCAAGAATCTAATTTTGACAACCTAAATGAATAATCAAAAATTTCGCACAACTTTTTCTATTAAATGTGAACAATCCTGACGTCAGGAATGTTCAAAATTTGTGCGTAAACCTCAGTCGCTTTATCTTTTTACAACTTTTATTGTGCTCTTTTGAGGGGTTACATTTGAGTAATACTAAAAATTGAACATGCCTTTGGGTATCCCATTTTGTGTTTAATGAATTAAAAGGGCATGTTGTTAGGTCTGGACCAGGGGGGCTCATAAGGCTGTTGTGACGTCACGTGAATCGTTTTGCCCATAAGGTTAACATTGATTTTTTCCGGAACGCGTGACGTCACAGCTGCTAGTGAGCCCCCCCCCCCCCCACACCACCGCCCCGCCCCGCCCCTGGGTCTGGACGGTGACTTTAAACTAAAAAAAAAAAAAAAAAAAAAAAAACCTACACTTGAGCTGAACTACTGACCAGGTAAGGTCCAAGCTTTCATAATGTTAAATAAGCAAGAATTTAGAATGACGACGGCTTCATTGCAGCATCATTTGCTTGCCTAACAACCATATATAAATATGAAAAAACCATCGCGGTTAATGGTACTAAAACAATAGGATAGAAATAGAACAAGAGAAATTAGAGCACTATGTATTGAAAGTTAATGCAAAGCGAAGTTCTCTAATTTTGATAGTTACAATGGGATGGGACTCAAATTAATTCACTAGCGTTTGCTAGGACGTTTTTTATGAAAGAATTTATGAAAACCCATCCTTTTAAATTCTTTCATAAAAAACGTCCTAGCAAACGCTAGTGAATTAATTTGAGTCCCATCCCATTGTAACTATCAAAATTAGAGAACTTCGCTTTGCATTAACTTTCAATACATAGTGCTCTAATTTCTCTCGTTCTATTTCTATCCTATTGTTCTAACAACCATATAGGAAAACAAATGAACAAACTTGAAATTTGACTTCTTCTTCTTCTTCTTTTTTTTTTGTAGCCTAATCTTAACTGGTAACACTTAAAAGCTTGACAAAAAATTAATAACATAATAAACACTTGAAATATTCTAAAAATTATAACAATTGCAGTAATAACTCAAAATGCCCATCTTTTTTTTTTTTTTTTTTTTTTTAGGGTATATGTTGTCTGAATAACCCCCAAAATTCTTAGTCTTCCTCAATTACGAAACTTGCAAAAGTGACAACAAAATATTACATATACATACTATACATATACATACTATACATACATGTACGTATACTACTGTACACTCATGTACAGTATACTATGGCAAAGTCTATTCTTGATAATGTATGAGAAATTGACAATTTACATCCTCTAATTAACATAATTCAACAGCAGTGTACAATTAACAATAAAAGATATTAGTTTTAGACTTTAATATACAAGATTATACAAATAATTCAGATACCTTGAGCTTCAATAACCTATCTATGTACGTATTATTATCATGTTTTTGTTATTCACTGGGTTTTTTAATGTCTGTTTTTTAACCCCTGTATCTGTTGATATTTGCTGATAGCATTGTTTTAAAAACTATTGTATGTATTAGGTACGTCATATTATACATGGATTGTGTTATGTAAGTTTAATATGCATGATTTAGTCAATAATCCAGCACAACAAAAACGTTACTTGAAAATATATTTCTCTTAAAGAGTCTTTGAAAACATGATGCAATACACTCATTTTGTATCACTCACACATGCCAGCAGCTGTGGAAATAATAAAACACAATTAGTGGGAGAAAAAATTACAAACTTCTATTAGAAGACGTTGCAAAAGTAGGTTTAGTGAGAAAATAAACAAACTGACAGCTCAACAATACTAACAAAGTGCTAGCAGACGACTTTGTGTTCCCGTCTACATTTAACATGCTTTCTTATGGGGTAACAAAGCAGCCATAACTCAAGTTAGAATTATTTCTCAGAGGTAAAATTGTTATTCTAGCTTGCTGAGCCTTAAAGCTTTTGTTTTCCTGGATTTCAAGTAATTTGGTTACAATTTTTTGTCTCAATTCACTTCAAATCCAGGAAAACAAAAGCTTTGAGACTCAGTAAGCTTTAGTAAAAATTTCAGCTCTGAAAAATAATTCTAACTCGAGTTATAGCTGTTTTATTGCCCCATAAGAAAGCATGTTAAATGTAGACAGGAACACAAAGGTCGTCTGCTAGCACTTTGTTAGTATTGTTGAGCTGTCAGTTTGTTTATTGTATCACTAAAGCCTAGGACAGCTGTCCCTTCTTAGCGATTTTCTCAGCGCAGCGATAAGAGTTTGCACTGTGTTAACTTTATGGACGCTATCCCAGGTATAAGATAAGAATTGTGCCAAGAAAAGACCGCTGTCTTGAGCTTTAACTTACTTTTGCAACGTCTGCTATTAAAAACAACAACACTGAGATTGTACTAACCAGTTAATTGATGTGCTGCTTAAGATGCTGAGATGATGGTGTTGAGATATGTAGGATTGTCTTTCTTGTATTGTAGCAAGTCCTCCAGTAGAGAGTGCAAACTTTTAAGATCATCCTCACACATGTTCACCTTATCTTGACTGCTTAATCTGAAAATAAACACACGTACATGCATCAGCCACAATTGTCTTTTCTTTTCTTTTCTTTTCTTTTCTTTTCTTTTCTTTTCTTTTTTTTTTTTTTTTTTTTTTTTTTTCAACTCAGGTTCCTAAATATGCAGTTATATTTTTGGTTATTATTATTTCTCACATACTTGAGAACATCAGATTAGCAATGACAATGCTCTCAAAAATATTGCTTAGTATTTTTAAACTGGCAAAATGAGTCATTTTCTTATGCGGTTCACAGGGTCGGACTGGCACTCAAAGGCCACGTCCGTGAAAGGGGCGTAACACCCGCTAGGGGGCCAGAAAAGGGGGTGTAACACCCTGGTTACGCTCCTTTTAGGGCTTTAGGGGCCTCCAAACAAGGGAAGCCATGTCGGCTATCGCAGACTTGCTCTTATGGCCAGTCCGAGCCTGGCGGTTCATATTATTGAGTTATCCAACATGGCGTTGAGTTTAACATGAATGTACATATACACCCTATGCACATTCACATTAGCTACTTAAAGTGAGATAGAGATTGATAAATAATTGCAGTACTTACTGTTGAATAGTACAAACAAGTTCCTTGAAATCAGTTGGTAAAACATATCTTGTAAATGGTGTAGGAAACCAATTGATAGAACTCTCGTTTTCTACTTTAAATCCTGAGAATTCTACCAGTTTAATTCTGTTATATAAGCCAGGATCTACATCTTCCTTCAACAGTTTCAGAGCTAGAGGAAACAGTTTGTCACAAGGATCTGGATCTTTATACTCCACTGTTGATCTTGCCCCAAGCTGAGCTAATTGATGTGCGGCTGCACATTCTGTCACAATCAAGATCACCTTGGTATCTGGACTCTGCTTCAAATGATTAAGTAGCCAGTCATTTTCATAAGTGAAAATATCTTTTTGATTTTCTTCATCATAGCAATCAAGCACCTGATACATACACAAAATTATATATAAACATTTGCATTGATTTCAACTTGTTTTAAAGGCTCACTTTAGAACCTACTAGATACAAAAACAATTTCAAAAGCTGTTAAAATCTGATGCAACTATTCCTTCTAATTTAAATATTAAATTAAAGTTTGGTCGTTGTTTGGCCAAACAACGATCAGCTGACTTTTATACTTCGATTCATGTAAGTTTTTAGCTTTAATCAGCAATCAGTCACATTTTATGGTCAAAATGACAAACAGGTATTGCCTTGCATGAAGCGGCAATAACTGTTAATGTGATTTTGGCCACTAAAAGTGACCAAATAGCGTGAGACGGTTCTGGAGATACGTGAAGCGGAGTATATAAGGGGGCAAAGCAAACTTTACTTATCTTTTTTTTTTAATTAAATGGAAGAGGCGCACTGGCTCCAAACGAAATTAACAATTATTTTCATAAATAGTAGTACTAAATAGTGGATTAAACACAACTTCAAAAAAGTTAGTGTCTGTCCCCCTTTAACAATGGTAATTTATTTATTTATTAAACACAATGTGTGTACAACAGTGTTAATGAACTAGACCACTCTCAGATAAATCAGGAATAATTGGGAAGTGGGAGATGAAGCCTTGTAGGAGAGAAAGTAATTTATAAATCTGGCAATAATTAAACAATAGTATATACTAGCTGCTCATATTAATTACAATAAGAGCATGGGGAGGTATGGCTTGCATTTCACTTAGATGTTGTTCAAAGCCACCACCCCTCCCCCTGTTATAATTGTATGTATTCTGGCTAGTGCATACAAGTGGTACCGTAGCCAATATACGTTAAAAGCCATAGACCACATAAAACAACATGTGCTTTTTAATGAATAAACACGAAATGGGATCTTCAAAACTGATGACAATTTTTACCAGAATGTTAATGTAGCCTCACCAGAGAGTGTGAAAAACTGTAAATTATGCAATTTGCGTGAAAATTCATTTGTGACGTCAGAAACATGCAAAAATTTGTATGAAAATGTCGTGCAGGTTGCATAAATCGTATTTTCTGATCACTGCTACGAGGCTACTGTTGGGTTTTAAGACAAAATAATGTTATTTATGTAAATCGAATCAAGTGTTTTGTGATATAAATGCTTGTTTTTCTCTGGTCTATTCCTTTAATTTTAACCCAGGCTAAATTATGTTCTCTCTCACAAGACATCCATGTCACCATCCCACATTGTCTACTTTGTATCTATTACGTGTTCTCTTGCATCAAATCTTTGATATTGAGTTTCAGTTACGATGTTCAGTAGGTGAACAATCTTTGATATTCAATGTTGAGTACGTACCTCACACCTGCAGTATTTCTCCAGTGTTTGCCTGAGATTTTCCATGAGGTCCATGAATGCCTGACAGTCTCTGGCATAAAGTAAGAGCAACTTCTGCTCAGTGTTGATCATCAGTGGACTTTGACTGTTGTCATCTGTCGTCAACGCTGCAAAGTCAACAACGATCTCAATATATCAACACAGTCATGGCAACATTAATTTAGATCACAAAATTTACAATAAATAAATACACTGTACTGGTTGTGGTCACGTTGACTTGTGCCCTTTGATTGCAACCACAACAACATGGAAAATGAAAACTCTTACATTAAAATACTGTACATACAATTAGAGTGTCTACGTGCACATTCAGGCTATATCAACGTTGTTCTGCTATATTGCCCAATGCCCACTTTTTTGTTCTTTTTCTTTTTTTCTTTTTTTTTTTTTTTTGGCTGCAAATGATTTAAATGAAAAAATCCAAAATTTGGGGCCGAGCCGATGACCTTTATTTTATCAAGGTCAAGTTAACATCGGCTAGCAGAGCAGAACAACGTCAATATTTGTATTTCACTGCATTATAGCGTTGTAAACATAAGTTTTTAGTGGCCTTTGCTTTTTATTTACTTTAATTACAAGAAAGCGTATTAGGAAAAAACCATCGCGGTTAGTATTAATAAGTTTAAAAAAATATTTAGAAAATAGTTGGTAGAGATTAGAGCACGTTGAATTGAAAATTAATAAAACGCGAAAATTCTCTAATTTAAATAGTAAATTGGGACTAGGGATCAAATATTCTAGCTTGAGCTAGTTAAAAAGTAGACGTTAAAGGGATGGAGGTATAGTGTCAAAATAAAATACGATGTGCCTAGCATCTCACGTTCTCACACTACGTCAAAGACACAACATTATAAAACAGCATCAGACTTACTCTTTGCCTTAGACCGGTTTCGTCCTTTACCTAGGACTCATCAGTAAGGCTCGGCAGAGAGCTCTGTACAGCTAGAGATGGCTCACACCACATCTGCTAACTGACTGAGCTGAGAAAGCAAGCGGCAGTCGCGTTTTTATACGCGATGCCCCCGCAGCTGCACGCGCTGATTGGTTAAAATCGCGCGAGCAAATTCGGCTTGCTGTTTAAAACCTCTCATCCTCACACTGTAATATAAAATCGTGTCTAAGAGGGGTGTAAGACAGGCAGCCAGCAAGCAATAGCGTCCTCCCTCACTTCCCAGAGTTCCCCAACTCTAGAAAGATCACGAGAGCACTACGCCTACCGACTGCACAGTATCGTGATTCACGCTAGTTACATCGCTTTATATGCTGGGGTAGGAAAAGCTTTGTTGTGTCTTTGACGTAGTGTGAGAACGTGAGATGCTAGGCACATCGTATTTTATTTTGACACTATACCTCCATCCCTTTAACGTCTACTATTTAACTAGCTCAAGCTAGAATATTTGATCCCTAGTCCCAATTTACTATTTAAATTAGAGAATTTTCGCGTTTTATTAATTTTCAATTCAACGTGCTCTAATCTCTACCAACTATTTTCTAAATATTTTTTTAAACTTATTAATTACAAGAAATAATATAAATCAATGTACTGTAGTCACTTACCTCTCAAGTTGGTCAAATCTTCGATGTCTCCATTTCTGGACATGGTGAGGAGGACGAACAGTCCATACATGAGCATGGCAAATATTGCAGTGACCACTGCTCCGAGGATGACCCACACATGCCATCTTGATGCTGCCCCCAGCACCAGCACTTCAGACACTCCGGTGCCATCATTTTTCACCTCTGTAATTCAAAATACATCATTCACTTTTATTGGACTTTTTATCTATTATTATATTGTAATCACTAATTACTAGATAATAATATTTAATTTGTTAACTATGTTAATTTCTCTCCCCCCCCCCCCCCCCTCTTAAATCCCCTGATACATTGCAGAAGTTAAGGCGGGAAATCAGCTACTACGGGATTTAACTAAAAAGTCGTAAAGAAGGAAAAATCTGAAATTTTGCATGGTGATACATTAGGTTAAGGCAACTTCAAAAATGTAAAAATTTTGGGGGGTCACCATGCTAGATTTTGAATTATGATTTTTTGAACTTTTCGTCCTATAAGAGGCCATGTTAATTTTAGTAAATTTCAGAAATTATTTTCTCTCTTATCTGATGGTTACGGGTATTGAAAATTTTATCATGGGTAGCTGTTATCATTAAGTTTGAGGTGACATCAAAAAATTTAGAGGTTTTCTTTTTAGATTTTGAGATACAAGCCAACTAAAGACAACCCTTAAGTAGCATTTTATGGTGTCTTGGAATATAAAAAAAAAAACTGATCAGATGGTATTTTAAGGTATTAAGGTGCATATTGCACGTGTAACTTTCAGAGCTAGATATTCTGATCCACTATCTACTGTGTGTGTTCATCCAAAATTATGGTTCAAACAATGAGATAAAACTTTACTCTAATACATAAAAATGTGCTGTTAATTAGGCTATATTAACTCCATATATTAACTCATATAATATATTAACTCCATATGATTCCATATGGTATTGAATCATTTTATTATTTTTATTTTTTGTTTTGGAAAAACAATATTTTTAATTAAAAAAAAAAAACAAAAAAAAGAAGAAGAAGAAGAAGAAGAAGAAGAAGTAATGCTCAGGGCCGGCTTGACCGTGGTGCGATGGTGCGATTGCACCACGGGCCACGGTCAGTCCGGGCCACAAAGAACAACAACAACAACAACAACAACAACAACAACAACAACAACAAAAAAAAACGCTATAAGCTGAAATCGTTTTTTGAAACAAATAAGCCCTAAATTATTAATATTATTACGTGTTAATTTTATTACACTACTGATATTATTTCCAAAATTTGAGGAATAAAACCATTTATTATTACCTATATTATTAAAAATTATCACCTCTCTTTTTTATGTGTTTCTATCTATCTTTTAATTATCAATATATTATTAAAATATATCAATTTCTTAAATTGTTAGTTTGAATTTTATTGTATTTATTTAAACCTTCCGTATTTTTTTCTTCACTTTACTTATTGCGTATAATCATATGTTTGTACATTATTATATTTTTGAAAGCTTTTAAATTTAATATTAATTGGTTTTAAACGAATTAAGCCCCACGCACGCTGAATTCTGTGGCTCACAACAGCATTACACCTTTTTTTTTATAATATTTGTGAATTATAAATATGTATAGCTGCAATTTAAACCAGTTCAAGCACCCCCCCCCCCCCCCCCCCCCGGGCTAAAATTTTTGGATACCTTTAAAAAAAAAAAGGCTAAAACCGGGTTTTGAGCATTTAGCTCAAGGACGAGCCAGCTCAAGTTGAACCCTTGAATGACACAAGAAAAAATAAATCTAATTTCTTTGTAGTATTTCAATTTTTATATATATATATATATATATATATATATATATATATATATATATATATATATATATATATATATATATATAGGGTATATAAATTAATTTGCGACTTTTGACTTAAACAAACATTATATTTGTATACAATGAAAAGCGGGAGTTTTCCGTCACAGGCTCGAGAGCTTGTTTTTATACATTGGCTCAAATGTTAAGGTTACCAAGTTTTAGATCATTTTTCGGATGTAAGCTTGATTTTTAAGCTGAACACGGGCTTAAAGTAGATCCGGTCTAAAAAAAAATCAAACTTCTTATAGCTCTAATTAAAAACTTACATAGCGTTCTTGGGTTCTTGCTGTGTTTTTTTTCTTTCCTATTTCATTTTTGCATTTTTTATAATACTCTCTAACAGTTAATTATTCCTCCAATGAAGAAAAAATATTTTTCTTCTATTATACATCCATTTTTGTCTACTAAATTTTTTAGGCTTGCTAAAGTATAATTTTTAATTTCTCCAAAGCAGCTCCGGCGGCCAAAGCTCATGTAACTAACAGTATATCAAATGCTATGGTTTAATTGTATACTTTTCCATATAAATAGTTTTACACGTAGTTGTAAAGAGAGAAAAAATAAAAAGTTAGTTCAGAATTAGCGTTATAAAACACGTGCCACGCCCCCCTTTTTAATTTCTTTTTGCCTGCGGCGCAAACTGGGGGGCTGGCGCTCTCCAGACCCCCCATTGAGTGCGGGCCAACTCTGGCGTTAGGTCCACGGGCAAAATGCTCTCAAACCGGCGCTGGTAATGCTGTTCGTAAAAACTGTTCTGTGATCCTAAAATGACGATCAGCTATGGTTAATCAAATGGAATGTGCATTTTTTTGGTGCGAGAGAACAGGGTTTACGAACAGCATTAGTTTCTAATTTGTCTTCAAGGTTTGTGGTAAATTTTGAATTTTTGCATTTACATGTTATCTTTAAAGTGGAATACTTAAATATTTGATGATGTCAGTACATGCTGGACATTACAAAACTTTTTAGTACACAGTGTGTCATCTTTGCTTTGTGTTAATTTTATATTTCACGATCTTTCAGTATGTGAGGTATCAGCTGTTCACCTATTTCCTTTAAGGTATTTGTATTAAATAGGTAATCCAAAGCGCGAAAATGCACTTCCGGTGAATTACGTGTATCGATTGTTTGATGCCTCTGTTTTTAGAGCCATAAAAACTCATGTAAATCAAGTAAGTTTACAGCTCTCGTGTAAGTGAATAGTGGACTTTGGTCTCACATAAGTGATATTGTAAGAAACTTCAATTCAGTGCTCGCATTTTAGTGTTATGCTCTAGAATTTGGGGATTATCAAATTTAAATGAGAGGTGATGTAAAAAAAAGCATTTTTTATCACTTATTATGGCGCATATATTTTGAATTTGTTGCCTGACTGACCAATGAAAAATAGGCAACAAACACTTCTAAATCATATATTTTCTCTTATCACAATTTTTTGGTATTGTAAATTTTTTTAATTACATGGATAAATAACAAAAATTAATGTTATGAATTAACCAATATATAAGGTAAGAAATAAACATTTAATATTAAAACTGATAATAAATACACAAATTGACTAAGCGAGTGTTTGATGCCCCAGCTGTTTCCTGTTTTGTGGGCGGAGCTTCTCTTTGGATTACCTGTTTAATAGAAATACCTTAATTTCCTTAAAGTAAATCAATTGTTTTTATCCTCCCCAGGCTAGTTGTACAGACATGGTCATATACTGACATACACATGGACAAGTAATAATTATGCTAGCTTAGTTTCAGCACAATTTGTTCAATACAGCATTAGTGTATGTTGCATAAATATTATGTTGTACAGCTTAATATTTATGTTGTTCTATTTTAGCATAACTTAAGCCATAATGACATAACTTAAAATAAATAAATAATAGTCTTTATTGTTCAAACAACAAATTAGCAGCACATGTAATACTGTATACATAATAAATGATTGATTATTGAACAAAAGGCGAAGTCAGTCAGGACAATGAGTCCTATCAACTGAACCAGAAATAAGTGACGACACTTTATGAAATAATAAAAACAAACATTTATAATCAACATTATTTTGTGTCCACTTATTAAATGCCACTTATTGTGCAGCAAAGTAATTGTCAGCTTACCATACACGTGAGTCCACAGACATTCTGCTTCAGAATTGGACTTGTGTTGACTCCATAATGTTCCCATGTTGCATCTATCATCTTGAACTTGGAACTGAAATCACAAACAACAATTTATTTACCATTGTAACTGACAAATTCTTTGTAATATATATATATATACCTATGTATGTAATTATAAATAATAATAAATGAGATTATTGTATTGAAAAATGTATGTTTGCAATGTCTCATTTAAATAATAATTTGATAAAAAAAAATAATAATAAAAAAAAAAAAAAAAAACACCCGGGTTTTATTTTTATTTTTTTAAATGTTTAAAAAAAAATGCTATTTCTGAATAAAATACAAAGCTTAAAATATGATTTGAAACATATCAACTTTTTTCTTTCACCTGTTCATTACTTTAACGTTTCTTTTTTCTTTTATTTATAAATTTTACTTTTTTTTTTTTTTTTTTTGAGTGTAACAAATAATGGTCCCAATATAAAAAGTTCTTGTTTATTTTTAATTTTATAAAAAAAAAGTGCTTTTACATGACTGTTAAAAAACAACAACAACAACAACAACAACGGGTTTTTTGAAACCCTGAAAAAAGTTTAGTTTTGTTTGTTTGCTTGTTAACTCACCAGCACACAGTAGTTCCCCGGAGTGACGTTGAAAAAGGTGCACTCCACAGTGTTGTTCACCTAAGTGATAAAAGTAGTTTTTAGCTTCATTAGCTGACTACATGTCATTAAAGTGGTAGTCAACGATCATTAGTTTAATACTAATCATTGTGTTTTTAAACCTCCCAAAAATGTGACATCAAATTTTCAATTATTAACGCCCTAAGAGTACAGTGAACCTACATCACAGCTTAAGTTGCTCTCACATTTGCTTGGCGCAAGCATCACTTACTTTTACTTTTTATCTTGCTACTTGGCGTAATAATTAGGTACGTCTTTTTTTACGTCTACAAATATATAAACAACCGATTAAAAAAAAAAAAAAAAAAAAAGGAATAACTCATACTTGCGCCAAGCTAGAGTGAGAGCAAGTTTAGCTGTGACGTTCGTTTGGGGTCGCTCAAACAACTTTGCTCTTAGTTAGCGCATTAAAGGCATAGACCAGAGAAAAACATAAGCATTTACTTCACAAAACACTTGATGGGATTTACATAAATTACTTTAGTTTATCTCAAAACCCAACTGTAGCCCCGTAGCAGTAATCAGAAATTTCAATTTAAGCAACCCGCACAACATTTTCATACTAATTTTTGCATGTTTCTGACGTCATAAACATGAATAGTCACGGAAATTGCATACTTTACAGTATTTTCACGTCCTCTCCTGGGGCTACATTAACATTCTGGTAAAAATTGTCAACAGTTTTGAAGATCCCATTTCGTGTTTATGCATTAAAAATCACATGTTGTTTTATGTGGTCTTTGGCTTTAATATTTAAAAATTTGAGATCACGTTTTTGTAATAATAATGGGAGGTCACTAATTATAATAATGAAAAAAAACTTTGGTTGACCCCCCTCTGACAATGCTTTTATATATTTACCACTAGGCAGTGATGTGCTGCATTGTTGGGGTCACTGGTACATGCTCCAGATTGAGAATGCTCCTGCAAGAACAACAAACCAATTAAGTTTCCCTTCAATGCACAATCAAAATATAGAGCATAAATATTACAACGAGAAACTTTACAAAATATTTTAGTAAAAAGTTATCTGCATAAAGCAAGCAAAATTAGTTCTAATATAAAAGAGAAGGCAACAATAAAGTAAATTATTATTATTATTATTTGTAGTTACAGCTGCTATCTGAAATAAAAACCTTATGCATATTCATAGGCTAGGAGTACAGTGGATCAGGAATAAGATTCAGTGACCTAAATTCAGTTGGAATGACCCCTTCAATCTTTGACTGGCCTTAATTAACAAACCTATTAGACCCTGCAACCCTGTTTAACCCTAGAGTTAATTTTAATATATGCTTGTACATAATAACTCAAATTTGCTGTCAATAAAATTCAAAATGCATTAAGGTGGGAAATCAGGTACTGTGGGATTTGACTAAAAAGTTGTAAAGAAAGAAAAATCTGAAATTTTGCAGTGATACATTAGGATAAGGTTTCTTCAAAAATGTACAATAATAATAATAATAATAATAATAATAATAATAAAATAAAAAATAAAAGGTGGGGATGCTAGATTTTTAAATTATGATTTTTTTGTGTAATATCCTAACAAACCTGAAAATCAACGTTGATTTGGCAGTCATTGATTTCTAATTTATTTTCCATTCACAAAATGCCGCTAGCGGTCACTGACATCACAGGTTGCTTGTTTTACGCGCGCTGTGACATCAGTGACCGCCAGTGTCATTTTGTGAATGGGAAATAAATTAGAAATCAATGACTTCGGCCCAATCAACATTGATTTTCAGTTTTTTTAGGATATTACACAATTTCTTTGTTCAAGCTGTTCTACGCATTTAAGTTTTAGTCCCATAAGAACCCATGTTAATTTTAATAATTATTTTTTCTCTTATCTGATAATGATGGTATTAGAAAATTATATAATAGGTAGCTGTTACTGTTAACTTTCAAATGGCATCATAAAGTTTGGGAGTTTTCTTTTTATATTTTGAGATTTTATAAGCCATCTGTCTGAATACAACCGTTAATCTCATTATTTTACTGTTTGCGTCATTTGATTATAATTATTAATTATACAACAGGAAACTCATGTATTACTATTAAGTTTATAAGTGAGAAATTGTAAACATAATCTCTTTCTTCTGGTTAATAACAAACCAAAAGGATTTTAGAAATAAATAAATGCAATGTGGTATCCTCACTGAGGAAATCTGTAATCAGATGCCTGGTTTTGTACCATATTTAAACAAGGAAATTATTTTGTAATATTGCGCATAAAATAATGACTTAAGAACCTCGCTTCATTCTACAGAGCAAATATGAACCACTGACCTACGCTTTTATATTTCTTTTTGACCTGGGCTACAATATTTTCTCTACCCTGTTTGTGTAATCTCATACTATCTCCCATTCACCAATTTTTTCCTAATCTACGTATAGGGTGTGTATGCATGACATCATTCTGAATGATTTTCGATGCTCTTCTTGAGCAATGAATAACATTGCTCAGCCTAGGACAAACGTAGTTTTTAGCTATTTTCTTTGGAAAATTAGCTATTTTTTGGTCATTATTATTTTTCTAGCACACTTGAGATACTAATTCAACCTGTTAACAGCATCAATGCGCTCAAAAAAATTGCAAAGTATTTTTAAACTGGCAAAATGTGCCATTTTCCTATATTTACCAGCCAATGTTATTTAGTACTCACTTATGACGTCGACTTTAACATGAATGAAACCACCCTATACGCAACTCAAAAAACCTCAGACGATTTATGGTTTTACCACTAATGTATCGCCTTATTTCTCGCGCGCTTTTCGCAGGGGGGCGGCTGGGTGATACCGTAAAAGATCGAACGGCAGGTAACTCAGGCTTTCTGAGACACATTTATATATTATTATTATTACCACACAGACAATTTTTTCCTAATATTTATTAATTATAAGTATACTAACATTTCAATAAACAATTATTGTAACCACAATTAAAATGATTATATATAAATACTATACTGGTGGATAGATTAGGAAACAGCTGGGGAATGGGAAATAATAAGAGTTTGATATCATTCTGGCACATAATTAATGTTGAATGAATTAATATAAATATTGCTATTGCTGTTCTTTCTTAAACTAACAACTAAACATATTTCCTGTCTTTCATTCTTCCTTACAACAGGGGTTCTAGCAGTTTTAAACTTTCATTTTTCCTGCATTTTCCCTGTTTTTTCCAGAGATTTCTTCCATTTTCCAGAAGTTTTGTTCTATTCTTTTATAATATTAAAAGGTCAAATATTATTGCAATAGGGTGCAATTATCACATTTGACAACCTCACGCCGCAGGTCAATTTTTTTAGGGGACATGCCCCTTTTTGTCAGAAAATGCAAAATTAGTATAGGTATATATCAAAAAATTTGCTATTACATTTAAAGTACCCCTATACTTTTAATTTAATAATTTTTACACCGTTTGAGTAAAAAAATTGAGAGAAAATGTTGATATGTTTCTTTAATTCTAAGTAACTTTAAACTTTTCTTTCAGCGGTTTAAAAAAGATACTAGCTTTTTTGTTTTTCAGGTTGAAATTTTTGTTTTAAAATTCAAAATTTCAGATGTTTCAAGAAAGAATTCGCGAGAAAAAAATTCTCTACAATTGAAATAATTCAATAATTCATTAATTAAAATATTCAATTTGCAATCATTTTTTTCTCTGTAAAAAAAAATAATAATAATAAAAAATAAATAAATATAAAAATATCGAAAAAAATCACTTTAAAACTCAAATTAAATAAAAATTGGTATGTATAGAACACGCGCTAATATATACAAAAAAAAAGTTTTAAAATGAGATAAATTTGTATAAAATTTTTTATACTTTCTGAAGAAACTATTTTATTATAGTAATAATTAAACTATATCATTTTCCAGTGTTTTATGCTTTTTTCCCTGCATTTTCCCTGTTTTCCAGAGGTTTTCCAATTCCCTGCATTTTTCCTGTTCTCCCTGTTTTCCCTGTTGCTAGAAACCCTGATTACAAGTGTAATTATAAAAATGTTTTATCAACCACTAAACTGTACTGTGCGCACAAAAATAAAGAAATAAAAAAAAAAAAGAAAAAAAAATAATAAAAAAATAAAAAGATAACATAAAAAGACTTCCAATGGTCTTATTTAATTGTTGCCCCCCCCCCCCCCCTTTTCAAATATTATCTAACCTCACATCCTTTATCAAGTTCAAATAGAAGATGGGTTTGTACCATTTTTGTCCTCTAATAAAAACCATTTATTATTATTATTATATATGTTTCTACAAAAATGACTTCCCGACATTGCAATTTCCTACATTTTATACTTTTTTTTTTTCTTTTGTCAAGGAGGAAATATGAAACAAACTATTTTTGACACCCTATTAAATTAGAAATGAGTAAGAATATATGGGTAATTCTAATAATATTTTTAAAAGAGAGTAAAATTATGAAATTATGAGTCAGTACAGATTTTTTTTTTTTTTGATAATTTTTGACGAAAGGAGTTTTCTTTTTCATTATTTAAAATAAATTTCAACAATTTAATTGTTGGTCTTTTTTGTTGCTATGCATAACACAAAAGATCAAAACCTAAAAAATTATGCACCATTTTTATTGTTATTATTATTTATCTGAACTGGGGGAACTTTGAGCATCTTCCAATATAAATGAAAATCAATGCTCACATTTTTGTTTGTTTGTTTTTTCAAAAAATCTTGATACTAGCTCAAAATTTTACAACACCTTATCAAGATCACTCAAAATATTTAAATATTTTTATAATCTTCATTCAAAGAAACAAAATTATTTCTCACCCCTCCAAATGGCTATAATTTACAACAACACGTTTGTACTACTATAACGTGCATACCTATTGTTACGCAGACACAAGCCACTTGTTTAACAGACATTATCTGGGCCGAGGCCCTTGCACCCCACTCTAATTTTCTCCTACACGATGCATACACATTATACACCCAACATTTTGTCATCACTATGATTCAACATTCAGATTAAACAGACCCTCAACATGCTACAGTCTTAACAACAATGTGTGCTGATTAGTTTGTCAATTAAAAATCATATTCAATTTGCTAAAATTGATTGAATTTACTGGCTTTTTTAAAATTTATTTTCGATTTATTGTTTTAGAGAAAATCGGGCATATTTAGTAAGTTTATACATAACCTATCAAATACTTGTAACCAATGTAACTCCAAAAGTATTTTATCAGAATGAAGTTTGTGAGGAGTAAGAAGGTATTGACAGAAATATTTAAAGTAACAGATGTAAATAGTATTTTAACTAAACTTGTGCAGCTTGACAAAAAAATAAAAATAATAAATAAATAAAGAAAAAGAAAAAAACAAAAATTAAAAATCAAAATTGTTAAAAATTTATTATTGCTGTACCTTATAGAGAAAGTTCAGGGGTTACAAAACATGGCTTCTTCAATGTTAGATAATGAGAAGAACTGTACATAAACTCACATACGATGACCTAAAGCCCTTTCGTAGCCCCGCAAACTCGTGATCATCCTGCGAGATATGCAACCTGTGCCGTATCTTTTACGTCATAGTTACGGCTTTACTTTAGAAAAAGTTGTAGCGGGTTGCATATGTCGCAAGATGAGCATAAGTTAGAGGAGCTACCATGAGGCTACGGAAAGTCTATGGGTCATCATATGTGAGTCAATGAACAGTTCATCTCATTATCTAACATTGAAGTTGGAACCCCTGAACTTCCTCTTTATTGTATTACACACTGTAATACTAAACTCTGTTCAACAGAAAACATACCAAGTCCAGTGTCTTAAGACTAAAAACCTCAGTATACAAAATTACATGCTGAAGTATTTTTATTGCTGCTGACTATATTGATCTTGTTGCGAACAAAATGTCTATCTCGTATTTTGTCAGGCGAACAAAATGTCTATCTCGTTTTTTGTCAGCGTGAGCAAAAATGTTAGAGACCCTTAACAGAGAAGAGACAACCTCATGTTTTAGGCAGACCTGCAATACATCAGGTTAGCAAACATTACAGGAAGGCCTGTGGCGTCGGAACCAATCAGATTTGAGAGATTGTTAGGGTAGCCAATCAGAATGCTAGAAAGTTTGGGTACTTTTAGCGGGCCTTTCAAAACAATGTATTGCAGGTTTGCCTAAAACATGAGGTTGTCGCTTCTCTGTTAAGGGTCTCTAAAAAACGTCTATCTTGAGCGCCATCTTCATAATGTTCGGGAACGAGATAGATATTTTGCTGACAAAAAACGAGATAGATATTTTGCTTCGCCGGACAAAATACAAGATGGCCATTTTGTTCGCAACAAGATCGATATAATGTAATGCTTCTGATTTAATTATCTATGACACATGCTCAGTACATTAATAATTAACTTCATACATTACGCAACTTTTTTTATTTATTTATTGTTTTTTTTAATTATCAGCATACGTTTGTATTGATTACCTTCAATAGCATATGTACCAAATTTCTTATTGATTTGTCTATCAGTTACATGGGACAAAAATAACATGGGAAATATTCAAATATAGGACAACCTACACTCAACGTCATTTTTATTATTATTATTATTATTTTTCCCACATAACATAACTAATTGACAAATTGATTTGACATTTGGTAAACATGCTATTGAAGGCAATACAAACTAAAGGCCCACGCAGCCGTCTTATTTTATTAAGTACTAAATTAATTTAAGAAAATAAGCCACTGTGATTGGCTGAGAGTCGACTCTTAGCCAATCACAGTGGCTTATTTTTTAAAATTAATTTAATATTAAATAAAATAAGACGGCTGCGTGGGCCTTTATGCTGTACAGCTCTGGCCAAAAGTTCCCGAACGGGCAGCGGCGGCCGCTGCGTTTTCTCATAAAGATAACAGTGAGTGGTTGCGGGTTGCCTATGCAAATCGTTCGGAAACTTTTGGCCAGAGCTGTACATTAAAAAAAATATTGAGTAAAAAAAAAAATGTTTGCCATGTCTGAGGTTAATTCATAAAACAGAAGCAAATAAGGAAGAAATTAATTGGCAGCTTTTAAGCTGGGCTTTTTTTTTTTTTTTTTTTTTTTTTCTTCTTCTTTCTTACATTCAGTAAAAAGTCAAATTGCAAACCTTACACCAAGTAACCAACCTTCTTTGCATTCCAACCAAAATGCCAATAATTGAGGTAACAAGACTTACCCTCATGACACAGCAATCATGGTCAAAGCTATTCCTGGTACACGCATGTTCTCCCAACTTGTGCAGACCACGCAGCTCCAAGGACAACAACATTGGCCCTGACTTAGCTCGCGATGCCTCAGGTAGACCCAGAGAGAAGCGGGGCACTAAAGTATTTCTGTTTGCCAATTGATATACATAGCTTAGCAAGCATAATTTATACACAAAATGTCATTTGTTTTTTGTAATGTTCATTTTAATAAGCAATTTGTTAAACCCCAGTGCTGGAAATTAATATGTCTCCCCTTTACAATTGAAAGTGTAAAATGTTATTCACATGACGCGTAAATTTGACGTGCAGCAACGCACGTAAACGCGCGTTACAAAGTTGGAACAATGTAAACAAATGGAGCCGTTCACATGTAATTTTCAAAAATAATGTGAATAGCTCCATTTGTATACATTGTTTCAGCTTTATAACACGCATCGACGCACTTGACGTGCGTTGACGCACGTCAAGTTTACGCGTCATGTGATTTATACTTAAAAACTGGCAACAAGTAAAAAAAAAAAAAAAAAAATAGCTTACTTAATTTTAAACAATTTTAAAGTTGCATTAGATAAAAAAAAATCTTCTAATTTGGTGGCAGTTTATTCTGGTACGTAAAATTAAATTTCCTCAACAGCAAAGTAAGTGTTGCTAGGGTTTGTGCAAATGGCTCATTACATTGAGATGCAGAATTGGCAAGACAAGCAAAGTACAGAATTTTATTGAAAATTACATAATGAAGTAATTGTAAAGAAAAGTTTAAAAAAATATATAAAATAAAAATAACAATAAAGTATTCAGAGGCTTGATTACTTTATTATAGACTTTATTACTACCGTAGATTTGATAATTAAATAGCCTCATCAATTTTGCCATCACTTTTCATTGAACTGGATTTTAATATCAACCAATAATTTAACAAAAACCCTCACATACAAGTTTAGTAAAAATAATTTTGTAATTCTGACCGCATATTTAAATTCTTTGTGTTGAACCTATGCTAATGTTTTAAAATTAATTTGATTTAAATAATTTAGAATTAATTGAAAAGTTAGACTTATATGTTATATAAAATAAAATTTGTTGCCAAATTTGTTGACTTCTATTTGTTATTTACAGATTGGTCTTTTATTTATTTTTGTTGGTCTTGTATCACAGGGAAACTGTTTTTTAACACTTTAACAATGATTGAAAATAATTTTAATTATGCAACAATAATGTAAATACATTAAATAATACTGACGATCACTCAATGCTTTTTAAATGGGAGCAAGATAAACAGGCTTATGGACAAGCAAGCCTATCCCGTCTCCAAATTGTACATTGACTTTAAATAGACTGTCAGAATCACACAATAGTTTTTCCATTGGTTGTATGTTGTTTACTACATTCTAGTCATTCATATCTATGACGTACGACATAAAAACTATACCAGGATGTATGTAGCGTACATATACATACATACATACATACATATACATACATATACATACATATACATACATACATATACATACATATACATACATATACATACATATACATACATATACATACATATACATACATACATATACATACATACATATACATACATATACATACATATACATACATATACATACATACATATACATACATATACATACATATACATACATATACATACATATACATACATATACATACATACACATACATACATATACATACATATACATACATATACATACATATACATACATATACATACATATACATACATATACATATACATACATATACATACATATACATACATATACATACATATACATACATATGCATACATATACATACATATACATACATATACATACATATACATACATATACATACATATACATACATATACATACATATACATACATATACATACATATACATACATATACATACATATACATACATATACATACATATACATACATATACATACATATACATACATATACATACATATACATACATATACATACACATACATACATATACATACATATACATACATATACATACATACATATACATACATACATACATATACATACATACACCCTTATATTGTTGTCTCACTACAAAGTGGAGTCAAAGTTAAGATTAATTCAGAGTTAAATAATATTAAGGCATGCAAAGTTTAAAACATGCTAAATTGGAGAAAACAAGCAGAAGAAGATATAAGTGAAAGCATAAACATTTGTATTAAATAAAAATGTGTGACAAAAAGCAAGCATGCAAAACATTGTGTTGTTTATTTTATGGATTCTCCCTATCCCTTTGATAACTTTTTAATACGTACAGGGTCAAACTGGCACTAAAACGCAGGACAGCACTTTAAGGGGCCTCATCTATGAGAGGGCCTTGGGCTCATCCCTCTAGGGGCCTTGAAAGGTGGTGTAACCTTGGTTACGTCTCTTTTTAGGGCCCAAGAAGACTTCAAACAGGGGGGTCCGCTATTGACTGATAAAGGAACAACTGTTTTGAAGCAGAATATAAGCAATTTTGCTCACATCCGCTTCCGTTTCGACTTATTGCGCAAGCGTAGTAAGACGAAACGGAAGCGGATGTGACCAAAATCGCTTATAGTCAGCCTCAAAACCGTTGTTCCTTTACTAGTCAATTGCAGACTGACTCTTATAACCAGTTCAAGCATAAATACGTACATTTTTACTTTAGAGTTGGGTGGTTTTATTTTTATGGATATATAAACTCCAGAGTAAATCCTCATGTTTTAATTATTGAAGCAATAATTGAGAAGCAATAATACATTAATTTATAGTTGCTATTATTGTTTTTTATCAGCATCTTTGTTCATTGTAAAAGCTACCTAAACATTTGTTTAAATAAGTAAATTGTTATCCTGGCATAAAGATTTGTTTTCATTAGTTGATTTATTAGTAGGCTATATATTAAAAAAAAAAAAAAAAACTTACATAAAATAAATATTGGCGTGCACATGTGCAAGTTGTGCAATTTTGTTGCCGTGCTATAAAATCAGGTTCACAATCAGGACTGCACAAGTCCACTTTTGGTGTTAGGTAAGCTGTAGCATTTTCAAAACGTTGACGGAGATTCAAAGGTTCCAACACCAAATACAAAGATTGATTCCTATAAAGAAATGATTAGACTACAAAAGCACCATCACCAGAGAGAGATGCATGATAGAAACATACCCAGCACAAAGTTGGTAAGAAGGTTATCAATTTGAGATATTTTGTTCTCAACTTTCACCTCATATACAGATAAATGTGAAAGAAAAGGATGGGAGAAACCAGCAAGTGAAACCATAGTGAAGAAAGTCCCATAGTTTGGTAAAAATCTTGCTAGCAAATATATATATATACATATATATATATATATATATATATATATATATATATATATATATATATATATATATATAGGCCTATATATATATATATATATATATATATATATATATAAATATATATAGGCCTATATATAAATATATATCGTCATTGGTCTGCTGTAATGTCCGATGTCCAATTGACCTTGGAAAAATATATTTCATCGGATCGACTCTAAATTTTGGATTTTTCCATTTCAGGCCATTTGCAGCAAAAAATATTTTTCAAGGTCAAATGTACATCAGACAATATAGCAGACCTGTGACGATATATATATATACATACCGGTATATATAATCTTTGTGCTAACAAGATTTTCACCACGCCATGGGACTCTCTTCACTATGGTAAGAGCCCTTGCTGGTTTCTCCTACCCTTTTCTTTCAAAGTCATCTTACCTTACCGTGATGGTTTATTTTCCTAAATATATCAAAGATTCTGTTGCTGCTAAACCACACTTCTACTTGCAGCAGGTTTGTTTACTTTCCTGCATCTACGTTTCTCGTGATAGCTATAAAAACAAGCATCTATATTTATTGGGACAGCAGGTAAAACATACTTCCACACCTGTTTTCCTATGTAGAAGTGTTTTTTTTTTACCTGATGTCACGATAAATTTAAATGTGTGAAAGTAAGCAAACCCTCTGAAAGTACAAGTAAGTGTGGTTTAGTCGCAATATCCCATTCTTGGATAAAGATGATTATTTATTTATTATGAATTTATACCAATGTCCCTTACATGTCTTCCAACTCTTGGCTGATTTTTTAGACACGCTGTTTTAAATTTCCTCTCTAGGGAACACTGCGATACACATGGGGGTAATTTGAACTATTATATGATAAGGATTGATAAGGATGACTAAAGGTCAGAAACGATTTAAGCTCGTTCTGTAAAGTAGAGTGAATCTCAATAACAGTGATTGGCTGACCAACAAAATAAGACACGTTCATTGGTTGATCTTTTTTTTTTTTTTTTTTTGAGACGATAAAAGTGAATCGCATATTGAGACTGGAACTTTTTTTGGAAAGTTTCTTTCATTCTTATCAAGTTCAAAGTTCTAAAAGAAGAAATAACAATGATAGACCATATGTATAAACGTAGTAAACAGGTAACGACATCATAATCAGAGCTGTTAATAACAAAGGAAAATTTTCGAAGCTGGCTCAATATTTGTGTGTAGTTTATAGAACGCGCTATAATGCATGATATAAACAGAGATACCTACTCGGAATTCTTGCGCTCAGGTGACAACAAGACCTCAAACCTTTGTAAAGCAGTATTTGTAATATAGTAGTTTTGGCTGCCAATCGCGGCGCTAGTGTAAAAGCTTGAATCATGCTTGTCTACAAATGTATACAGGGAGTCGGAAGACATGTAACGACATGTAAGGAACATTGAATTTATACATGATAGTCTCATGATATGGTGATTACTTTAAGCTGTGTAAATGTAGTCTTTTAAGACAAATAAAGAACATCTAATAATCTTCATCTTCTAACAAATAATTCTGGTAATATATAAAATTACTTCAAGTTTACGTACAGAGATGTGAGTACAAGTAAGTGTTGAACAAGCCCATGCATGCACATGCCAAGTAACCATGCACATTGCCAAGACAGACATAATCAAGTGAACACTTACTTCACGGGATAATAGTGAACTGCAACGGTTGTATTTCTTCCCATTAACTCCACTTCTTGTTTAGTAACACTTGATACTACAAACTGAGGTTTAGTTTCTGCTGGACGTTTCATATTTCCATTTTCATCATGAGGAGTTATAGCTACGTAGTAGCAGCCAGTGAATACGTAGAAGAAACGAACTTCAGCATTCTGAAATCATGGAAAATTATATGATAAACAATAGTACCTTAAAATGGCTTTATTGTCATGCCATACGGCATATATTTGTTTAAATATAAGTTTCTTCGAGAGTTTTTTTTTTTTTTTTTTGAAACATTAACATTATTTTTGATGGGGCTTTCTAGCAAAAGCAGATGAATCACTTATTTTCTATCTGTTGGCAACTTAGCATTGCAGGCCCACACCCACCTTGAGTTGCTACATGTGACTTATAGATAGGGACTCCAGATACAATTATTGTCACTTTTGAAACAGTAAAAACAGCAAAAATAAAATATTAAAAAAAAAAAAAAAAAAAAAAAAAAAACGTATCTCTATTTTTTTTTTTTTTTTTTTTTTTTTTTTAGGCCTAACATTAACTTGAGTGCTGATAAAACTTGCCTGTTAGTACAGGGAGTGTCACATAAAATTCAGAGTCCACAAGACCTGATTATTATTTTTTTAATTGCATAGTAATTTTAATGTATCAATAAAATAAGCTGTTTTAGTATGTACTTGCCAAAAACTAATAGTAGTCATTCCAATAAAAAATGAAATTCTATTGGTATATGGGAATAACATGTATTTAGATAGGGTTTTGCGTCAAATGAAATCTCCATCTGATTGCATTGAATGGCCATAAGCCAATACAATTTTATTTTTTATTGGAATGATTGTACATTGAGTTGACTAAAGAGGAGGAGATCAATGGTTGATATTTCATTGACATCAATCTTGTGATAAATCAATTTATTTAGATAAAATAAAAAATGTAGAGGCACCATCATATCAGCTCCAAAATATATTTTATGTTTTAATTACCTCAGCACAAAGTTTAGAGTTGGATGTTGCTTTAGAAGTTGAAACGTTGGTATAATAAAGTCGATCAGAATGAATTTGAAAAATATGCTCCGACTTGTCGCTTAACTTATTAAGAACAAAGTTTTTACAAGAATCTTCAGTAGAAGCATTTGCAAGTCTCAGTTCTATTTTAAACATATGAAAAGAGCAAAGTTTCTCTGGTAACGGAAACGTTACGGTCCCTTCTCCTGTAACTTCATCCACGTCAAGACGTATGTTAGCAATCAAAACATCCGTCCTGTATTTATTGTAATCAGTTTTCAGATCCACGTCTGTTGATGCATCACAATGACATCTAGTTTCATCCCAGTCCTGAAAACAAACAAAGTCAAGTCATTACAACAAGTCACTACCAAGTACTCTCACTTCATCACAATGTCAGTACAAATATTGTTCTTAATTATTGTCCACCATTTCCATTTAACTGTATGTTATTTGAGAGTGAGGTTTAGGTGAGAGTACTTGGTATTTACTAAGAACTTTAGGTTTGTGTACGTATGCATTTAAGGTACTTTTTATGTTATTTATACAGGTCACGATACATACCGATACATATACATATAGCCTACGATATACATATCAATGTTGTTGCGAACAATATGTGTAACTCTTATTTTGTCAGGTGAAGCAAAATGTGTAGGTAAGTCATTTTTTGTCACGCAAAGCAATATGTGTATCTCGTTTTTTGTCAAGCTAAGCAAAATGTGTAAGTCGTTCCCGAACGTAATGGAGATGGCGCTTGACTTACACATTTTGCTTTGCGTGACAAAAAACAACTTACACATTTTGCTTCCACTGAGTTACACATTTTGTTCGCAACATCATCAATATCTACATAGTCATACGATACATAAAATACCCTATTGTATTGAAAGGGCTCAATCAATGCCCAATTTTTATTATTATCTTTATTTTTAAGATTTTAATTGTTGGGTTAGAGCACAAACTGTATTTCTACAAAAGCAGCTAAGTAAAAAACCTTTACAGTATTTTGAACTTTGTTGCTTTTTTAGATTCCCGGTTTGTGCTCTAACCCAACGATATCAGCACCTCCTACCCTCCTGTGTATCCTAAAGTGTTAAATACAGTCAAGCGGGGTGAAATTGAAAGTGCGGGGTGAAATTGAAATTAAAATCATGTGCAAGCTTTGACTTTCCCCTATCTCACTAGACACAGAGCACTTTGAAAGCGGGTCTGTGATTGAATTTCAATTTCACCCCGGTTGACTGTACTCTAGAAATTCCTAGGTATCTACGAACGGACTTAAAGCAAAAGTGTACAAGAAAAACATCAGTCAGTCTAACAGAGGTATAGTTACTCTCTCTAAATGCCCACGCAGCAGCCGTGATATTTTATTCCATAGTAAAGTAGTCGTTGCGACGCGACTCTCAGCCTTTGACTATGTACATAGTTTCATTACGTTAAATTAATATCAGATAAAATAGGACGGCTGTGCGGGCCTTAAGACTGTAATCTAAGGACTTTTTACTTTTAAGTTTTACTCACTTAGTTTACTAGTTCAGTATTATCAGAAGTTTATTACAGTAACAACTATGTCATATATATTTTTTTTTTTTGATGTTTTATGTATGTAATTCAAAACCAAAACCAAAAAATGCTGTCTCCTACGGGTACATACAGTTAAAACGCAATAACAAAATTAATCAATTAACACATCTGCCAGTCCAGTATAAATTAAAGCCTGCTTTTTATTGCATTTTGATGATACATTCAGTAATCTTACCAAACCTTCAACATATTAAAAAAAAAAAAAAAAAAAAAAGCCCGGCGTACATAATAAAAATTCAAATAAACAAAATTTGGCGAATAATAAGTGACTTTATAGTTTTATATTATGTAATGGGCAATATACTGCGTATAATGTGCAATATACATATGCAATATTTATTATTTTGCATAACATAAATTTATCATAATAACACAAATACTTACACTCTCCAATAATTTCGTTGAGCCGCACATAGATCCACAACATTTAAAAGGTAAAGTTGCTAAAGCGATGAAAAAAACGTAAATCCACAAACCCATGGCTGTTAATATTTATATTTAACGTTATATGGCACTTTTATTTACGCTAATGTCTATTTTGCATATCGAATAACGGTTTTTTGTTATGACGACGGATCTCTAAACATGTTCAAGCAGATGAATTACAGCGTTACTTCCCACGCCGAAGTGTTCATACATACGCACACAAGAAAAACAATGCGATGTCTTTATAAATTTTGATATCAATCGTTGTCTTGCAACACTCCTATTTCCTTATCTATGAAATATATTATAGTATAAATACGCCTCTATTATAAGGAAATAAAAAAAAAAAGTGAGAGGTCACCTCTTAAAGCTAAATATTATACTACTTTTATTCGACAATTTATCAACATAGCACGCAAACTACCATTACAACTTGTTAGGAGCACATATGAAGATTAAAGTTACTGAACTTTTTAGTTACTTAATTCGACTAATTTATGTGCATAACGTAAAAAAAAAAAAAAAGACCACTTGTGCTCTCACGTCAAAGTAGACATCTGTTTTGCTTATGATTGATGCTCATTTTCCGCTACAAAAGTTCCAGGTTTCAGAATTACTCGCCAGAGTCCGCCACTTCCCCGTAAACAGCTGGCGCAAAAAAGAGCACACGTGCACACGTGTGACTTCCGCAAATTTATACAATTTGCAGGTAATTATTGTATTGTTAATAATTATTTTATTTTTAAGCATTATTTCAGCCAAATTTTAAGCCATAAAATTATGAAATTCACTTGAAATTAATTAAACTAAAATGAAATTTCCGGCTACCGCATGTCGCGTCTGCTTCATGGCATTGTCAGCCATGTTGAATTTAATGTCTGCACGACCTAAAAATTACTAAATTTGCTTCGTAAATGCAAAAGTTGTTACTTTTAAGATGTTTTAACAACTAATAATTGTTTCAAGCTTTACTTTTATTGAATCTCCAATTGGAAGTCCTCATTAATTTATGCATTAATACGAACTCTCCGGTTTTGGAGGAGGGGGTTGGGGGGGGGGGGGGGGAACAGAAACCACTGAATGCCAGATTGTACATACTTAAAAGCATATTTCTTTATTACTTTTATGTTATTAACAATTAAGTGACATAATAACATTTGGACTGAGGATATATTTTAAATATACCATGTGTTCATAGGTACAGTTAGTTCTCCGTAAGGAACACCCCCCACCACAAACATGACCATCCGACCAGCGTATCGACCCAAGATCATCAAGAAGAGAATAAAGAAGTTCACCCGTCATCAGAGTGATCGTTATGTGAAGCTCAGTGTAAGTATTGTTTAAGTTTCATACCTTTGTCATTATATTTTAATTATAATAACAAATGGACTTGAATTTTTTTATGAAAATTTACTTGTCTTTGTTGTTTATGAAAAATTTTCTTTCAGAGAAACTGGCGTAAGCCCAAGGGTATTGACAACCGTGTGAGAAGGAGGTTCAAGGGCCAGTACCTCATGCCCAACATTGGTTATGGTTCAAACAAAAAGACAAGACACATGCTACCTTCAGGTTTCAAAAAGGTTCTGGTCCACAATGTTAAGGTAATAATAATTTTGTTTAAGTCTTATTTTATAGATGTTCTGTTTATATATACAGTCTGCACCAGCTAAGGACGTTGGCAATATTGGGCTAATTGTCAATGGAGCTTCTTGGTTTAGTGCGCGGGGAAAGTTAAAGGGCCTCCAATTTAACATTACGTTTATGGGGGAAATTCGTTTTTTTTTTTTTTTTTTTTTTTTGAGAAAACCACTTCACCGATTTCAGTGAAATTTAAATAAGAAATACGAGACATACTTTTACAAGTTTTGAGCCATAGAAATGTTTTAAGAATTTTGAACTGATTGCATAGCCTCCATTGACTAATACAAGAACAACTTTTTTGAGGCTGACTTGTAGCGATTTTGCTCACGCCCGCTTCTGTTTATACTTACTATGCAAGCTCAGTAAGTCGAAATGGAAACGTGAGCAAAAATGATTAAAGTTAGCTTCAAAATAGTTGTCCTTCATTAGTCAATAGACTCTCAAGGTTGTTAGGAGGTGGGGTAATGTTAACTATATGGAGAATTTTTAGGGGCTGTGTTATTGGTGGCATCCTTAGTTGGTGAGGACTGTAAAATGTTGATTTCATTTTTTTGCTGAAAACCTGAAAAAAGTCCTTTAGAATTAATTCATGTAGTTCTAATAAAATGTTCGTCCAATAAAAAAAAAAAAAAAAAAAAAAAAACTTGAATCCACATGTTTAGGATTTCTTAATACTGGAAGAATTGATTAATATTTTGTAACGTTTTAAAATGCTGCTAATTATGAAAAAAAAAAAATGCAGTTCAAATGTTATCCTCTATTTGCAATGTAAACACTATCTTAAAGGCGTAGAACACCTAGAACATAAAAGTTGTGTAATATCCTAATAAACCTGAAAATCAACGTTGATTTGGCCGAAGTTGTTGATTTCTTTATTTTCCATTCACAAAATGCTGCTGCCGGTCACTGACATCACAGCTCACCCGGTTTACGCGCGCGTGGACCAGGCGAGCTGTGACGTCAGTGACCGCCAGCGGCATTTTGTGAATGGAAAATAAATTAGAAATCAACAACTTCGGCCAAATCAACGTTGATTTTCAGGTTTATTAGGATATTACACAACTTTTATGTTCAAGGTGTTCTACGCCTTTAATTAACTGGTTGGTGCCTTTAAAAAAAAAAAAAAAAAAAAAAAAATCTTAAAACTACTAGGTCAAAAATTTCGCAACAAGAATGTTCTCTTAGAAAAAGTTACATGATTCTTCCCTTATTTCATTGTTGTTTTTCTGTGGTTTATATTTCATTGTTAACTTATGTGAAACATGACTTTTTATATGTTAACAGGAGCTGGAAGTTCTCATGATGCAGAACCGCAAGTACTGCGCTGAAATTGCACATGCAGTTTCCTCCAAGAAACGTAAGCTGATTGTCGAGAGAGCACAGCAGTTATCTATAAGAGTGACCAACGGCAATGCAAGATTGCGTTCTGAGGAGAATGAATAAGAAGTTTATTTTTACTTGTTACAACAACCAAGAACAAGCTCCACTGTTTGTTTGTTTGTTTGTTTCAGCATCATCACAAAATGTTACTATCATGGAAATAGAAATTATGTGTTTTGGACTTAAAATTGAAGGGTGACATATTTTGTGTCGACTGAAACTTTGGTCTATGTATGTTCTTGATTGTTGAAATATTTGTATTATTAAACTCTTCCATTCATATAATAAAAACATTCAATACTTAATGAAGTTGGTTTTATTTAAAACTCTTAACAATCTTTTATATTTTAAAGTAATAAATATAATTATCAACAACTGAAAGCATTTAAATTATTTGTACATCAATGTCTAACTAAGCATTTAAGCCATTTTAAGGAATTTCAAATACCTTAAGCCATTTAAGTTAATGTAAGTAGATAACTCATGTAATCCAGAGAGGATTCCCGCTGAAAAGTAGTGGTCAGCTGGAGACGTGTATTGCGGGTCAAAATTACATTGATCAAATGGGCAACAAAATATAACTTCCAGGGTAAAATAAATTGAAAGCCAACAGAAAATTGAATAACGATATTCTCTTTGGATTACCTATCTATAGAAATACCTTAATTTAAGTTATCTTATTAAGCTATATTGGTTATTTTTATTATTACTTTTTAAATTTACTATTAAAATGTGACTTACAGGCTAGGGGATAAGCAACCCTGCAAGGGTAAAGTAGTAAAGTTAGATGTATATTTCCTGTAAACCCAGAACAGCTAGCGGTCATTTCTTATTGCACTTTAGGCTCTGCCCCTGGGATATAGCGTCCATCGAGTTAGCACAGGCCAAACTCTTGATGTGTTTGTGAGTAAAAACTTTGTACACCGTCTCAGATTAGCAGGTACTACAAGGGCCACTTTTTTTTTACTCTTATAGTAGAGGGGTGTTTATTGTTATCCTAACGGAGCTCGCTGCGGGATTTGACTAAAAAAATGTAAAGAAAGGAAAATCTGAAATTATGCAGTGATACGTACATTAGGTTATGGTATCTTCAAAAATGTATAAACATTGGGGGGGGGGGGGGGGGGCGGGAAGTCACCATGCTAGGTTTTAAATTATAATTTTTTGATGTGTGTCCCATAAGAGCCAATGTTATTTCAATTATTATTTATCTCTTCTTATCTGATGGTCACGGGTTCTGAAAAATGTATCATATATAGCTGTTACAATTATATAACTTTCAAATGGCATCATAAGTTTCAAAGTTTTCTTTTTAAATTTTGAGATACAAGCCATATTTGAATAGAACCCTTAAATAAAATAGACTTATATAGATTTATATATGGTTGAATTACTTGAATTGTTTTGTTTTAATTATAAGAGAAGAACAAAAAATAGTTCTTTTAGGGGCATCGCTTTAAATATAATATGAAAATGATGACAAGCAAAACACATATTCTGTGTTTATAGTAAACAAATTGAAAGAAAATAAGTTTTGTATTATTTGCAGTTTTAATTATATATTATTTATTATTTTCTATTTTTGTTTCATAATCATAATTCACATTATTTGAATGTTTGTTCAATTAAGTTGTTTTCTGATGCTTCTTTTTTTTTTTTCTGCAACGAGAGTGCGCCACTTGCCTTGTTGATATTTCAGCAGCCAGCCAGCAGCCTGGACTTAATTTTGTGCACGTGAAACTAAAAAAATTTTGAATTTTCAATCATAAACTTCTTCATTTTAATTTATACACGTAAGTATCATTTTCTTTAAGTTAATATTCTTAAATTTTATTCAAATTAATTAAAACTTTGTGTACCAGAATGTCGGAAGAGAATCCAGACACTCCTTCAGGACCCGTGGAAAACGCATGGGCTTTAAAAATTCCAGAATTTCGACCAGAAGACAACAAACACAGGTTACAAGAAGAGAGTTCTTTTGCTACTTTATTTCCAAAGTACAGAGAAAAGTATTTGCGTGAGTGCTGGCCATTAGTTCAAAAGATTTTTGATGAAAATGGTCTGAAAGGAGAATTAGATTTGTTGGAAGGAAGTATGACTGTTCGAACAACAAGAAAAACATGGGACCCGTACATTATTGTCAAAGCAAGAGATGTAATCAAACTTATGTCTCGCAGTGTGCCGTACGAACAAGCTGTTAGAGTCCTACAAGATGACATCACTGCAGATATCATTAAAATTGGTTCTATGGTTAGAAAGAAGGATAAATTTGTCAAAAGACGTCAACGTCTTATTGGTCCTAATGGATGTACACTGAAATCTATTGAATTGCTTACAAATTGTTATGTTTTAGTTCAAGGTCAAACAGTTGCTGCCCTTGGTCCTCACAAAGGGTTACAACAAGTAAGGAAAATTGTTCTGGATACAATGAACAACATACATCCAATCTACAATATCAAAGCTTTAATGATAAAGAGAGAACTTAATAAAGATCCTAAACTTAAGAATGAAAACTGGGAAAGGTTCTTACCTCAAGTACATTCAAAGAACTTGAGTAAACGTAAAGAACCTAAGAAGAAGCAGAAAAAGAAGGAATACACGCCATTCCCGCCCCCACAAACTGAAAGTAAAATTGATAAGCAGCTGGCTTCGGGCGAGTACTTCTTGAATGAGGCTCAGAAACGTGCCAAGAAGAAGAAGGATATAGATGAGAAACATGCAGAAGCTGACAAAGTTCGTCAAGAGAAACGTAAGCAGGCATTTGTCGCACCTCAAGAGCAGCAGTCCAGCTCAACTGCCAGCACGTCTTCTGGCATCGACGTTGAGTCTCTCAAGAAAAAAGTGCAAAACGCTCAGAAGAAGAAAAAGAAAATTTAAAATTGTTCATCAATCATACTTATGTTATCCATTTCTATTAAATACAATATCCTCATACATGAAATATACTTTCATTCTGTTTATCCATTAATCCTTTTGTGTGGTACAGTATAGAATTCATTTTAGCTTTCCAAGCCATCTTTTGTATCTTTTAAATATCAACACTTGTACAGTTATTTTAGTAAGAAATGAATTTTGCAGTGTTTATATGGGAAAACCATATAAACATACAAGAGTGGGTGGTAGGTGATTTGTCTCCGACCACAAACTTAAGAGTGTTGAGAAATGAAGAGAAATCTTTGGCACCAACCTACCACGTGATTTTAGAACCAATGGAAGATTGGTGCTACTAGACTTGGCTACATTGTGATGCAAGGTCAGAGTGTCGCACGACAAGAGCTGCCTGCCTGCATGCTCGATGCCACGTTCAGTTGAACAAAAAGAAAGAGAACCAATCTTTAATTGGTTCTAAAATCACAAAGTAGGTTGGTGACAAAGATTTCTCCTCGTTTCTCAACTCTCTTATGTTTGTGGTGGGAGGCAAACCACCCACCACCCACTCGTATGTTTATATGGTTTTCCCATATAAACGCTGCAAAATTCATTTCTTACTAAAATGACTGTACAAAAGTACGAAGTTCTATATTAAGCCATTGAAGTTGAACGTGATAACTGAACAAGTTCAATCAGTTGTGTGAAAGCAGAGTGAGCAAGTCAACGGCTAACAATATACAAATCCCCAATTTTTACAACCAAATAGAAAACTTGCAAAAGTAGGTTTAGTGAGAACATAACCAAACTGACAGCTCAACAATGCTAACAAAGTGCTAGCAGACGACTTTGTGTTTCTGTCTACATTTAACATGCTTTCTTATGGGGCAATGAAGCAGCTATAACTCAAGTTAGAATTATTTCTTGGAGCTGAAATTTTTATTGTAGCTTGCTAAGCATTGAAGCTCTTGTTTTCCTGGATTTCAAACAATTTGGTAATAAATTATTTATGTCATATCAATTGACTTGAAATCCAGGAAATCAAAAGCTTTAAGGCGTAATAAGCTACAGTAAAAATTTCAGCTCCGAGAAATAATTCGAGTTACAGCTGCTCCATTGCCCCATAAGAAAGCATGCTAAATGTAGACAGGAACACAAAGTCGTCTGCTAGCACTTTGTTAGTATTATTTAGCTATGAGTTTGTTTATTTTATCATTTTTGCAAGTCGTCTCATTTTGATTTCACAGAACCAATGTAAGTTGTTAGATGGTCCATTTTCCAAATGTTTTAAAAACTAATGTTGTAAATTACCATTGTAGGTCTGATTTTCAACAATTCTTTATAGGGTGTGTGTTTGCTTGATGTAATTCTGAATGCTATTCTTGAGTTATGAATAACATTGCTCAGTATAGGACAAACATAGTTCTTGGTTATTTTCTTTGGAAAATTAGCTATTTCTTTTGTTATTATTTTTCTTGCTTACTTGAAAAACTAGTTCAACCTGTTAACAGCATCAATGCTTGCAAAATATTTTTAAACTGGCAAAATGTGTCATTTTCCTATACTGGTCCATGTTATTTAGCGCTCACTTCTGACATCGACTTTAACATGAATGAAACCACCCTATAACCTAATGGAAAAAAAGTTGATTTTTAAAACCAAGTTTTTTAAGTATTTTTGAACAAAGGGAATACAAAATTTTTCTTTTATTTCAAATTGCAAATGCAACCACAAACAATGAAAATGGTTTCAAATTTATGGTATGTATTACACTGTAAGCTATTATGTATATTAATGTGTATCAAAATGTGTCAAGGATAAAATAAAACACTTGTGCTAATCATATGTACAATAGTTTATTTTAAAATGAAGGTACGTACATATTACATGAATTATTGTCATTATGCATTATTATATATAATAGTAGCAGATAATATTACAAAACCATCAATCTTATATTTAATTAAGATTTTTTTTTCTATATTATATATTATATACAGTTGATTAATTAAGGGGAAAAATCGACTTTGTGTTTAATTGACTAAAAAAATATTTGAATAACTAATAAAGAATCAACTGCTATACTGATGTCTATACTGACGTTGATTTTGATCACGTCTGCGTCTGTTTCAACGTATACTACACTTGTGCAGTATGTAGAAACACAAGCGAATGTGATCAAAATCTCTTAAAGTTGGCTTCAAAGACAGTTGCTTTGTTATTAGTTAAGAGTAAAAACACGGAGAAAGATCGATTTGAGGATTGTGAGATAATAAGCTTTAAGCCAACAGAGAGAGAGAAAAAAAAAAAAAAAAAAACGGCCAATTACGGCTAGAAATAATTTTCTCTTCCGATGGATACAATTCATCAAACCATTTGCATCACCCAGATGCTTTAGAATTCTTAAAGTCCCTAGAATTTCTGAGCATAACTAGAAAATATAAGGACTTTAAGTGGCCTATAGCACTGGCTTTGATGAAAAGCACTCAAGGATGCTCACTTAATTCTCACAAACTCCCATTCCTCATATCGAATGTGTTGCGAACAAAATGTGTAACTCGTATTTTGTCACGCAAAGCAAAATGTGTAAGTCATTGTTTGTCAGGCAAAGCAAAATGTGTATCTCGTTTTTTGTCACGCAAAGCAATATGTGTAAGTCATTGTTTGTCAGGCAAAGCAAAATGTGTATCTCGTTTTTTGTCAAGCTAAGCAAAATGTGTAGTCGTTCCCAAACGTAATGGAGATGGCGCTCCACTTACACATATTGCTTCGCGTGACAAAAAAGGAGATACACATATTGCTTAGCGGGACAAAAAACGACTTGCACATTTTGCTTCGCCTGACAAAATACGAGTTACATATTGTTCGCAACAACGTCGATATAACTTTTTGTTTTTACAATCCACTCTTTGTTATTATAGTCAATATATACAGTTGATCAGATTTTTTAAGTTAAAGTCTCCATCATAGATTCTTGGGGGAAAAAAAAAACTTATTCAAGCTGAGTGTATATAATTAAATATTTTTATGCATATATAATATTTATGTATAAATCACCATTTCCAGTTTAATATTATTAAATTAACTTATATTGTAATATTTACACAGTGAAACTTAAAAACATAGGTAAATTTAATACATATTGAGCATACAATTCACGTAAACAATTTAAAATTACATTATAACAATGGGAACAAATTTTTATTGATTTGTATAACTCTGGAATGTAAATTAAGAATTTTTCTTTTTATTAAATTTTTTTTTTTTTTTTTGATTGCACACATTATATAGATTTTTTTTTTATTTATTATTATTTATTGTCATATATTATTATATAATATCAATTATACATAGCACAACCAAAAAGTTATAAATTTTTTTAAGTACCTTATTTGAATTAGAAAGATGATACATTATGATATAAAACATTGCTAAAATTTAGGTATAAACAAACACATGTTCAGATTAGCAAGAAATACTATGTGGTCCTCTTAAACTTTAGTCATCAACTACTGTACTGCCTATTTCAAAAATGTTAATTACTGTCATGTATGGTATCTTTAGGGTTAGTTCAAACTGGGAAATATTTTTTAGGTCGACACAATGTTATGTTATTAAAGCCCTGTTCACTTGTGAAATAAATTTGATTGTATGAAATTTTAATGGTTTTAAATAGGGATTTCATACAATTCAATTTATAGAATTTTCAAAATATTGTATTACGTGAACAGGAATTTATAAGCATTGGGATTCAATGCACATGACCCCTTTTAAGTTTTTTTTTTTTTTTTTTTTTTTTTTTTTTTTTTTTTTTTTTTTTTTTTTTTTTTTTTGTTTTTTGTTCCTATTCTAGCAAACTTGGTTTGAGTCATTGATTTCTAATTTATTTTCCATTCACAAAAAGGCGGATGCTGACAGTGACTTCACGGCTCACTTGTTTTCAGCACACGTGGCCCTATCTATGACTATGCGGACAATGACGTCACAGCTCGCCTGAGCCATGTGCGTGGAAAACAAGTAAGCTGCGACGTCACTGTCCTCAGCCGCCATTTTGTGAATGGAAAATAAATTAAAAATCAATGACTCTTGCCAAATCAATGCTGATATTCCGGTTTGTTAGAGGATATTAGACAAGTTTTTTGTTCTACACCTTAAGGGTTGGTAGGATGTTTGAGGAGTACGCTGAAGAGATAAAAAGAGAAATTTTACTGCATAAAAGTATACAGACATGAAAAATATTTCCCAGTGTGAACTACACATTACAAAATAAGATGAGCATTATTTTAACAAGATAGTGCAAAATAAAGCAGGGTGCATATTTTATATAAAAGCTTTGTTACATTGGCATTGGCAACTTTCTTGTGCCCTTCAGCCCTTCTAATTTGAAGTTACGAGATTTATCAATGTAGATAAGGAGGAGCTAGGTTATGTTTTATACAAATGGGATTCACAATATAAATTTTACATGCAGATTTGAGATGAAATAACCAAAGTTATACAGATCAAATTTTACATAGTAACATCACAGGCCTTGGAAGCACTGCTATATACAATGTCTCTCACATGTCTTCCAACTCCCTATGCTAGCGCGTAGTCCAATATGAAACGACGCTGCGACAATAGTAGTTACATCTGGAACTAAAAGCTTCGTAAGCTTAACATTGTAGTTCAGGTGTCGCGTGCGGTGTCGCTAGTGTCGTTGGACTATAAAAAGTTCCTGGAGTTGGAAGACATGTGAGAGACATTGTGCCATATATATCTTAAAGATACATGCTGTAGTTTTAGTGTCATCAAATAGAGGAGTCACGTATATTGTGTAGTTCTGATGCTGCATATTTCAAGTTTATGTTACATTTTGTCAGCATTTTATTGCAAGATGTATATAATATAGAAGGTGCAGCAGGTGTAGGTTGCCTAGGTATGAAATGTCCCACTAGGTGAATCAAAACAAGAGGGAAAATTTAGCGCCAAAAGAGGGGTAATGTTGTGTCCCTCCAGGTACATAATGCATTGTACCACGTGGCTCTGTCACCTTGTATGACGTACGTCAAAACTCAAAGTTTTACAAAGGAAACCTAGTTGTGATGACAGTAAAAGGGCGAATTATACCACCTTCTATATTTTATTCATCTTGGGTTGTTGGAAGTATTTTAAAATAGCTTTTGAAATTCCTTTTTTTTTTTTTTTTTTTTTTTTTTTTTTTTTTTGCATAACTGTTAACACAACACAATTTATGCCATTTAATTACAATAGCCAAAAAATATATTTACAAATTGATGTTTGGAAAAAAAAAAAAAGTGAAAATTTTCTTTAAATATTAAATGTTATTTCAAAATTGATCTAATGACCAAAAACAATCTAAGGAAAAAATTACTCTGGTCAAAATGTTAACATAAAGTTTTTTTATGCAACCAGAAATATGAAATTAATTTTACTTTACTTCTGTTTTAAAATTTATGTTGAATTTATTTTACTTGATTATAGTTGGTATATATAAATTGATTTATGACTTTGCCAAATTTAAAGTTTTGACAAGAATAAAATATGCAGAATAGTATAGCAATCGAAACACAAAGGATAGAGCATTTTGAAAGTTTTTTTGAAAGCCTGTTTATAACACATTGGAAACAGGCTTGCAGTTTTAGTTGAGAATACATTTTAGTATCATTTAGAATACTAAATTGATAATTACCATGACATCCATGAATTACACGTTGAGTTTGTATTTATTTTCATTTTGATGGTTGAAATAACACGTTTCTGACATTTGGTGACTGTGATTGGCTGACTTATCACGTGACCAGACTGGTGACTGTGATTCGCTGATAAGTCAGTTAATCACAGTCACCACTACGTTGGGACGTCAGAAATGTGTTATTTCAACTGTGAAAGTAAAAGAAAATAAATACAAAATCAATGTGTTGGTGTCATTGATAAGGTATGTTAATTGTCAATCTAGTATTCTAAATGATAAAAAAAAAGTGTACAGGGTCTTTAACAAGACCATGTACAACACAAATCACAAGATATTATTGTCTTTAATTTTGCATGTTGTCACAATTAAAAAAACAAACAAACATAGCTTAGACACTAAAGGTTTACTACTGCTAATTCAAAAAGACTATTTTGGTTTAAAAATTCTACAATCATGTTATTTCTTCTTCTTTTGCAAGGAAAGAAGACAAAAACAAATCAGGCAAATTCAATAACTTGAAAAAATGAAGAAGAAAAAAAAAAAAAAAAAAAAGGAAAAAAAAAAAAACAGTACACTTAAGTCCCTCGTAAATGTAACATCAAAGACGATGCCGCTTTTTAAGGAAAAGGGTAGAAATGCGTAGTCAGGTAAGAGCAGCGTTGCCACCTGCTCTTTTCTTGCTTTTGCTATGTGAGAAAGTGATTGACATCTCACTTCAGATAACAAAACCTGCATATTATTTGTAAAAGACACAAAATATTTTGCTATTATGTCTTAAAAGCTTTTTTCACTTAAGTTATTTAGATTTGTTATGTTGTTTTCATGCTCGCGAATACAAAGAAGAGTAAAAATAATGAAGTGAGATGTCAATCACTTTCTCACTTAGCAAAAGCAAGAAAAGAGCAGGTGGCAACGCTGCTCTTACCTGACTACGTATTTCTACCCTTTTCCCTTAAAAGCGGCATCGTCTTTGATGTTACATTTACGAGGGACTTAAGTGTACATCAACAATTTTGAGAACACTTTCCAAATTTAATTATTAATTTCATTTCCATTTTAATTAATTTTAAAAAAATGCTGCCAGTTATAACAAAATTTGGTGTCCGCCTAGGGTTGCAATGTAAAAAAAAAAAAAAAAAAAAAAAAAAAAAAAAAAAAAAAGACGTGCACCGTAGCAAGTGTAAAAATTTATCAAACATTTTTTTATTTATTTTATCTTATAACTGGCATGCTTTTTAAAATTTATTTTAATACATACTTTCATTGGTAAACAATTGGTAGATAATTCTAATAATTGGCTCAAAATTTTATATACTTTTCAAATTTATTATTGAAATTACCCAAAAACTAAAGAAATATGTTTGTCATTGCAAGTAAGGTGCAAAACAAAATTAGGCTCTAAAGAAATAATTTGACATTTTATTAATATAAAGCCCATAAAGCTTACTTTTAAAAAATTATTAAAGATAATTTGCAAAATTCAAAATTTTAGGTCATTTAATAATTAAAAGCTAAAGTGAAAATGTGATGTACAGTAGTGGGATTGTATCACAAACTTAATTTTCATTATTCCATCAAAAGCAAACATATATAGTGTAGTGCTGCATTATAACAAGATATTAACATTAAATATATACTTAATACAAAACATTTTCTTTTTTTAATTGAACCATATACACAGTTGGCACCGGTCAGGAAAATATGCTGCATAAAGCAAAGTGTGCTATGTTTCTTCAAGCATACTTAAATATGGAAGCATTTTATTTATTTAATTTAAAACATTGTGTAGTAGCACTCATAAACAAGCTTATATATCTATATACTCATATTTTTAAACTTCAAACATAAATATATAGTTCTATTTCAATTAGTATTAGTATGCTCTAATTAGAAATCATTACTAAATATTTCAATCAAACAGAAAATGTGTTTGAGAAGGGGGGAAAAAAAGGAGAAAAAGTGACATAAAAAAGAAATATGAATTGTTTTAATGGAAATTTCATATAGCACTGATTTTCCCTTTTTTCTATAATTTAGAACTATATTTTTGTTATAGATGCCATAGCGTTGCAATGGTAAAAAAAAAAAAAAAAAAAAAAAAAAAAAAAAAAAAAAAAAAAAAAGTGGATACATTTTAAAACAAATGTCCTTATAATTTTTTTTCTTTTTGAAGTTTAATTTATAGAATGCAACTTCTATAATATTATAAAATATAAATTCCACTATCCATTACAAGACAAAATTGAGGACGCATATAAACACAATTTAAAAAGAAAATAACAAAAATGGACTTCTTTTTTTTTCCCCCTCGGTGTAAAATTTTGAAATATAAAAATGTTAAAGTTTTAAAATATGCAACATTTTGGACATAATATTTTAGCTTAAGCATTTTTCATTGAAAAAGATAAATTAATAATAATACTTGCTTTTGAATTAACAGAACAGTAATATGAAATGTGCACCATGGCATAATGTATAGGAGCACGATGGGATGCACAATCGAGATACTTAATTTATATTGTGGGGGGAAAAAGTTCAAAAGAAAAACATGATAACCACAAAATACTACTTTCTACAGGGAATGTAAAAATCTAATACATTTTATGTAGTTTTGGGGAAAATGCAACTATACATTTATTGCTTAAGATTGAGTATGCCCCATTTATTTTATACACTAACAGCTATAAAGGTGTCTTTTGAAAGTTTATGGTTAAAAATAATAAGTTTTGTGTGACCTATAACCATATATGTTTAATGAGTATTTGAAGAACAAGAAAATTAATTAATGAGTATTTTAAGGCCATACACAATAATGTAAAACTTTGTTCAGTAACACAAAAATTACACGACATATTTTGAATCTATATATATAATATAATTTTTAACTTTATATATGTGATGTTATACAATATTTTTTAATTACCTTTTTTTTTTTAATATTATTATTATTATTTATTTTTATTATTAAGTTTTAAAAATTCTCAGTTACTCTCACAGCTCTATGTGCATCATAAAACGATGCACATATAATACAACAAATTTGTCTTTTCTTTTATTCAATCTTATTATCAATCAATATTATCAGTCAATTAAAAATGTTCATTATCGTCACTCGCTCACATAATATATTATTTTACTTCTTACACACGTATAAACTTCCTACAATTAAGTCAAAAAGTTGAACTATAATTTAAAAGTTGGAACATTTTTTTTTTTTATATAATTATTATTATTATTTTTAATTTTTTATTTAATATGAATATATAACAAGTGCAGGCAGATAAATTATCACAACCGATTAAGGGCGAATTTCCACTTCTGTGTAAGTGATTCGTGATCACAGGGTTCCACAGTTAGTCCTTGACTGCGTACACTGCGAGAGTCAATACACAATGCATAGGAAGCATGTCGTAGCATTCCTCGGTCACTGGGGCGGTGCCACTTCTACACAACATAACATAACATAACATAACATAACATAACATAACACAAAGAAAAGGATAGGAGAAACCAACAAGCGCCTTACCACGATGAGGTCCGCAGCTCGGTGAAAATCCTGATGGCACAGGTTACACACATATTTACAAGTTTTACTAAGACGTTTTGAGGGCAACAGCCCTCTTCTTCAGTTGCTTAGAAGACACTCTAAGCAACTGAAGAAGAGGGCTGTTGCCCTCGAAACGTCTTAGTAAAATTGTAAATATGTGTGTAAGCTGTGCCATCAAGATTTTCACCGAGCTGCGGACCTCATCGTGGTAAGGCGCTTGTTGGTTTCTCCTATCCTTTTCTTTGATTATCAATTCAAACCGAAATGGTTTTAACCTTTCCTAACTAATTACATAACATAACACAAGTTAGATGAAAAGGTATTAATAGAGGACAGCATAGTGGAAAGTAGAACCCAGCAATGGTCTTACTATTGGTGTTTTATAGTTTATATATAGGGAAAATTCTTGTTTAGGTAGAGACAGCGGTCAAAATATCGCGTTTTTATTGTGACAGTGATAGTAAACTAGCTCTCTGATTGGCTAAAGGGAACCCACTAGCCAATCAGAGAGCTACTTTACTGTCACAATAAAAAAGGGATATTTTTACCACTGCCTCTATATTCAACTCAAAAAACCTCAGTTGATTTAAATCGGGCATGCTTAAAGTATCGCCCATTATCACATTTGAGGAGAAGGGGGGCGGCTGGATGATACCGTAAAAGGTCGAACGGCACGTGACTCAGATTTTTTGAGTTGAATATACCTTTAGCATAAAAATAATCAAAGAAGTCATAAAGAGTATTATAATAAATAGTATTCAATAAGAAAGAAAAGGATAGAGATACCATAGTAGGAGATCTATGGAGAGATCAAGGTCTAAAGTGACACAGCTAGAGGTATAGTTTTAAAGTTTTTATAACCGAGAGCTTTCATTGATATAGTAAATAAATAAATAATGACCTTTATTCAAAAAAGCATAAAGGAAAATACATTTATTGAAAGGGCATAATGTCATTATGATGAAAGCTCTCAATTATATAAACATTTATAATTATAACTGTGTGCCACGTGAGATCTTGACCTGTTCATAGAACTTCTACTGTGTTAAGGCCCTTACTAATATTTCTATCCTTTTAGTTTTTTAATGTTTCTAACCGAGACATTTTTCCTTAAATAGGAAAAGAGCATACTTTATTATTACTATTATTATTAACTGGAAATTCATATATATGTTTCAACATAAATTTCAGTATGTAAAGGCCCTTGTTGGCTTGCAAGGATCTTGATTTTTCATTATTTTATATTAATGTAGAGAGAGAGAGAGAGAGAGAGAGAGAGAGAGAGAGAGAGAGAAAAGTTAGGCCTATTATTAAATTTGTATTTAGGAAAAGGAAAAGTACCATCGCGGTATGGACACAAATGTGAAGCTAAAATAGGATAGAGAGGAACCAAATGAGAGTTGACGCCAGGCAGCAGCGTCAACTGAAAATCTCAAATGGGGATAGGTTTATAAAATTATATATTTTGAGGAAATATATACTATGCCATTATGTCTCATGCCGTTATGCACGGCCCTATTATTAAATTGTTAGATATTTAGTTGTGAGATTTACCTGCAGTGCTGTACTGGAACATGGTCTTAATCTAAGAGAGGAACCTGGCTCTGCCTGAACTAAGGTAACACAGAGATCATGGTGCTTGATCAAACCAGCTTGGGTGAAAGCCCATTCCTGTTGCAATAAAATTAAATATATCAATCGTGATGAAAGATAAAATTGTCTTTGCAATAAATGACAAATAAAGAATTAAATTTTACTTGGTTTATCCTCACAGTAGATGGTACAGTAGTCCATCTCCTATAGAGGGAATGTCAGATCGAATGCGCGCCATAATTCCGACTGGGTGAAGGTGACAGAACTAGAAGCCGTAATTTGAAGTAATGTTACGTGTAGTTCTGACAACTTCACCCAGTCGGAATTATGGCGCGCATTCGATCTGACATTCCCGCTATTGACTGATAAAGGAACAACAGTTTTGAAGCCGACTATAAGCAATTTCGATCACATCCGCTTCCGTTTCGACTTACTGCACATGCGTATAAAGGAGAAACGGAAGCGGATATGACCGAAATCGCTTATAGTCGGTCTCAAAACCGTTGTTCCTTTACTAGTCAATAGGAGATGGACTACTGTATAATATACTGTGGTTTATCCTCTTCAGTCCCAGTATACAATACAGTGGACCAGCAGATAATTTTTTACATAAAAAATAGAAAGAAAAAAATAGGCAAAAAAAATATAACAAATTGAGATAAAAATACACAAATTGGACCATAAAACGCTCATAAAACTATTTTGAGCATTCTATATTGGGTAGGGGGTTCACAAAAGTAAGAAAACCTTTTTGACAAAAGAGACATATTTTTGCCATTCTGAGAGCTGCATAAAAACGTGCTTAAAATACATGACAATGAAATAATTTTTTTTAAAAGTCTTGGACTGAAGAGGTTATTTGTTATATTTTGAAAATAATTGCAATATAAAAAGTTACCTGATTTCCCCCACTATCGTGACAGCTATACAACCCAACAGTGCCGTCCATCAAATGTCCCATTGTGTCCATACACATAAGCCCCTGTTGTACGGACCCAAATGCTATATCCATGGAGTCAGGTACAGTCAATTCTGGGTACACATTATCAAGGTACCACTTGAATGGCTTACAATGAAGTCTTTCTCGAAGTTCTAGACGATTTTGCAAACTGGAAGTTTAATTAAAAATTATTTATATGACAATAATTGATAACTTCAAAGAATTTGTATGGGACCTAATCAATGCCCAATAATCATAAGTTACTATTTAATGTGTAATATACCATGTTTAATATGTAAATATTATTTTTATTATAGGATCCCTAATTACAGCTATATTATGTTGATGATTGAATCCTCAAACACTCGATAATTAATGTTTTATTGCACCAAATTTTTTTAATGCATATATATATAGATAATTTACAAATAAGTAATTATAAATTAAATATAACCAAAAAATGAACCTTGTATTTAATTACTGTATGCTTAAAAAAAAAAAAAAAAAAAAAAAAAGTATCCTGAAAGTTATGCAACTTTTTGAGCATTGAAGCTTCGCGGGTTTGCGGATGTAAAGGCGTTGAACCATAAAGTACAAAATATTTGCCGCAACAAAAAGCTAAAAATTCTCTGATATCAAAAATAAATTCAGGTAAAACAGTTCCTGGGGTACATTTAATATAGTTAATCTATCAATGTTTCTTTTCTAAGCGGTGTTACAAAATATTAATTATGGCGGCAATTTTTCCAACTGCGTTAATAAAATTCATCTGTTTTAAAGATTCAGTTATTTTTATTGGCAGCTACTGTAAGTGCATACAGTGGCCACATAATACCCTAAAAACATATCAGATGAATACTTCACTATTATATATTTTTTTATGATTCAATTAAAAAAAAAAAAAAAAAAAAACGCTTCGTGGCGCAATTTAATCGCATCGCTTTCTATGAATTATTCCGCTTAATGACTCAAAACTACATTTAACACCTTAATATTATTTATTTACCTTCCAAATGGAATATTTTTAGCAAGAGGCACAGCAGCATAATAGAATTGCTTGTACTCGTCCATCCAAACTTCCGCCGCTCGACGCGTGTTTCGTGCGAAAACATTGCCACTGCCGCCTGGGAAAGTGTAAGGATGTTGTTTTCTGAATACGTGGCCCACTCGACTACAAGGTATTATCTCAAGACTGCCGCCGCACTGCCACACGCGGAAAGAAATTTCTGAAACAAGCATATCGAATTAAAATCTGATATTGCAATTTAAAAAAATAACAATAAAATAATTTTTTTAAAAGTAAAAATATGTTGTTGTTTTTATATATTTTTTTTTCATGCGCAAGGAGCAGAGATAGTAATTTTTTTAATTACAGTTCAATTAACTTCAAAGTATATTTTTTTCATACTCATTGAATTTTAGTCGTTTTGAAGTTAAAATAAGAGGAAAAGGGCAAAGAAGAAAAAAAAAAAAATGGGGATATACGCTGCAATGATTTGATGAGATAAAAAAAAAAAGCAGAAGAAAAAATGATGAGTCAAATTTGCAAGACTCAGTGATTTTCAAACTCTTAAATAAAACAATGACGCTACAAATCTTGTAATTTTCTACAGAAAATTCAATTTTTCAACGACATGACGACACTTTTTACGTATCCAATGTTTTATATATGAAATACTACACTAAGATAAAGTACTAAGATAAAGTACTCTGGTATATATAATTATCTTAGTTACTAACACTGAGAGAACACCAATGTTGATTAATACAAGTAAATGATTTCCGGAGAACGTTTGGTCCACTATACCTGGATAATTATACTTTACCTCTGTAGTTAATTATAATTAGTAGCAAATTTTACTTTGTACACCTACTGCTCTAGACAAAATTTTGACAACAGGACGTATAGAGTGTATCCGGATGACGTCATATTTAATGCGCTTCTACGCCCATACTGGATCAATGAACAACATTACGCAGGAGAACAATTGTTTTTGGCTGTTTTCTTTCGAAAATCGTTTAATTTGTTGCTATTATCACTTTTCTTGCATACTAGAGATAATTATTAATTCAACCTGTTAACAGCATCAATTAATGCTCTCAAAAATATTGCTAAGTAATTTTAAATTGCCAGAATGATTCCTTTTCCTATGTGGCCTATGTTATTGAGTGATCCAATATGGTGTCGACTTTTATATGAATGCATACATAGGCAACCTGCCTTTGTTTTATATATACTGTATAAGAAAAAGCTAGAGTTACTGCAGGTTTTCCATGCCTCGTACTTTGTTCAGAACTGTGCTTTTTTTTTTTTTTTTTTGCTAATTAAAACTACAGGGGAATTACTTATAATAAAGTATAGCGGCTGCTTTGATCACGACATCACGACATCACTACCAAACTTTTTTCTCAGTGTAAAAAAAGACAAAAAAATAGTTTCTGTATAACATTAAGTTTTTTTATTAGACGTGCGCTGTTTCCTTTTGTTTTTAAATGAATGGGAAAATCCATAACGAGTGTAATTATCACTAGTATGATCAAAACTAAAAAGTTAGTCAGTATAATTGAAGTGATAACATGATCATTTCAGTGCATGGCCATGCTGGTCATTGCTATATATAACTCCACTAAAGTTATATATTTTGCTAGAAACTCTCATCTCGCTCCAGTGAGCGCACGGCAGGTCACGCTTTTAGCTCGTCGTCTAATGAATTTCCACGCCGCACGCATTCGTATAGTACTTACCACTATGACCATTCTCTGCCAAGATTTTTTAAATTTATTTAAGACACACAAAAATACATAAATTTGTATCTCATGAAATATACAACACGCGGATGCTGAAACGCATATCCTATTCTAATTAAAGCCCTTGTCAACTTACTTTTTTATTATTTAGAATACTAGGCTGATAATTACCATACCTTAATACCCATGAATTAGACACCAACACGTTGATTTTGTATTTATTTTTGTTTATTTTCCTTTTTTCGGTTATATAACGTATCTGACGTCACAATGTACCACCGCCAATCAGTTACCGCTCTAGTCACGTGATAAATTTAAGCCCCACCCTCAAATTCTTTACCCCTATCACGGCCCCATCGGTACATTGTGACGTCAGATACGTGATATAAACGCAAAAAGGAAAATAAACGAAAATAAATACAAAATCAACGTGGTGGTGTCTAATTAATGGATATTAAGGTATGGTAATTATCAGCCTAGTATTCTAAATTCTAAATGATAAAAAAGTAAGTTGACAAGGGCTTTAATTAAACTTACATTAAAGTTTCATATGTAAATTGAGTGATCATTACGTATACTTAAATCTTAATTAAAATTTATCAATAAGATTATTTAAAATAATTTTTACGTTATATGTTAAATACTATTAACAAATATTGTAAGTGACTGCACTGTTAAACAGTTGGGTTAAATTGAGAGGTTGTACGTCTGATTTCGCCCAATAAAAGCCGTTAATTATTATTATACTTACCAAGGTTTTCTCCTCCCCACACGTCCATCATCATATCATATTTTCCCAACTTGTCAAAGTACGCCTTGTCAATGACAAACAGACCACCAGCTATCATAGGAGTCCTGCAAGCATACCAATTGACAACAACCATATTACAAGTCATAAAATAAAGAAGACTTCACACGGAGAACAATACATTTTATTGATGTATGTAATTTAAATGGTTAAACAAAATATTGTTCCGTGTGAACACGACTTCATAATAATAATAATAATAAACAGGATGTTATTTATATTTTAACATATTTTTAAAAACATATAATAAAACTGTGTTAGTACAATCTTACCCTTTAAATTGTTAATGCAGAAAATCTGAAATTTTATAATTTATTAAAATATTATTACAAAAGATTGTATAGAGCGGTTGCACCCATATTTAAGAGCCGCCATTTTGTTGGTCAGGAAAACATAGGCCAGCATACGAAAAACAACATTTTTATTTTTTTTAATATCAAAAAAAGGCTTCAAAGCTCAATCAAAGCCTTATTTCTAGCTCCCAATAAGCTCGAATAATATGAGAAAAATTTGTTGAAATAAACTTTTTTTTATGTGAAAAATTAGAAGAAATGATGTTTCCCCTATGCTGGACAATGCATTAGGCACCACAAATATGGCGACAAAGCGCAAGGATGTGCAAGGGGTCTATATATTTGTATTTTTTTTTCCTGTGTAATTAAACACACATTAAAAATATTTCAAAAGAAAAAAGTAAAAAAATAAAAAATAATAACAATAGTAAATTTTACATTATATACATTAATTATGATTACAATACAGTGCCAAGTTTTGATTAATTATTTTCATACATGTTGTCAGAATTATATTTTCTCTGACTATCTGGTGCATTTTTTTTTCCTAACAATTATTATTTTTTATATAATACTAACGATTTTTTATATTTTAACGATCGTGAGAAATGAGTCTAGATTACATAACAAAGCTATATAATGTGTGGGTGTGGGTATAAAAACTAATGGCTTTATATAGCAATAAGCCAAAGCTAGAGCGCTCCAGGTTGCAGGTATATTTTATACCTATGCTATGTATGTTAAATTGATACTCGTACGTTTTAGTGCTGAAAGCCAAACAATGTCGCGATATGATAACGTCAATATAGGGTGTCAAACCTAACAACATTCTTTTATAATACTTCAAGTTTTGGTATTGAAAATTATTTTTGATTTTTAGAAACTAAACTTTTTAGCTTTGAAAATGGATTATTATAGACTTTATAAGGATTAATTTTACTTTTTACTTTTTTTAATAAACGAAATAGTTTTTTTTTTTTTTTTTTTTTTTTTTTTGTAAGTTTTTCTATAGAGCATTTATATATCGACAGCTTTTGGATATTTTAATGTTTTAATTCAAAATATATTTATTGGCATATCATAATAATACTATATTTATACATGTTGAGGCATATACATATATGCCCAACTACTATCATAAAAATTATATATATATATATATATATATATATATATATATATATATATATATATATATATATATATATATATATATATATATATATATATATATATATATATATATATATATATATATATATATATATATATATATATATATATATATATATATATATATATATATATAAGGTACAACTCATATTTACGTCAATAAAATGAGTATAGGGGGAGGGGAAACTATTGGCTATAAAATTAATAGTTTCCACACGGACAAAACTAAATACGTAATAATTATACTATAGCCCGATTTCGATTTAAGATACATACATACAGTATAGTATAATAACAGCATAATTAATACTATATTAATTACATTGCATAGCATAATTATTTATGCAATTTCAATATATTAACATGTGTGACCAATATAATTTTTGAGCGTTATTATATTTATTTATTTATTATTATTAATCCACATACAGCAAAGCCAATTACATGTGAAATACATTCAAGTTACATGTTACTATATTCAATATAAAAAAAAAAAAAAAAAAAAAAAAAAAAAAAAAAAAAACACTTATATCTTAATTTTAATACATTTAATACAAAATAATTTTACTCATAGTTGATGTATAATTGTCATATAAATGTAACGTTGCTTAGATTGTAATTTGTTTCTGTACTGTGTATGTACAATCATTGCAATAAAAAATGAAATTGTATTGGCTTATGGCCGCATTCAATGCAATCAGATGGAGATTTCATTTGACGCAAAACTATATCTAAATACATGTTATTCCCATATGCCATAATAGAATTTCATTTTTTATTGGAATAACTGTACCATATATGCACCATACTGCCTGACTGCCTGTTTCTTGGAGAGCAAATAATAATAATAATAATAATAATAATCGGGCAAGGATTGGTTAAAAGCAAGAGAAAAGTTAAACCTCTAGCACAGGCATTTACGTGTCATGCAGAAAGCTGCAGTTCTTGGCACAGCTAACATCGTGCGCAAAGTGCTTAGTTTGTGAACCCTCTGTATACCATCTGCAGTTTCAGATATAATTGGTACTGGATTATTCTCACCTTCACCTTGAATCAAGTAGGATTCCGGTGTTGGTGTTACACAAGAAGAAAGAAAAGAACTCATAATAATAATAAAATAAAATAAAAAATAAAATAAATAAATAATTAAAATAAACGAACTACTTGATACTATATTTACATTATAATTGGTGTTAAAAAAAAAAAATAAACTTTGGAAACACGTGTAAAAGTGTATCATAGAACCATGGTCCCACCATGTTGAAGGATAGCAAATTAGGGGACGTTAGAGGGTTCCTTGCCTTCTCCCGCGCCACCCGTAAGTGGCAAGCAAAGCCACGCATAAATATGCCCCATTGAAAATATACTGTACTGTATAATATATTTAAAAACATTATTTTATCATTTTTTACTGATATTTATTTTATTTAAATATTATTCTATGTATATATATATATATATAACAAATTTCACTCACTGCACATATACATGTATTAAACGAACTGAAATTAATTAGCGAAATTGTTGCTCTCTTCTACTATATATTTCCAAGTTTAATAAATGTGGCCACAGAAACGTCAAGCGAAACAAACAAATTGAAATTGTATTATAAAGGGTGAGGTTTACTTTGTGTATATAATACATCGTTCTTTTGATATACGTACGGTACAGCGAAACACGCAACTTCAAATTATCCACCTCAAAATGCAAAAAACTTTTATTTTATTAAAGAGGAAAATGTTTAATATTCATCTCATTAGTTATTTAATTACGAAGAAGAAAAAATAAATCAATAGAATTAACAAAATGCATAAACAAATGAGTTTAAAATGGACTTAAAATAAAAAAAATGGTACGATCATTTTACTAAAAAATTAATTTCTGTTGGTATATGGGAATAACATGTATTTAGATAGAGTTTGCATTGAATGGCCATATAAGCCAATAGAAATTCTTTTTTTAGGAAAAAGAGATGTACAATTATTATTTTTTACACGGAAAAAAAATACGTAATTATGCAGGCTCATCTTCAGCACAATTTGTTCAACACAGCATAACCTATATGTTATACTGCATAATAACTATGCTACATAGCATAATGTTATGTTGTTATGTTGAATAAATATTATTCTAATTTAGTATTATATTTATGCTATGACATAAATGCAGCATAAATTACGTAATTTATTCTTTCCAACTACAATAAATGATAACATAGGAACATAGACATATGTCTATGTATAGGACTTATATTTAGAAAAGTTAGCATAAATTAAGAAGAAAACTAACCTGATTGCTCCTGTTGGATCTTTTTGTCTTTTAGCTCTCTCCTCACTGGTCAAATATTCCCACTTGAAGACTAAGTTCCAGTCAAATCCACCTCTTAAGTCCGAGGAAGCACCAATATATTGGAAGGAATCCATGCTGATGACGTCAATGATGGGACACACCACTCGGTGACGATCCTTTAAGTTAATACATCGCTTCATTATAATAGTCATATAGGGGTGCTATTTTACTAATGTAACTTTGAAATAGTATATTTTTGCATATAGGGTCTATGCATTCATGTTAAAGTCGATGCCATGTTGGATAACTCAATAACATGGGTGACATAGGAAAAAAAATTATTTTGCCAATTTTAAAACACTATGCAATATTTTTGAGAGCATTGATGTTGTAAATATGTTGAATTAGTACCTCAAGTATGTGAGAAAAATAACAATAACAAAAAAAATAAACGATTTCCCAAAGAAAATTGGCTTAAACAAAGTTTGTCCTATGCTGAGCAATGTTATGCACTACTCCAGTATGGCCTCAAAGCGCAATAAATATGACGTCATCTGCATACACCCTATAACCGATTAACTTCACCCAAAAAAAAGTGTGCACTACTTCAGTTACTAATCCTAACTTATTTGAGCTAAACACTTTTGAGTTATTATGAGCAGTTAAAATAATGCATTTTAGCAAATTGTTAACAAAAGCTATTTTAAGTTGTTTTCAGCTATTTTTAGTTTAATTAGCTATATTGTTAATAATTTGCTAAAATGCATTATATTAGCTGCTCATAATAACTCAAAAGTGTTTATCTCAAATAAAATAGGATTCGTATAACTGAATTAATGCACTCTTTTTTTGAGTGTTGTTATGAGTATTGGCAAGCGACATTTGATCGTATACTATAATATAGCAATGATTCAAAAATAATAATAAAATGTAAATTTGTGAAAAATTCTGCGACAATGTCAAAATATATTTGATTGCGATTGATTGTTAAGTACCTCAGCCACTCGCTCCAGTAGAGGCTCCAGCCAGTTGACGTTGCACTCGCAATGGCTGTCCAGGAAGGTAAGGATTGGCGCAGTAGCAGCGTCGGCTCCCTTAACCCGAGATCTCATCAACCCTGAAACAAGTTAATCATACAAATATTATCAACTGCAGTTTTTTTTTTTTTTTTTTTTTTTGCCATATTGTGTTATCTTGCTACACCAATCCCAGTCCCAGTCAAGACATTGTCTTATCGACAGGTAAGGAATTGCCAAATTAATGGAAAAGCACACACGGGCCAGCCACGGCCTAAGTACACAGCCCGGTATTCACCATGACAGCCTAGAGAAACCGTGGAAAAACGTCTAGGCAGACTGGTACAGTGACTTTAACAGTGTAGAATAATAATGCGAGTGTTAATAATAATAATAATGAGTGTTAATAATAACAACCACATAATACTTAATATTAACAATATTAATAATAATAATAATAATGAGTGTTAATAATAACAACCACATAATATATACTTAATATTAACAATAATAATAATAATGAGTGTTAATAATAACAACCACATAATACTTAATATTAACAATAATAATAATAATAATAAAACGTTTTACTGTTCATTGGTGGCAAGAAAATTAAAGATATTTTAAAACATTTTTTCTACTAAGTATTCTCGCACCTTATATAGTTTTAAAGTTATTATATGTATGGAACAGTTCTTGATGCTAAATGTACGATATTACACAACTTTTTTTTCAAGGTGTTCTATGCCTTTAAACACTTGTGCCGAAAGCTTTACCCAACTTTTTGTTCATTATTTCCGCAGTACTACGATATTTTGCCAATAAGAATATCTTAGCAATGATAAGGTATAAGTACTGATTTCTTTATTTTTATCTTAAATTATTTTACGAGTACGTATTTTACATCTCATGCTACGTGTTACAAAAATAGAATAAAAATTAAAGTTATCTTTCCATTAACTTTATTCATAACACTTTGATGTTAACTTTTGAATAAATTAAAACTAAAAATAATTATGACAAAGAACCATATATAGTAAAGGAGAGATGGGATTTTTTTTTTTTTTTCATTTATGTGTACAAGTTTTAATTAAAAAAATACCACCATGAAGGAAAGAAAAAAAAAACTTTGTAATAATACAAATATTTGTAAATATCACATCAAGAGTACAGGGTGTTTATTTAAATTTTTACTTTTTCAGAAGCGTTTTTTTAATATGATGTTCATTGACAAATTAGACTTATTATACATCAAATTAAAGCTTAAGTTTTGACATTTTTTATTCTGTTTTTAAAAATGTGATTTGTCGATTTTTCTTTTGACTAGATGCAAAACAATACGAAGAGAGTTTTTTTTTTTTTTCGAAAAACAGACGTTAGCAAACAGCGTTTTCCTAAAAAGATTAAAAAAACGTCTTATTATTTTTTTTCTTAGTTAAAAGTGATGATAAGCAAATGACATTAAGGTTTCTCCACGTGGGAACCATTTGTAGCCCGGCAGTTGTCAAGTCGAAACTGCAGTTCGAGCCACACGCGTTGCGGAGCATCTAAGTCGTGATGGACTCGAAAGCATCAGTAATCCTGATGGCGGTCGCTTCAACTCTGGGATATCTTGCACTGGAGTCTTAAATTTTTTGTCTTTGACGTCCCACAAGAAAAAAATCAGGTGGGGTGAAGTCTGGTGATCTCGGTGCCTGAGCTGTGGATACATATCGGCCAATCCAGCCTTTGTTTACATCGAAATCTAGCGCAATCGAGAGTTTTTTCTTAAAAAATGGTCTCTCAGTCCACTTACTGATTAAAATGAAAACCCCTTGACATTCCTCTTTTTTGCGAACATTTTTAAAAATGTCAAAATTTGTGCTTCAATTTGATACATCGATATTGTTGCAAAAAAAAGGTATATCTCGTATTTTGTCAGGGGAAGCAAAAGGCCTATCTCATTTTTTGTTAGTGGAAGCAAAGGGTCTATCTCGAGCGCCATCTCCATAACGTTCGGGAAAGAGATAGACCTTTTGCTTCCACTGACAAAAAACGAGATAGGCCTTTTGCTTCCCCTGACAAAATACGAAATATACCTTTTTTTCGCAACAATATCGATATAACAAGTTGCAATTGTAAACAAAATTCCTAGTGAAATCAGCCTCTAAAATAGTAAAAATTTAAATAAACACCCTGTATAATTGTAAACGTACTTTTTGTTTTTAATTTTATTAAATGACAATCAACAACGAAAACGGGAAGTAGATCTGGAGATTTGTAGAAACCTTACATGAAATGCAATAAAATATATTATTAACGATGCTCCTGTATTGAATAATTACTTTTTCTTTCAAAGCTTTCTCTATTATTATTATTATTATTATTATTATTGGTTAATGAGTCATTAGCTTTTCGTGGTATATATTATATCGATTTAAATGTTACAAGTTTAATAATACTTAAGGCTGATTATTATATTAAATATCAAACAACATTGAACCTTAAAGCAGAGAGTCTTTTATTATTATATTATTAAATTTGTATCTCTTTTGTGCTGTGGTAAAAAAATGTATAAAATGTGTCAAACAATACAGAAGGAAACATTCTCTCATAATATGCGTGCTGAAATTTTTCATTAAATTTAATATGAATTATTAAATGAACAAAAAGAATGTTACATTTAAAAATATTTTATATCATAATTTTTATAAATGAAATTTTTTGTAAAGTTTTTTTTTTTTTTTTTTTTTTTTTTTTTTTTTTTTTTTTTTTTTAATTATTCTAAATAATTAAAAATATAGTTGGCATATAGAAGAAATACAACAACAAAAATTTTATATAAAATATACAAGTAAAAATTTATCTCAGAAATAGGTATATTTATTTTTCTTGCAATAGACGTGACAAAATGTTCTTAAATCCCTTGTCCACTTATTTTTTTATCATTTAGAATAGACTGATAATTACCATACCTTATTACCCATGAATTAGACACCAACACGGTGATTTTGTATTTATTTTCGTTTATTTTCCTTTTTGCGGTAATATCATGTATCTGACGTCGTCACAATGTACCAATGGGGCCGTGATAGGGGTAAAGAACTTGAGAGATGGGCCTTAAATTTATCACGTGACCAGGGTGGTGACTGTGATTAGCGGCGGTACATTGTGACGTCAGATACGTGATATATAACCGCAAAATAGAAAATAAACGAAAATAAATACAAAATCAACGTGTTGGTGTCTAATTCATGGATAATGAGATAATTATCAGTCTAGTATTCTAAATGATTAAAAAGTAAATGGACAAGGGATTATATATTTTTTATTTGCTCAAACATGTAAATGTGTATTTCATTATTTCCCTTAGTGAATTTTTTCTGGTCTTAATAGTTTATTATTTTGTGAGATTGCAATTTAGCGCCTATTTTGCACGGGTGGTATAGGTTTGACAATAAGTATAAGTTTTCATGTTACTTGCATTATTATACCAAAAGCAGTACAAACATGTGATAAGGAATTTCGACCAACTAGGAGTGAAAATCAAATCTTTGTTCTTTCGGGTACTATTACGTGTTAAGTAAAAAAAAAAAATAATAATAAAAAAAATAAAAAGGAATAAATGGTAGCAAATTAGTTTCCCACTCCAGATTATATGATTGATAAGGGCATCATTTCCCGATAAGTTCCATTAAAGGCGTAGAACACTTTGAACAAAAAACATGTTTAATATCCTGACACACCTAAATATGTACGTTGATTTAACCAGAGTCATTGATTTCTCATTTATTTTCCATTCACGAAATGGCAGCTGCGGGTTTGTGACGTCACAACTACCCTGTTTCCACGCACGTGGACTAGTGAGTTGTGACGTCATAAACCTGCAGATACCATTTTGTAAACGTAAAATAAATTAGAAATCAATGACTCCGGCCAAATCAACATATTTAAATCATCAATATTTAGATTATGTTAGGATATTATAGACACATGTTTTTTTTTTTTTCAAGGTGTTCTATACGCTTTTAAATTTGAAGCTATACAATAGATCTTGAAGAAGACGAAAAATAGTAATAATAAATATAAGAAGAAAAAAAATGAAGATATAAAAAAAAAACTAAATAAATTTTAGTTGCGTTTACAAAGAGAAACGATAAATAAACAGTAAAAAGAAAATGATATAGAGTAAGGTGGTACATATATTTTAAAAATTTGTCCCTTGTGTAACATTTACGTAATATATATATATATATATATATATATATATATATATATATATATATATATATATATATATATATATATATATATATATATAAAAATTATGAAATAAAAAAGTTAGACCTAGCTATCATTTATTTAACACAATGATCGCAGCTACAAAAGAAAGAAAAAAAACTGATAAAAATGTGACAACATGCAGGCTCACAGCTAGGGATGGACAGCCCAAGGCAACTATCAAAATAGAAGCCACGGGGAGTGAATGAATGTGTATTAAAATTATATATGTGTGTGAATATATATATATATATGTATATATATATATATATATATATATATATATATATATATATATATAAACAATACATTTTATATTTCCATTAATCAAAATTATTATTATGGGGAAAAAAAGAGTTAACAATGAGACTGAGGGACGATTGTTTATAACAATGGCATTGTTTATATCGCAGAATATTAAAATTTTAACCCTTTTGTTTCAATCCATTGATATTTACATATTACGGATTTTTATGCTTACTATATTACTGCATTACTTTTTGTTAATTCCTATAAATTTAAAGTTAATTTTTCAAGTATTTTTGATAAATGTACAAAGCATTAAAATGAAATTTATTTTTACCGAATCAGTTTTGTTAAAATAAAAGTAATGAAGAACAAATTGAAATTGTGAATGCATGTGCAGCAATGGATGAAAGAACATACATTTGTGAATGCATGTGCAGCAATGGATGAAAGAACATACATTTGTGAATGCATGTGCAGCAATGGATGAAAGAACATACATTTGTGAATGCAGGTGCAGCAATGGATGAAAGAACATACATTTGTGAATGCAGGTGCAGCAATGGATGAAAGAACATACATTTATTACGTCCCTTAACTCTTCCGTAGCCCCGTAAACTTGCAATAATTTTGTAAAGTAGGCAAACCTGCGCCGTAGATTTCTATTGTTGTACGTTCACTCTGACGTCAGAGATACCGCACAACAATACAAAGCTACGTCACGGGTTGCCTACTTTACAGGATTATCGCATGTTTACGGGGCTACGGAAGAGTTAAGTGACGTAATAAATGCATACATGGGGACGTCATACCAATATCTAACTTTGAAGAAGGGATGTTATTTACCCCATTGTGCTACTTTAAAGTTTCAGAATGGAACGTATAGGGACGGGACATCGGAATTGATTAGAATTGGAAATGGTTAGAATCGGAATTGGTTAGAAAAAATAAGAGTGGTGGGGATGAGTTCGATGAGACGACGTCAGTGGTGGGGGGTGTCTTATTTTATAATAATATGGCAACATGGCATTGCATTTTATTTATTACATAGTGGAATTGATTAGAATGGGAATTGGTTAGAATCGGAATTGGTTAGAAAGATATTTTCATTTATTTTATTGAGTGGAATTGATTAGAATAGGAATTGGTTAGAATCGGAACTGGTTAGAAAGATATTTTCATTTATTTTATTGAGTGGAATTGATTAGAATAGGAATTGGTTAGAATTGGAACTGGTTAGAAAGATATTTTCATTTATTTTATTGAGTGGAATTGATTAGAATAGGAATTGGTTAGAATGGGAACTGGTTAGAAAGATATTTTCATTTATTTTATTGAGTGGAATTGATTAGAATGGGAATTGGTTAGAATCGGAACTGGTTAGAAATATATTTTTATTTATTTTATTGAGTGGAATTGATAAGAATGGGAATTGGTTAGAATCGGAATTGGTTAGAAATATATTTTTGTTTATTTTATTGAGTGGAATTGGTTTGAAGGATATTTTATTTACGCGCGTCTTATTTAAAACTTTATTTAATCGTTATCTACTATATTGTTTGCTATTTAAATGCATTAAACTATATTATTCAGAATATAACTATAGCATTTAAGCATACATATTAAAGCCAACGCCATGTTGGAGCAATCAATATCATACGCCGCATAGGAAAATGACTCATTTTGCCAGTTCAAAAAAACTAAACAATATTTTTGAGAGCATTTATGCTGTTAATAGGATAAATTAGAATCTCAGATATGTGAGGAAAATAATAATAACAGAATATTGACCGATTTTATAAATAAAAGTGCCAAAACTGAAGTTTTTCCTATGCTAAGCCATGTTGTTCATTGATCCAGTATGGCGTCGAAGCGCAATCAGTATGATGTCAGGCGGATATATGTACTCTGTAATCTATTTTTATCGTTAATTTAATTGCTGAGGCTGTGCTGTAGAAATTTAGACTTTAAGTAAATTTATATAGGGTTCAAAGTATTGTGTGTGTTTTCTGTAAAATATTTTCTTTCGTGCAAATGCCGCATATCATACATGTTTTTCTTTACTTCATGCTTAATTAATTAATTATACAGTCGGTAATATATAAAAAAAATTGAGGGCTTTCAGCAATTTTGTTCTTTTTTTTATATAGGCCAAATTATTATTATATACGTAGTCAAATCCTTTAAAGATACATTAAAAAATTATTATGAAAATATTTATTACAATTATGTTAATAAAACAGTTTGTAATGAATAGATAACTTTTGTTTCTGTTGTGTTCTCGACATGGATATAACATAAATTATGTAATTTAAGATGCACATATTTTAAATGCATTAATATGTTGCTACATTAGAACTGGAAAAAAAGAGCGGTGAAACTTAAAAGAACTGACTTGCATATTATTCAATGCAATAAATTACGATATTATTGCTAGAATGGGCTAGCATAATATTAATATATATATATATATATATATATATATATATATATATATATATATATATATATATATTTAAATTCTACTTTAATATACTATTTAATAATTAAAACCAACAAATTACCCACTGTTTATTTATTGTTTATTTAAAAAGCATCTAAAAAAAGCATTGCATTCCATTATTTGTCATTTGAATATTATATTTTACAAAACACAAACACACAATTATTTGTCACCTATAGGACACAAATAATTGTTTTTTACTAAGTGTTGCTTTCAGCTTTTGCTGTACCCTACCAACATCCCACTGTCCCAGTGTAAATCCTGGCTAATACGCTCCTGAACCTTATGTATTTTTTTTTTTGTGACTAGCAAAATTTATAAAAAAAAAATTACCGTATATAAGTCTACAAGTAGAAAAGTAGCTAAAAAATTACTTACTAGACGTTTTTGTTTTTAAGATTAAATTTGATAAAGGTATACAATACAAAGTTATTTATGATATGAACAGCTAACTGAACTGTTTCCCACTGAAGAAATAACATTTACACTAACAAGTTACGTTTACGGTTCAAACCTTTGAAATTCAGTTATTGGTTTGTACTGAAGAGTTACATCTATGTAACTGAACAATTTGTACAATTTTTGTTTCCCGTGAAAGTAAAAAAAAAAAATTAAAAAAAAAAAATAATAATAATAAAAAAAAAAAAACATTACAAAATATAACCAATATATTACCGACTGTATAATTAATTAATTAATTAAGCATGAAGTAAAGAAAAACATGTATGATGCGGCATTTGCATGAAAGAAAATATTTTACAGAAAACACACACAATACTTTGAAGTCTTTGAACCCTATATAAATTTACTTAAAGTCTAAATTTCTACAGCACAGCCTCAGCAATTAAATTAACGATAAAAATAGATTACAGAGTACATATATCCGCCTGACATCATACTGATTGCGCTTCGACGCCATACTGGATCAATGAACAACATGGCTTAGCATAGGAAAAACTTCAGTTTTGGCACTTTTATTTATAAAATCGGTCAATATTCTGTTATTATTATTTTCCTCACATATCTGAGATTCTAATTTATCCTATTAACAGCATAAATGCTCTCAAAAATATTGTTTAGTTTTTTTGAACTGGCAAAATGAGTCATTTTCCTATGCGGCGTATGATATTGATTGCTCCAACATGGCGTTGGCTTTAATATGTATGCTTAAATGCTATAGTTATATTCTGAATAATATAGTTTAATGCATTTAAATAGCAAACAATATAGTAGATAACGATTAAATAAAGTTTTAAATAAGACGCGCGTAAATAAAATATCCTTCTAACCAATTCCACTCAATAAAATAAACAAAAATATATTTCTAACCAATTCCAATTCTAACCAATTCCCATTCTAATCAATTCCACTCAATAAAATAAATAAAAATATATTTCTAACCAGTTCCGATTCTAACCAATTCCCATTCTAATCAATTCCACTCAATAAAATAAATGAAAATATCTTTCTAACCAGTTCCCATTCTAACCAATTCCTATTCTAATCAATTCCACTCAATAAAATAAATGAAAATATCTTTCTAACCAGTTCCGATTCTAACCAATTCCTATTCTAATCAATTCCACTCAATAAAATAAATGAAAATATCTTTCTAACCAGTTCCGATTCTAACCAATTCCTATTCTAATCAATTCCACTCAATAAAATAAATGAAAATATCTTTCTAACCAATTCCGATTCTAACCAATTCCCATTCTAATCAATTCCACTCAATAAAATAAATGAAAATATCTTTCTAACCATTTCCGATTCTAACCAATTCCCATTCTAATCAATTCCACTATGTAATAAATAAAATGCAATGCCATGTTGCCATATTATTATAAAATAAGATACCCCCCACCACTGACGTCGTCTCATCGAACTCATCCCCACCACTCTTATTTTTTCTAACCAATTCCGATTCTAACCATTTCCAATTCTAATCAATTCCTGTGACCCATAGGGACAAACTGCAACAATCCAATGTTTTCTTATGACAAAAGTGTATTTATCGTTCTTAAATGTTAGTCCATAGCTGCTGTCTTTCTAATGATATTCCATGGCAGTAAATATTTTGAAGTGCGAAATTATAAAAAAATATTGAATATGTGATGATAGGTGTAAAGGATATATTTAACATACCAGACGAAATATTTTTCATGTATAAGTATGCGAAATATTTTAAGCCTTTTTTTTTTTTTTTTTTTTTTCTCCTTCGACTTGAAGAGTTATTAAACCATAACCTTACTCACCTTCTCTCTTGTCATTTCGGATGACCTTGACCTTCTGGATCTTAGCAAGCTCCTGGCCATCAGATGCTGTGAACATGAAAACACAATACACACCATTAGTACCGTAATACTGAGCTGTGTGGGCGTGTGCTACTTCAAATAATAATAATTGACAAATCGTGTTTCTTTATAACCATTTTAAGTTCTATTACTTTGCCTTTTCTTTATATTTTTAAATTAAGACATTTATGCTGTCATAGATTTTTTTTATTTGTATTTTAATACACAAAAATTAAAAAAAAAAAAAAATTAAGGCGTAGAACATCTTGAATCAAAAACTTGCCTAATTAAATATCAACGTTGATTTGACCGGAGTCGTTGATTCCTAATTTATTTTCCATTCACAAAATAGCAGCTGACGTCACAGCTCGCCTGTCTCCACGCGCGTAGACTAGTGAGCTGTGACGTCACAAACCCGCAGCTGTCAATTTGTGAATAAAATAATAAATTAGAAATCAATGACTCCGGCCAAATCAACGTTGATATTTATACCCGACTCAAAAAACCTCAGTCGATTTAAATCGGGCATGCCTAAAGTATCGCCCATTGTCACATTTGAGGAGACGGGGGGCGGCTGGGCGATACCGTAAAAGGTCGAACGGCAGGTGACTCAGGTTTTTTGAGTCGAGTATAGGTATGTTAGGATATTTTAGGCAAGTTTTTTGTTCAAGGTGTTCTACGCCTATTTATTTACAAATAAATATTTCTAAGCTTGAAGCATAAAGTGACATACAAAGAATAATAATAATAAGCTAAAATAATGAGATAATTTATAAGAGCAATATGAAAAGAAAGAAAATGATAAAAACTCTCTCGCTTCTAAAACATTTTAATTATACATGATATAATTTAATTTTACAAAATTTTAATATATGCATATTACCTAATTGACCTAAATAATATAGTAATTAAAAAAACTTGAGAAAGAAAATTACTTCAGAAGAAGAAGAAGAAGAAAAAGAAAACAGTAATAACAATGGTATTATAGTTGAGTGCTTGAATAAACCGTACAAATGTTAGTTATATAGTTTGGCATTACAAGAAGGAATATGTGTATATATATATATATATATATATATATATATATATATATATATATATATATATATATATATATATATATATATATATATATATATATATATATATATATATATATATATATATATATATATATATATATATTATATATATATATATATATATACATATACATATACATATACATATACATATACATATACATATACATATATATATATATATATATATATATATATATATATATATATATATATATATATATAATATTTATATATAGGTCAATATAATGGGTATAGTTTTTTTTTTCTTTGCCAAGTCTCCAGCTTGAATGTAACTTGTAATCTTATTTAATTGTTAATTTAATGTCATATTGTTTAATAAGACTCATTTTAGTCATTTTCTTTGAACGATTAATCTCAGACCTGCACAAATCGAAATATTTCATAATTGACTCGATAACATTTTTTTTTTTTTTTAAGAGGTTTAAAAAAAGGGAGATGATCTACAAGCGCCAGTCATCAAAACATCGAAGTTTCCATTGAAATCTAGGGCTGGGTTACAATGTGCATATGATTAGCATTGTGTTTTTATTTTTTTAAATTTTAAATTTCTTGACTCAATAACTTTTTTAAAACTTTCTGATGTTATAGACATTTTTATGCTCAATCGATTACTTTTTTTTATTCATGAATCCTGTTTTAAGAAAATTGAGCGTTACTTTGCCCATTTGAATAAAATTGTTTTTGAATTTCAAGGAAAAATAAAAATGGTTAAAAATTAAGTACGAGAAATGTATGAGAAGTACGAAGAAATTATAATTGAACTTCTATATTGTAAGAAGGAGATGTATTTAAAAATAATTTTTAATATATTTTACAATCACTTTTGTGAAAAAAGGGGGCGTGCCAGGTCTGAGGTTAACCCTTAAAGCAATTGAAAAAGAAAATCATATTTTTTAATGTACCGTTCAATTTCTATAGTTTCAATATTTTGTTTCCATTTAATAATCAGTACCCTGACATATAATGTATTTTGCTTTTTTTATGTTTTTTCTTTTATTATAATTATTATTTTTTTATTCTTTTATGACATTTTATGAAAGTAATTTTATATAATTATATATTTAATTATAATTTATTGTAAATATTTTTGTGACCAACGCTTGTTGTAACACATGTTACTATGAACTGCCTGGGCGCAGTGGCGGCCCAATAGAGGGGGATGAGGGGACATTTCCCCCGGGCGCCGGGGTAAAAAGGGCGCCGGAGCCAAAAAGGCGCACGGTGAGAGAAATTAGTGGCTATAATAAATTATTATAAAAACTACAATAAAACAGCCTAAAAAGCAAAAACATATGAAATTGAAGCTTGATATCAATCTCTGTAAAATAGTAATGCACTTAATGTCAGCATTTATGTAAAATGAAAATGATTTAAAAACTTAATTTTTTTATATAAATTTTTTTTTTATATAATTATTTTTTATTTAACATATTTGTGGAGTTAGTAAAGTAACTTAAATTCGGATCAAATAAAATCTTCCGCAAATTAAGTATAAGTAAAAGATATATCTTCAATAAAACGTCAAGCTCTCCGACATGCGCAAAATTTTACTTGAACAACTTCTGAACAAAAAATACTTTAGCGTGTTCTATTATACAGATCAAAACTTTTATTGACTTTGAGTTTAAAAACGATTTTTACGAGATTGTTATTATTATTATTATTTTACGGAGAGCAAAACTATTGCAAATCGCATATTTAAATTTACATTGGTCAATTGTCAAAAAAAAAAAAAAAAAATCAAAAATTTGCTGTGGATAAATCCGTAAACTCATTTTTAGAACCAAACTTTTCAACCTGGAAAGTATTTTTAAAACACCTTTAAAAAACAAATTTCAAAGCAAGGGTCAAAATCGGGGTTCAAATGTTCAAATATAGATTCATTAGCATTGGGGGTGGTGCATTTTGCGACACTTTCACACTCTGTTGTGACAACATGCAGTTTTTCTTCCTTTTTTTTTTTTAATTTAAATTTTGGGTACAGCATGCACACTCTATACTTAATACAGAAAATAAAAATACAATCCTACCTTAAAGTACATGCTATACCTTAATATATTATATGTCGTAAATAAATTTTTAAAAAGCAATTTAGAATAATGTTCTTTTATTGAAGAAAAAAAATATCAATATTTTTCTTCGATTTTATACTCAAATGGTGTAAAAAATCTTAAATTTGAAGTACTTGAATTGTAATAGCAAATTCTTTTAGGTATACTAATTTTGCATTTTATGCCAAAAAGGGGCGTGGCCCCCAAAAAAATCGCGCCTGCGGCGCAATAGGGGGCTTCGCCCCATTTGCCTAATTATGCTATTTCTACGGGTAAGGGCGCACCTCGAGTTTATCCCCCGGGCGCCTAATTTGACGGGCCGCCACTGCCTGGGTCAATAAAGAAATCTTATTCTTATCTTAATCTTAATCTTTTGTATGGATTTGAAAATGAACCATGCCGAGTTTATAATTACTATAATTAGGCTCATCGAAGGAGTGTACTAGCCTGCAATCATGCGGGATGCAGAAAAAGATTAAGGTCCTTTACATAATATTTCCTTAGCATTGCATGAGCCATATATATTTTTAATTATTTTATGAAATACTGAGACCTGAAATTTTATAAGACGAATACTGAAATTGTTTTAAGCATTTAAAGCTTCATTAATAATAATAATAAATAATATTATAATAATAATAAATAAAGCGTTACATATATTTTAGTGTCCGGTGTTTTTATTAGACTATATATTTTTAAATGAGTTGCATGACAATTTGTTATTGCATGTTACTTTTTTTTTTTTTTTTTTTTCCTTCATAAGATTGTAACTACGTTAAATTTTTCAGTTGATTTCTTCTTCTCATTTAAAGCATATTATAAATTTCTAATTGTAGCAACAAATAATTCCAATAAAATCAGTAAATTGTTAGTCGATAATATCGTAACGTACAGAGCAAGCAACTTTACTGGGAAGCAATGAAAACAGTACGTACTGTATATAGTACATAAAAATAAACGTTAAAAAACCATTGACCTATGTAGTTTTTGGAAGCCGACATTGAGGAATAACTACACCATCCCCCTATTGTAAATACACAGCAAAAACGACACAGACGCTTTATCTTCGATACAGAAGAAACAAGCCTGCTGCACTATACTTTAAACATTATACAATTTAAATAACATAAGGTTGAAATTTGTATATTTTAAAATGATGAAATGATCTGTAATAAAAGAAGTATTTTATATTGATTTGAACATAGTAGATGTCGCATGCTGTCGTTGTAAAAAAAAAAAAAAAAAAAAAAAAAATCGTTTTTATTGTCTCTCTAGCTTCAATATTATTATTTCTACTTGTGTGCTCCCGAGATCAATACAAATCTCAACACAAAAACGTACATTCATTTAACCCCGGCATCACCCCCATGTCCGGAGTTTTTTACAATCATCAAAGTATCAGTTCTTTACTTTTTTTCCCAATGAACTCACTATTTTTTTTTTTTTTTTTTTTTTTGTCATAATATATATTTGAAAAGTGCGGAAATTTCTTTTAACGAGGATTGTTCAAAAATCAAGCAAGATCTGAAGATTCGATTTAATTGTATAAAAACGTAAATATAGTTATTTGAGCCCTCATGTTTTTATAGATTTTAAATAAACTTGACAAGGCGAATAAATTGTGACATAAAAATAAAGTGCAAAATGTAATATTAGTAAAATAACTAATAAAAAAATATCATAAAAAATTACTGAATATTTATTGTAACTGACTGTACTGTAAAACAGTTGGGTTAAATTGAGGTTAAACGCCTGATTTTGCCCAATAAAAGCCGTTAATTATTATTATTACGACTAAAACAATAAACGCTAATTAGTATACAAACTTAGCGATTAATTTTTTTCTCTACGCACGTGCTTTAATTCTTATATAAAATAGAATGTGATCACGTGATCACCACTAACAGTATGCAATAATAATAATAATAATAAAAATTAAATGCAAGTTATAAATAATACCATGTTTTAATTTCTAGAGAGCACACCTATCTGCATGGTGACAAATTAAATATTTGAATCTGATAATATCAATGGTTACACAATATTACGATTTTCTCCCTTTTCGCACTTCTTCAAATTTGAATGGTAAAATACATTATCGCAATCGTGTGTACACACACGTTTTCGCACTGATGTTATAACATATTATTTAAATAAACAAGTAAATAGCCAGAAAAAAACAAATAGTGTTGTTCAAATTTTTTTATACATAACCACAACTATAATTTTTACAGTATAATATAGTAAATTTTTTTTAGCGAAACTAATTTGTCGGTATAGAAACTTAATTGACGTTCACAATATCTAATGTAACAGATATTTACAAGGTGTCTATACCCTCCTGAACTTTATATAGCAACGTGTCTATATCGAGTTTGCTTAACATGAAAGTAGGGGCTTATGGTTATGTACTGTACTGCTGTACTGTATGGGGAAGCCTTACATATATAAGCATGTTGTTGCACGACTGGGGTTTCCATTATTAAAATTGAAATATAAGTTGCGCTTTTGAAATTTTATTTTTAGAACTTAAGAAATAATATTTTATATAGTAATAATAAAATAAATATATATATATTATATATTAATATATATAAAATATATGATATATCGATGAGAGAGAGAGACAGAGAGACAGAGAGAGAGAGAGAGAGAGAGAGAGAGAGAGAGAGAGAGAGAGAGAGAGAGAGAGAGTGAGAGACTTGGTATATTAAACATTTTTACTGTCTTCAGATTAATTTTTTTTTCTTATATAAAGGTAATAAAATTAGAACAAAATAAAAAAGAAGAAGATGAAGTCTGGTACTATAAAATTGAAGTGAATGAATGAAAAGTTTCTTCGTAACAGAGTTACTATATATATATATATATATATATATATATATATATATATATATATATATATATATATATATATATATATATATATATATATATATATATATATATATATATATATATATATATATATATATATATATATATATATATAATATACTGCTGGACACATATACACTCTTAGAAAGCAAAAGCACACATCAAAGCAAGAGTGATATATATATATATATATATATATATATATATATATATATATAAAAATCTAAAGAACAAACTTATATCAAAAGGTAAACCATATAAAAAGCTTTTTACTCTATACTCTAAAGCTTTTCTTACTTTCTTTCTTTTATTCTTATTTTTCTTTTATATTATACAGTTCTCTATCTCTAATATAAGACCGTTAAAAAAAACCTCTATGATATAAATATGTCTAGAGATTCTGAAGTATAGTAAATTAAAAATTAAGAAGCATTTCTTTTGTATGTGTATATAAGCATAAGAAGTCATTCAATATCAATCTAATTTTCTTTCGTACAGTATTTTATACAATCGTTTAAATCATTCGTATTTAATGAAAAAAGAGTAGAGAACCATTTTTTATGTGTATATAGCATATATTTGTATAATAAACAATTTATTTAAGCATTATTTATTAAAATCCAATCACATTACAATTTTAGTGTACTATTAATGATATTTTTTAATTTGAATATATAAGGTATATCATCAGGTATTTGACTACAAAGACTATATAAATAAGAGCTTTAGAATGTAAAAGCAATTTTCACCCCATTTAAAATACTTAAAAGTGTATCTTACATTGGAATCCCTCATTTTTTTTTTTTTTTTTTTTTTTTTTTTTTTTTCCCAGCCTCGATATAGGAACTTTTGAATTTGAAGGAACAAATGGAAGATAATATCATCACTCATATCTAAAGACAGTCTTGTCAATAAAATATCGATAAACATGTCAGTCTTGTTTGTTTGTTTGTTGCGTAATTAGTGGGGTCTTAGGTAAAAATGTGAATTGCGCCTTGAAAAAGGGGTAAGTTGTCCATCTGCACCCCAGCCTACTGTCAGTTTGACTTCAATATATTTTATTTATATACACTTGTAATTTCATATGTAATACTCTGAGACCATACAAAAAAATTAAAACAACGATTGTATAGGTACAATGGGACACGATAATATTGATTATCAATTTTTTGGCGTAATTTCCCATCTTTTAACATTGAACAAATGACACGCAAAATTTTAAAAAGTCAATATTTAAATATTTAAATGTAAATATTTATTTGTGTCTTTTTTTATGTGTTTTTTTCCTTAGGCAAGATCTATATTACTGTATGTATGTAATCCTCTGATCAATAAACTTATTTATTTACTTATTTATTTATTTCCTGTCCTATCATACCCGAGTATACTGTAGTGTATGTGTACAGCTCTGGCCAAAAGTTTCCGAACGGGGCAGCGGCGGCCGCTGCGTTTTCTCATAAAGATAACATAGCGTGATTACGGGTTGCCTAAACAAATCGTTGGGGAACTTTTGACCAGAGCTGTACCTACATAATCGTTGTTTAATAAATATACGCGACTGACTGTGGAGCAAAAAGCCTAACTATGAAACTTTTAGGCGCAACTGACATTTCTATACCATGAAATTATAGGGTGTATGCGGATGACGTCATATTTATTGCGCTTGGAGGCCATACTGGATGGAGTAGTGCATAACATTGCTCAGCATAGGACAAACTTCGTTTAAGCCCATTTTCTTTGGGAAATCGTTTAATTTTTTGTTATCGCTAATTTTCTCACATACTTAAGATACTAATTCAACATATTTACAACATCAATGCTCTGAAAAATATTGCATAGTGTTTTTAAACTGGCAAAATGATTTTTTTCCTATGCCACCCATGTTATTGAGTTATCCAACATGGCGTCAACTTTAACATGAATGCATAGACCCTATATTTACAGTGATTTATTCACCTGTTAATAGTAAATTATTTTATTTATTTACTTTTTTTTTTGTCAGACTATTGAATTTATTAAAATAAATTTAACCTATAGTAAAAACTTAAAAATACATTGCAAGACAAGCATATAATGAGATTTGATACGTTTTAAAATATCAGCATATTTATCTGTTTCTGCATTTGAATAAAAATGTCATTATATATATCAAGGCATGTTAGTAAAAATTACTCTTAAATTAAAGTTTCGTGTTCTGCAAGAGTTGAACTTTGTAAAAAACTAGTTGTAAAGTTTACACACAGATTAGCTTTTGGCTCCCCAAGGAAAACATACAATTTAAAGTAGAAAAGTTGGAAAAAACAAACAAACAATGACATAATATATAATACAATCACGTTTGTCAATAATATATAGGTGTTACAGTAAGTGTGGTTTGATTTTACTTATTTATGATATTTTTACTATTATTTTGATTTATTATTAATTATTAAATGTTGCTTCATAAAAAGTAAAAGTGTGGTGTTATAATATATTCCTCCTCCTCCTATAAGGTCTATGCATTCATGTTAAAGTCGACACAATGTTGGATGAATCAATAACATGGGTAGCATAGGACAAAAAATCATTTTGAGCAGTTTAAAAACACTATGTAATATTTTTGAGAGCATTGATGCTGTAAATATGTTGAATTAGTATCTCAAGTATGTGTGAGAAAAATAACGATAAAAAAAAAATGAACCAATTTCCCAAAGAAAATTGGCTTAAATAAAGTTTGTCCTATGCTGAGCAATGTTATGCACTACTCCAGTATGGCCTCCAAGCGCAATAAATATGACATCATCCGCATACACCCTATATGCTTCGGATAGCAAATTAGGGGCCTCTCTTTCTTTTACACTCAACCTATGATTAGTTAGCGCACTACATCACCAATCCTAAAACATAATTTTATTTCCAAAAGAATAATAGATTTATTAAAAACGAACAGGGCAGTGAGAACTATGGCATTATATTGTTTTCAATTGCAATCTTCTTTTGAAGCTTTTTTTTTTTTTATAAAAATTTAATCAACTCTTTTAACCATATTTCAAGACACAATGTTATATGCAATTAATTTTTTTACTTTACGATTTAATTACTATTTTTATACATTTATCATATACGCAATCCAGCCAATGAAAATAGAACACGTTTAGCACAAAATTGAACTGACATTTTTATTTAATTAAATTTAATTGCTTTATCAGTAATCAAGATTACAGTTATGTACCTTTTTCCCTTTTTTTTTTTTTGCTTCATATCCAAAAGTATATATAAATATATATGAGTAAAAGATAGGAAGGATGTTATATCTGGTATTTTTCTCTATGTTATATGTATATGAAAAGAATAGGAAACTCGACGAAGCGAGCAATTTCTGGCTTTGCGCTTGGCATCCGAGTTTTCAATTTCCTCCGATCTTTCCAACATTTTATAAAGCACGCGACGGAATGAAGGAGAGAGAATATTCGCGCTATGTGATTGTTACTCCCCTTTCATCCCTTTTAGTTGAGGGCTGTCACACCAAGCAACCCCTAGTTGGTCTCTCGAACACCCCTAGTATAATCTCGTTCTCAGATTATACTCTAGAGTAGCATGAGAAATATTAACATTTTAACGCAATCTGTCCTCTAACATCGCGTAAATGTATGGGAACATTATACTGCTTGCTCTCAAGCAAACTAAAAAAAAAAAAAAAAGGGATTACATAAAGAATAATTTAAGTTTCAATTATTAAAATTCATTATCATACTTTTATAACTAATATAATAAAGATATTAATTCAAATTTGTAAATTTTCATTTTCTCGCGTATAAATATAAAGCAAACTGGTTTCAATGTATAGAAAAATAAAGTTATAGAGAAATTTAAATCTGCTGCGCTATATCTTTTTTTAGAGAAGTGTAAATCATTAAATTACATACAATTTATATAAAGCAGGATAGCTTTTTCGTATATATATAAAAAAAGATAGTGAATGAAGCCGAAACTGAGTTTTAAATGATAGCAATTTTTTTAAAGCGAAGGAAAAAAAATGACGATTTTTTTTTCTTTTTGTATAGAATAGATGCATCAAGAAAAGTATCTTTTTTTTTTCTTCTTTGTGCAAATAATATTAAAAACTTGTAAAAAGAGGAAATTTGAAAAATATATTTTTTTTAATAATAATAGTTTTTATAGTCGATTTTTTTCGGGGAGGGGGGAGGGAAAGGATAAAACGTAATGCAAAAAAAAAAAAAAAAAAAAAAAAAGTTGCGGTTCGATTTGAAAAATGAATTTGCATAGTAAATATTGATTGGTGTTTACTTTAGAGTAGTTAATTAATATAGTTGTGTTGTTAAACACGAAGAGTGTCAGGCAGACCATTAGTGGTTGTGGTGAGAGAGAGAGGGAGGACGTGAGGATCGCAACAGTTGAGCCCACACAAAACGACACGTGCAAACTAAACCCCAGCTCGCTTCATATTATAAAATGTAACAAAATTCCCAGCATCATGATTTATCCCGAACACAGCAATTACATGTAAATTAACCTTTAAATTGATTTTCATCCTCATAACCCAATATCATCGGACAAAATGTTTCAGTTATAATATACATGCAGTATATATTATATAGGACAAGGGAAGGGTCAGTAATGTACGTGCATCATTTTAACTGTGATTAATTATTATAGCTTTTGTTGCGATTTAAGTTTACTTGTATCATTAATTACATATATCAATCAATGGTTAAAATTAATTTTTGTGTGTTGATTTTTTTGTTCTCCTCTACAATTTTCAATGGGTGGTAAATCTTTAGTTTTAGCTTACGATATATATATATATATATATATATATATATATATATATATATATATATATATATATATATATATATATATATATACAGTATTTTTATAATACTATGAGTGTTTTTTATTATTAGTCGTAAATAATTACCGAGTAAATAATAATAAATAATCAGTCGTATTAATTTTTTTTTACAAAATCGGTATGTAAAAAAAAAAAAAAAAAAAAAAAAAAACGTGAGGTGCGATTCATTAGAGCAATTGGTTTATCTATGAGGCTTTTGGAAATTCTAAAAACCTAGAGTTATTTTCTTACAAGCATAGCTCCACAATTAAATAATAATAATGATAATATACTTTTTATTATTATTTATTTTTTTTACTTGCCATATTATGTTATCGTGCTACACCAATCCCATTCAAGACATTGTCTTATTATCGACAGGTATAAAGACTTTGCAAATTAATGGAAAAGAACACACGGGCCGGCCACGGCCTATAAGTACACAGCCCGGCATTCGCCATGACAGCCTATAGAGAAACAGTGGAAACGTCTAGGCAATCACATCAATCATGCACCTCCCGAATGCTGTGCTCATTCTTTACCCGAAACTGAGCCCGAATCTTTACTCATTTCTTTCATTCTTCAGTCACACAAGCCATAATGCAAATACAAAATGTATCAGCTTAGACTTTTTGCCTTAAACTGAGACAATTTACAAATCGTTTTCTATAAAATGTTTTAAACTAAATACATATTGTACATTCAATAATTACATTACTTTACATAAATTACATGTTTGTTTTTTAAGTTAATCATTGCCATCAATTGCTCAACTGAAAAGTGAGTATAATATTGCTTATTTAATAGGAAATCATTTAGTTTTCTCTTCGAAATAAAATTAAGTTCGTTTGTTTTCTTATATCAGTAGGTAAATTATTATAAATGTTTAAACAACCACACAAAGTACAAAATAAGTAAGGATAGAAAATTAAGGCTACATTATATAGTTACTCCAGCACCGACTTTTGCAGGGGTATACATGCCGCTCCATGATTAAATCTCACAAACTTTAGTGAGCTTATTATAAAATATCGATTGACATTTTTCGTTTCTGTTTCCATAAATAAGTTCCATGGTTGACAAGAAAATTCAATTTTCAAAGGTATCATACAGAGAGAAAGAGAGTGCGGTATAAATTGAGTTCAATGGAGTTTTATATACACAAGAAGCAAAGTTTGTGGAGGAAAACATGAGGTAGGTTTCACATCTCTATACGTAACGTAACCCTGACTGACTGAGTGACATGTTCTAGCAGAAAAGAGGATTTAAAAACTTTTTCAGAGCTTATAAAAAAAAAAAAAAAAAGTTTAAAAAAAAGTTAAAAAAAAAGTGTGTGGTGGCTTTAGATGAACACCTCTCTTTTACATCATATCTTTCAAAGAACTTGGTTTAATTTTTTTTTTCTTCTGCTTGACGTGAGTTTTAAAAATTTTGAAGAGTAACAAAAACTTTGTGTGTATGTATACGGCTTTGCAATGTAGAATTAACGAAGTTGTGGTGTTATCAAAAGTTAATAATCTAATGACAAAAATGTAAATGACGTCATAAGTGACTATATATTATCAAATAAACGTTGTAAACTAACCTTTCTACCGTCCATTCACTTTTACGTTGTTTTATTTTCTATATCAACGCTTTGTGACGTCACAATCTTATATTCTATAAGGTGTATATGCAGATGACGTCATATTTATTGCGCTTGGAGGCCATACTGGATAAAGTAGTGCATAACATTGCTCAGCATTGGACAAACTTCATTTAAGCCAATTTTCTATGGGAAATCGGTTAATTTTTTGTCATTGCTATTTTTCTCACATAAAATGTATACTTGAGATACTAATTCAATATATTTACAACATCAATGCTCTCAAAAATATTGCATACTGTTTTTAAATTGGCAAAATGATTTTTTGTCCCATGCCACCCATGTTATTGAGTTATCCAACATGGCGTCGACTTTAACATGAATGCATAGACCCTATACAAGTATAAAAAACATGGGAAAACTGTGTACGAGTCATCCAATTTTTTTTTTTTTTTTTTTTTTTTTTTTTAGTGTATAAATTTAATAAGTTTCAACTTGAATATATAACTTTGTTCTTTTGTTAAAAATGTAAATAATAAACAAAGTGAAAAAAACAATACTGTAATATATTGCTGACTGATACTCATGTTCAATATCTCTGCAAATCTTTTCTTTTTTGTTTCTTTAATATAAAAATATATAATGCTGTGTAAACATGATACTATCGCAGAAAAGAGTTTTTTTTTTTTTTTTTTTTTTTTCGTCAAGACACTTTGAATACAATGTTTAAATTATTGAAAAAATAAAAAATATAATCGATATCTGAAGTATAAGATTGAATTCATGTTTATATTAAAATAAAATTTTATCGCAAAAAAAAAAAAAAAAAAAAAATGTTATAAGAAGATAGTGTCATAAAAATACAGCTTAAAATTTTAAGATTATGCGTCAGTTATGTATATTAGGTCTGAAAATATGTTATTTTTAATATCTTAAAGACATCAACTATAAAATAGCTCTATTGTTACGATCTTGAGGCTGAGATGGGGTAATTTCAATATTTGATTAAAATTTATAGAATATTTTGAACGATAATATTTAATATTAAAAAAGCACCAAATTTGTATAAAAAAAAAATGCAGGGCCACGTTGCAAACTTTTGAATAAGGAACTTCAATTTTCTTCCATAAGGTTCCATGTTAATTTAAATAATTTTTGTTTTCCTTATTTGATTGTCTGCGATTTCAATAATTATTCTCTCTTATACCTGATGATCATGGGGCCTCAAATTTGCTATCATAACACACTAAAAAAAAAAAAAAAAAAAAAAAATGTATAGTATACATTTTATTTTGTGCTTTTCTACACTGACTACTTTTGCACGTAATTTTTTTACAGTTCGATGCATTTTTTTATAATATACATTTTTCTGCATTTATTATTTTAGTGCTTATTTGACCCATTATAGCTAATTAAAGCTGCACAAAAAGAAGAGCATCGCAATGCATAAAATGTGTATCTTTGAGCACATATTTTATGCAAAATAAAAAAAATGCACTAAAGATGTATCAATTTATGCACAAATTGTGAATCAAAAAAATATTATGCAAAAAATATGTATTTAGCACATAATATATGCACAGTATACATTTTTATTTTTAGTGTGAATATGTAGCTGTTACTACTAACTGTTGGAAGTTTTCTTTCTTAATTTCTAGATACAAACCATCTAAATACTACCCTAAAGTAAAATGTATGGACATTATGTTTTCCTCGTGTATAGGGTCTATGCATTCATGTTAAAGTTGACGCCATGTTGGATAACTCAATAACATGGGTGGCATAGGAAAATAAATCATTTTCCAGTTTAAAACCACTATGCAATATTTTTGAGAGCATTGATGCTGTAAATATGTTGAATTAGTATCTCAAGTATGTGAGAAAAATAACAATAACAAAAAAGGAGCCGATTTCCCAAAGAAAATTGGCTTAAATGAAGTTTGTCCTATGCTGAGCAATGTTATGCACTACTCCAGTATGACCTCAAAGCGCAATAAATATGACGTCATCCGCATACACCCTATAGAGTTTGATTTTCAAAGCCTTGTGACGTGAGAGGTTTTGTGTCGAGTAAAATTAATTGAATCCACTCACCATCATCACTAAAGTCGTCCACAAGGATAATTTCATGGATGAGATGCTCGGGACTTCGGTTCAGCACACTGTCAACACAAATCAATCAACGTGTTTAATTTACACACAACAAGTAACAACTTTGCACAGAAACGTTCTTTCAAAAACATTGTTCGCTTCATTGAGTATCCTGAATATTATGCAACCAGTGTGTCCTTTCTATAAGAGGGGAAATAGATGTGTCATTATTTACTTTTTAATTTAATTGTTTATCAATTTATTTACACTCTAAAGTATTCACATATAATAATGCATTAAAGGAGAAAGGTCTCAGTAATAGCAATTTGTTGATTAAAAAGTGAACGTAAAACTCGGTTTATTATTATTTATTTTTTTTGTAAGTGGTATTTTGGACTAACAGTAAGATGAAACAAAATATTAATTTAAAAAAAAAAAAAAAACTAAATAAGTAAGTTTAAAGGGCTCCAGGCCTCAAACAATTTAATCAAAAACGTAAAATTCATGAGATGGGACCATCATATATACACATATTCACATATTATATCCTTTAACCCTTCTGTACCCTCACAAACTGGAGTTTAAAAAACTGTGAAGTAGGCAACTTTAGGACTTCATGACGTCAACAATTCCGGGTCTACAATAGAAATTGTAGCGCGGGTTGCCTACTTTACAAGTTTTCTTCCCAGTTTGCGAGAGTACTGAAGGATTAAGGCACAAAATATGTGTATTTATAATAATCCTATCTCCCTATCTCATGATTTATCATTGAGAGGAAATTTGTTTTTGAGGCCAGGGGCTCTTTAAGTAAGTTAGATGAACGATTTCAAATATAATTCTCAAAATTTTAGGCACATAAAGCAAATTGAATAAAATGAAACATTATTATCAGACTTACTTAAAAAGATAAAATAAAAAAAAAGATTAACATAATGAAAATTATATTTGTTTGAATTGAAACTTGCAACTGTAAAACAGATGGGTTAAATTGAGATGTCTGTTAACTGATTTTGCCCCCCACCCCCCACCCTGAGCCGTTAATTATTTTTCCTAAATTTCAATTTATTTTTTTTCGTGCTTACTGAGATGATTGCACTGAAATTTATATCAGGAGTAGCTGTCACTTTAATTTTTGAAATGTTACCAGCAAATTTGTCGACAGTACAAGATCAAAATGTGGAGATATATGTGACTTCTGATGTCTCCCCTAAATGAGATATTAATATACAGCGCTGTAATGTGGCTAAATGTAGAACTGTCTTATATAAAATACAGGGCTGTGGACAATATAGAAGATCAAAATGTGGAGATATATGTGACTTCTGATGTCTCCCCTAAATGAGATATTAATATACAGCGCTGTAATGTGGCTAAATGTAGAACTGTCTTATATAAAATACAGGGCTGTCGACAGTACCAGATCAAAATGTGGAGATATATGTGACTTCTGATGTCTCCCCTAAATGAGATATTAATCAGAGCTGTAATGTGGCTAAATGTAGAACTGTCTTATATAAAATACAGGGTTGTGGACAGTACAAGATCAAAATGTGGAGATATATGTGACTTCTGATGTCTCCCTTAAATGAGATATTAATCAGAGCTGTGATGTGGTTAAACGTAAAATTGCCATATAAAATACAGAGGTAGATTGTCGGAAGTGTTAATTCGCAGCGCTGTGAATCCATGCAGCAATATAGTATTGAGGCAATAAATGAGGAAATCCACAATAAAAAGTCCAAACGCACCAAAAACACATACAAGAATATCATTCATTATATTGATCCTATATTTGAACAAAAAATATCAAAACAATAATATCATACACGGGAGAAAAAAGTCGAAATTATATTTTACGGTTAACAATTTCCTTTTTTTTTTTTTTTATTATTATTATTTTTTTTTTCTTTCACTTTTATAATATATACATAAACTTTGTATTATCCTCTTTTTTATATCACAGTGCACGGGTCTAAAAAATGACATTAAATAGATTTTTTTTTCTTTCTCATTTTTTTAAAAATATTTTTTAAACATTCATACTATTTTTTTTTTTTAATTTCTTCTCTTAAAACTGACATTCCTCTCTATATTAATATATGATGATACAGAAGCGAGTTTTTACTGCATTGTGGTATATTTTTAAATACCATTGGTATACATACAAAGTTTGTATGTGTCGCAATGCGAACAATTTTGTTTTTGTTATAATACAAAAGAGAAGTAAATTTCATTAAATAGTGTTGTATGTATGTATGTATAGTTGATGTTGTTAGGTTAAAATTGTTTGTGTATATATATGTATAATGTAATGTTCACATGTAATTTTATTGATCATATACTGGACAATGTTAGGTGTAATCTAAACAAACACCCAAGGTATGAGAGAGAGAGAGAGAGAGAGAGAGAGAGAGAGAGAGAGAGAGAGAGAGAGAGAGAGAGAGAGAGAGAGAGAGAGAGAGAGAGAGAGAGAGAGAGAGAGAGAGAGAGAGAGAGAGAGAGAGAGAGAGAGAGAGAGAGAGAGAGAGAGAGAGAGAGAGAGAGAGAGAGAGAGAGAGAGAGAGAGAGAGAGAGAGAGAGAGAGAGAGAGAATGAGAGGTCCCGAGTAAAATTTTAACGATGACACAACGATGAAATAAGAATGACAAATAAATGCGACACAAAGATGAAATAACGATGAAACGTGTCCCATTTCATCGTTATTTCATCGTTAGCCCCATGTTATTTATATGGAGTTAAAAAATAGAAATATTAGCAAAATGAGCAAAATATTTTCGACGAAATTTCAATGACATAAGTATGAAACAACGATGACATAAGTATGAAACAACGATGACATAAGTATGACACAACGATGACATAAATGAGAAATAATGACGACAAAATTATACTACTAGAATTTATCGATGACATTTCAATGACATATGTATGAAATAAAGATGACAAAAATTTTCAGGATAATTTTAATAATGTAAAAATATGAAATATCGACGACAAACTTTCAAAGTACACCGCGCGACCACCTCGGAGACCTGCCTGTTAATAAAATCTAGTGCCTATATACCAAATGCTACCTGCCTAACATGAAATTTTATATACGGGGTTGGAGTTTTCTTCTTTCGTGTAGAGTAGCTCGCATTATATTATATAAAAAAGCTTTCCAAACTCAGTAACCCAGCATTTTTTAAGTCTCACTTGAAACTTGTTTTGCAGATTTCTTAATTAATTTGTAATCAAGTGAGTACTTTTATGCAAATCTAAGTCAGAAAACACAATAAATCGTCATTTTTGTAGTAAATTACATATTTTATAAATAATTAAAACTTTTATTACCTGCCCTAAAAAGTATCAAAACCTCCGAAACAAACGAAAAAATAGGTATTAATTCTTGACTTTGAATTTTTTTTTTCAAGTCTGAGAGTCACCGGAAAAAGCTACTATATTACATTGCACTACCACAAAGATTTTGTACAGGATTCTAATCATAATATGTATTTATCAAATATATTGCTTGTATTGAATATTAATTAAACGCAACAATGTATTTGCAATATTTAATAATATTTTTTATGCATTATTTTATGCATTAAAAAAAAGCTACATAAGTGATTATAATAATTGTCAGTTTTGGCACTAAATTATTACTTTCCATATATTTATGCAATACTAAATTTTGAATTGTTTGAAACATATTTATAATATATTTTTTTAACTTTTCTTTTAATGCTTGCAATTAATTTGCCTTATCGTACGCGTGTTAAGAAATATATAACAATAAAAATTCAATCAATTTAACAATTTTTGTTACGCTTATAGAGTTAATAATAAGCACATTGACTATATTTAAAGCTGATTTAGATTGGCATAATTTTTAGTAAAATATTAAATTTCATTACATTAATAACTAATATAATATAAAATAATTATTTTATATTTTTACAATATTGAAAAATACACACTCCGAAACCATTTAGCATGCATTTTTGCACATAGGAAAAAAAATCTATATAATTATGTCAGTAGTAATTTTAATCAAACACGTTATATTAATATAGATTAATTATTTAATTATATATATAATATGATATTTTTCTATCAATCTACCAGCTAAAACCGAAAATTCGATGACTTAAAGACGGCATAACGACGACATGAAATGTTTTGTTTTTACAAAAATGAAATAAGTATGACAGCAAAAAATTATTGATGAAATAACGATGGCAGTTTTATTTTTCAAAAACCTAAATGCGACACAACGATGACAACGATTAAAATTCAATATATATGAAATAACGATGACACGAAGAAATAATAATTTAAATTATTATTTCTTCGTGTCATCGTTATTTCATACATATTGAATTTTAATCGTTGTCGTCGTTGTGTCGCATTTAGGTTTTTGAAAAATAAAACTGCCATCGTTATTTCATCAATAATTTTTTGCGGTCATACTTATTTCATTTTTGTAAAAACAAAAAATTTCATGTCATCGTTATGTCGTCTTTTTGTCATCGAAATTTCATTGTTAGACATTTTAAAAAAATTATTTTTGTGACTTTGTCATACTTTGTCTTCATTAAATCGCAGTTGTGTCATCGTTATGGGACATTTCATTGAAATTTCATTGAAAAATCATAGAATTGTCATACTTAGCGTTCTACTCGGGGTATTAATATAAAGTGTTGCTAATTTTTTAAATACCTTAATTTAACATCGTCTCATAAATGAAAAACATATTAGGAATTATGTAATACTATATTATTTGCACAAAACTATTTAAGTTTTTAAAAGATAAAATTTAATTATATATATAAAATAAGAACTTCATACAATACGAAGACTTTAATTTAAGTATAATGTTCGATAATGATTACGCAGGGGCGTATTCAGGGGGTGGTTTTTGGGGTCCGAACACCCCCTGTCAGGTCTGAAAAAGCATTGGAAAAGGGGGTGGTTGCGCCCCCTTTGCCTATGCTCAATATAGGCTGGATCCCAAAATCCTGAATATGCCCCTGTGATTTCGTAACTATTTTTATATATTATTGGCAACAGAATGAAATTTTATAAGACAGTATCTGTACATATAGCTGGTTTAGTTAAATTGTTACTAATTGTAAGTATCTTATACAATAGACGTAAAATTATACGTAAACATATATTATTCTTCTTAGTGATGCAACAATGAAATTGTGTCGATTTACTCGGAATATTACGTTCTTGTGATACTAGCTTTATAAAGATGTATTTACAACTAAATATTTAAATTAATTATTTAATTAACGAAAAAGAAGAAGAAAAAAATTCAATGTATAATGAAAACTTTAACTTTTGTTTTTTCCTGCGCTAAGACCACCTATATACTTAAAGTATACAAAATTTAACGTAATCCAATTACTATTATTATTGTTTTTATATTACTTTTACATATACGTTAATAAAAAATTATATTACATAATATATTGCTATTATATCCGTCCGTGCATGGAAACAGATTGAGCCAAAAATCTCTGTGTAACTAAAATGTACTAAATTGAATAAATGTTAAGGAGAAGGGGGCAGTAATGGCAATCAATTCAACAAAAAAAGTGGTCGTCAACTGCGATCATATTTTTTATACAGTGCAATATGGTACTTTGGAGCAAGAGAAACGCAAACATCTAAAAATTACATAGTGTTACCATGTAATATTTTGAATTAAAGAGCTTACGTAATTTCTAAAACGTAAAAATCACAATGGACCACTTGCAATAATTTTTTTTTAATTGTTGCAACGTGTAAGTGAAAATAATTTTTCCATATGAAATGCATTAAGAATATTTCAAATCATTTTCAAAGTTCGTTCATTGCAAGTGTTCCATTAATATCAATGAACTTATTCATCGATATGTCAATGGCGAGCTTCTATGCAGTTTTCATCAGGGTTAGCTGACACATTAAGCTATAAAATTATACCACATTTTATAGCAATGGACCATCAGAATTGTGGGGATATTGGACTTTGGAGTATCTCCCCTTAAAAAAAAATATCTGTAAAAATCTATAATATACCACAGAGCTATATGTATAGATTTTTATATGTTTTTATGCGAATATAGAGAGAGAGTGATGAAACAAAAAAGTTGAGTCTTGTTTTTACATTATTGTTAAAAGCACTGCAGTCATTGATCCTCGCTCGCTCGCACGTGAATTGTGTTTCTGTTCTCGACACGAGCTAGGAAGAACTTACTGCAGTATCATTACTATAAGATGATCTGTGTACTGTACTGTCTGTTCTACGTATGTAATGTATATACATATTTATACATCAATATCACACGCTTATTTTTACCAAGTGACAAAAACATTACCAGCCAACAACCCTGTTCTTTATATAGAATATCAGCTCAAATTATACTGCACATTGCTCTTACTTTTACCACTGCTCATAATGTATAGACCATTTGCATATTAATGCACTCAGTCGCCATAAACATCTTCTAATAAAATTACTAGAAAATATATTAGTCCTTATTTACTTAAAAAGAAAATAATAATAAAAAAAAAAAAAAAAAGTAGTCTTACTGATGGAGCTTATATATAAAGAGAGCTTATTATATAGTTTCAATTATTCGCTTTAATTTTTTTGTCTTATTTTAGCTTATGCATTTGTCACTAACAATATAGCGTTTCTAAAATATGATTCTTATTTTTGTATTTGCCAATATATGTTTGCAAAATACTTAAGTACTCAAAACAAAGTAATAAATCCCGTCAAGTGACTATCATAATATAAAAATACATAATATACAGAAGTCCTTTAAGCCTTCTGTAGCCACGCACAAACTGTAGGGTTACAAAAACGTGCTAGAATACAATATATATATATAGGCAAGCTGCCCACTTCACAAGTTTTCCCCTAGTTTTCGGGTCTATTAAAGTGTTAACCTACCCATGTGTATATGAATGATGATCCCATCTCATGATTTATTCAATCAAGAGAAATTTTGTTTTGAGTATAGTTTAATTATTAAATAGAAATGTTCATACATACATACATACATATTTACATACATATTTACATACATATTTACGTACATATTTAAGGAAATAGAACCGAACAAAGTGGTCTGCGGATCATAACAAGTAAAAGAACCTAAAACTGAGGGAACGTTTTATAACTTGAATTAAAAAAGTAGTCTTGCAAACTGATGAAGTGTTTTTCTCATAAGTATATTATAAATATACTGTATGCAACACAAAATGAATCAAACACTCAAAGAGAGAGAGAGAGAGAGAGAGAGAGAGAGAGAGAGAGAGAGAGAGAGAGAGAGAGAGAGAGAGAGAGAGAGAGAGAGAGAGAGAGAGAGAGAGAGAGAGAGAGAGAGAGAGAGAGAGAGAGAGAGAGAGGCAGACAGACAGACAGACAGACAGACAGACAGACAGACAGACAGACAGACAGACAGACAGACAGACAGACAGACAGACAGACAGACAGACAGACAGACAGACAGACAGACAGACAGACAGACAGACAGACAGACAGACAGACAGACAGACAGACAGACAGACAGGCAGACAGACAGACAGACAGACAGACAGACAGACAGACAGACAGACAGACAGACAGACAGACAGACAGACAGACAGACAGACAGACAGACAGACAGACAGACAGACAGACAGACAGACAGACAGACAGAGACTAAAATGATATTATGCTTGTTCAACTATGCTGTACAGAAAAGTTTCTTTTCAGCACTAGAAGCAAGCTTAACAGTAAAATTGCTGGCTACAACCCAGTAATTCACGAAACACCAAACAATATTTTTCTACAGAATGAACCGCACTTGCAATGAACGAGAACTATTTAAAATAAATTTAAACATTCTTAATGCATTTCTAATGAAAAAAATCATTATTATAAAATATAAATACTTCACAACAATTAAAAACGTTAATTGCAAGTGGTCCATTATAAAACAATTATGTTTTACATTATTTTTACCACGTTCTTTTTCATCAAGACGTGCTCGCAAACAACACAAAAAATTCATTGCACAACAAATTTGATTACGAACATTATCTCTATATTAAAATCCATGACATTTTTTTACATGTTATTATACATTTATTGTACATACAATGTATTGCTCAGTGTGAAGAGGCCTTAATAAGAAAATAAGTGCATAAATACGTATGATAAAAATCATGAGTGTCTTAAAGCTGATAGTTATATAGAGTTTCTTAACTATCATCAAAGGAAGTAATATAGTTTTTGATAACGGACATAAACTTAAAACGAGGCTAGCACTTTTTTTTTTTTTTTTTTTTTTTTTGGTCAAGTTTACCCTTTTATTTAGTTTTTGCAATTGGACATAGAATCGCAAAGTACTATGTATATAGTACGTGCCGACAACTTATATACATTAAGAGAGTTAGGTTTGTAATTGTTGACTTAAAAATGTGGTAGAATTAGAGGAATGTTAGAGAGAGAGAGAGAGAGAGAGAGAGAGAGAGAGAGAGAGAGAGTATTATGTGTGTAGGCCAGTATAGCCACCCACCTCGTCGTTCCTTCAAAGTTAAACTTTAATATTGTTCAACCCCAAGGGGAATGAGAGGGTGGGATATATCTTGTGCTGTGAAGTTGTTATCTATATATATAACATTGTACATAACAAGATCTAACTGTGGAAGTGCAGCAGTTTCAGGAACCAACCAACAACTAAAAAAGACAAAAACTAATTAAATTTCAAGAGAAAAGCTAAATAATTTCTCTATTTTACTTCTTCTTTCTCTCAACATCAAAGTATTTTCTTATAACTAAAAATTAAGTTTTCATGATAAAAAAGTGAGAATTTTTTTTTCTTTGTATATATAAAATAAAGTTCTTACCTAATTAAAAAGTTTTCGACCCAAGTAAAAAAAAATCATCTTATGATTTAATTATAAAATTGGTATTTTAAAAGATAATGCAAGGAAGAAATACGGAACAACGAAAGGTTATTATAATATTCAAGCATTGAAGTAAGGGATTGAAGACATGTTTTACGCAAAATTAACAAAATTGAATCTTATTTTATATACTGTATTACAAGATGGGACTCATAATGACTTTCTTTTTTTCTTTTTTTTTTTATCAGTTTCAATTTCCCGTCGTAGAAAAGCAAAAATGTTTTTAAAAAAGGTTTTCCATCGTACAGAAGAGCCAGTTTCAGTTTCATTAAAGCCATAGACCACATAAAACAAGATGTGCTTTTTAATGAATAAACATGAAATGTGATCTTCAAAACTGATGACAATTTTTACCAGAATGTAAATGTGTCCCCACAAGAGATCGTAAAAATACTGTAAAGTATGTTGTATATGCGTGACTATTCATGTTTATGGCGTCAGAAACATGCAAAAATTAGTATGAAAATGTTGTGCGGGTTACATAAATCAAATTTTCTGATCACTGCTAGCTAGGAAATTCTTAATAGTATGTTTAAAATATAACATTTCTTTATTCCAAATTATTTAATATTAAATTTATGTATTTAGTATATAAGCTACATTTTATGTATTTTAGTATGTAAGTTATATATATATTTCTTATTTTAGATCAGGTTGAGAGGAGAACAAAGATATGTATGTATCTGATCTCATTTATGTGTTTTTGTATACTTGCTTTTATAATAAAACCTATATGAAACTGAAACTGTAATACATTTGGTTTTTGAGACAAACTAATGTTATTTATGTAAGACTCATCAAGTGTTTTGTGATATAAATGCTTATGTTTTCTTCTGGTATATTTCTGTAATAGGGCAAAAAATGTCGATTGTCTAAAACAATTTTTACATGCATTATATTATAAAACATGCATAATAAGAAGATACTTATGCTGGCTGTACAGTACAGTAAAAAAACAGCTAAGTTACTTTGCAACATTAAGCAAATAAATATACACTCAAATTTGGAAGAATTGAATTGAATTTGAATAAAAAGCTCTCAGGCGCGAAACAGAGAAAGAATCTCTCTTTCTCTCTCTTTGTCTCTCTTCTTTATTTCTACCTTCACTTTAATTCCTCATCCGTTCTAAATATCGCTGTCTAAGGTTTGCAATTAATCCAATACGTCTCAAATTTGTTTCTTTGATTACTCCTATATATCATAAACGTGTTTTCATTAATAAACTATTTCACTTTCTTTGTTTATAGTGAAAACTTAGAAACGAGCAAAATTGTTGATAAAATCTAGTTTTATATTCTTGTTTTAAAACAAAGAGGCTTAGAGAGAGACGAGAGAGAGACGAGAGAGAGAGACGAGAGAGAGAGACGAGAGAGAGAGACGAGAGAGAGAGACGAGAGAGAGAGACGAGAGAGAGAGACGAGAGAGAGAGACGAGAGAGACGAGAGAGAGAGACGAGAGAGAGAGACGAGAGAGAGAGACGAGAGAGAGAGACGAGAGAGAGAGACGAGAGAGAGAGACGAGAGAGAGAGACGAGAGAGAGAGACGAGAGAGAGACGAAAGAGAGAGACGAGAGAGAGAGAGAGAGAGAGAGAGAGAGAGAGAGAGAGAGAGAGAGAGAGAGAGAGAGAGAGAGAGAGAGAGAGAGAGAGAGAGAGAGAGAGAGAGAGAGAGAGAGAGAGAGAGAGAGAGAGAGAGGCGAGATGATGAGCGTTTGATTAAAAAAAAAAAAGCTCGACTCCCAGTCTACAAACTCATCTAAACGCCAACAACTCGCTGCACCCGCCCCCTAAGTTCAATACTAATTCTCGCGCTCTACTCTTGCCGATACTTTGTGTTTCACGCTCAAAGCAATATTAATCTGCAAACCAAGTACAAACTCTTTTTTTTTTTTTTTTACATACATACATACATACATATCTCTACCATTCTCCAACCACTCTAACTTTGATGCTGCTTTAGTATACGTAAAAAAAAAAAGTAATGCAGAGTAATAATAATAAATGAAAAGCTTTCAGAATATTATATATTAATATGAAAACTGTGGTAATGAGAAAGAGAGATGACTATCAGGTAAAGTAGAGTCATTTGAAGAAAAAAAAAAAAGTAAAGAGAATACTATATATTATACGAATGAAAATTAGGCATATAACAGTCTAATGAAGCGACTAATGGTGTTTTTAATTACTTAATTTATTATTATTTAAGGATTGTATAAAGTGACTACAAATTTATATTAAATGTAGTATGTTAATACTACATAGTAAGGTCACCGTGAATAAAACTCAAGGCCAGCGTGGAGCAAGTTTAATTGTATATAAGCCACACGAGTCTGGACAAAGCTCTGCCCTACGTATAGCTCTTGATTTATGAACATTATTCAATTTACTACATGTCATGTGTGGTGGTTCAATGCAACATACAAATGTGATGCTTTTTTATACTTTTAATTTTGTAAGATTTTATTTAAGTCAGTTGGCGAAGGCATATAAAACTGCATTTATTTTTGTATTAATAATTTATTACCAGGCTGCATAAAATATGTTGCATTTATCACCTTTTTCTTAAGATAATAATAATTGCTTGAAAATGTTATTCAAATAATAGATCCCTTGCACATCCTTGCCCTTTCCCACCATGTTTGTGGTGCCCAATGCATTGTCCAGCATAGGGGAATCATCATTTCTCCTTATTCTTCACATAAAAAGAGTTTATTTCAACTGAACGAATTTTTCTCATAATCTTTGAGCTTATTAGAAGCTATAAAAAAGGCTTTGATGGAAGTTTAAAGCTTTTTTTGCTTTAAAAAAAAAAAAAAAAAAAAAAAAAAAACTGAAATTTTTCCTATGCATTCCTGACTAACAAAATGATGGCTCTTAAATATGAGTTCAACCGGTCTATATAATACTAGTCATTCTTTAAAATTTATTACCAAATTTACAATACTTGGGTATTGGAAAGTTTAATACATTACATATACAAAGAAAGACGAAATTACGTTACTCATGCTATTATATTATGTATAGTATAGCTTTGCTGTAGTGAATAATTATTGCTGAAAATGGTCTAGCATAATTATAATGTAAATTGTCAGTATATATTGAAAACTATTTTATAAAAATATATTAAGTTTTTTTAGCAAAAAGAAAATTTTGATTAAAAGAATTATTTTAATACAAATTAGAGAGATTTTTTAGAAGACAAGTTTCATATCTAAGAATGCAGTGACAACGTATTGTCAATTGTCTGTTGGGTCAATACAAATTAGTTTTAATTTCTTTAGTTCTAAACACCACAACTGTATGAACAACAGTTTAGAAGGGATATTCTAATATCTCGAGCCTCGTTAAAACATATTAAGTATTTGCAAAAACAACAAAACTTTGTCTATACACATATACATAATATATTTAACATGAAATTGATATCCTACACCGAAAAAACAAACTGCTATAGACCCCTTGCACATCCTTGCGCTTTGTCGCCATGTTTGTGGTGCCTAATGCATTGTCCAGCATAGGGGAAACTTCGTTTTTCCTAATTTTTCACATAAAAAATTGTTTATTTCAACTCAACAAATTTTTCTCATATCCTTCGAGCTTATTAGGAGCTAGAAATAAGGCTTTGATTGAGGTTTGAAGCTTCTTTTGCTATTAAAAAAATAAAAATGATTTTTTTCCTATGCTGGCCTATGTATTCCTGACCAACAAAATGGCGGCTCTTAAATATGAGTGCAAGCGGTCTATATACAGACTTGATGTTTACAACTGGAATATACAATTACTATAAACATTTTATCATATTATATCCAAACATTTTCGTGTTTATAAAGGATAAATTTGAATTAGGATAATATAGGGTGTATGCATTCATATATCAAAGTCTACGACATGTTGGATAACACTTAAAGCCATAGACCACATATAACAACATGTGCTTTTTAATGAATAAACACAAAGTGGGATATTCAAAACTGATGACAACTTTTACCAGAATGTTAATGGAGCCCCATGAGAGAGCGTGAAAATACTGTAAAGTAAGCAATTTGCGTGACTATTCATGTTTATGACGTCAGAAACATGCAAAAATTAGTAAAAAAAAAAAATGTTGTGCGGGTTGCATAAATTGAAATTTTCTGATCACTGCTACAGTTGGGTTTTGAGACAAACTAAAGTTATTTATGTAACTCTCTAAGCCTCTCTGTTTTATATCAAGTGTTTTGTGATATAAGGGATATAACTGCTTTATGTTTTCTTTTGTTCTATTCTTTTAATAACATGGGCCGCATATAGGAAAATAACCTATTTTGCCAATTTAAAAAAATAATTTCTTTTAGCAATATCTTTGAGAAAATTGATGCTGTTAACAGGTTGATTAAGGTTTTCAAGTATGCAAGAAAAATGACAATAACAAATTTTCTGTACCAAATTTTCAAAACAAAAAATGACGTTGTCCTATTCTGAGCAATGTTATTCATTGCTCCAGTGTGGCGTCGAAACGCATGCAGTATGACGTCATGTGCGCACAACCAATAAGCAATGAGGCGGAATATACCTGCTGGACTTGTAAGCATTTTAACTGAAAACATTATGTAACTATCTCTCGTTTTCCCTTTAATGTCCCGACATTTGAAGTCAAAGCCATGAGTCCTACCCCTGTAAACATTATAATTAGAGATGCTATTATAGAGTAAGATTATCATATCCAAACTTCAATGCTAGAGTAAACATTTAAAGTATCAACTCTCCAAACGTATTTATATGCGTGGGTGCTGCCTATTAGTGAAATGGGTTTAGAGAGCATACGCTAATGATGATACGAATTATTATACTCGGTACTCATCATATTATACTTGCATTGACAACTATAGACTCTACCAATTTGAATATTTATATAGTACTTGAATACTTTGACGTATACAATCAAAGCATTTCGCAGTATACACATTTATTGCAATGTTGAGATGAAATAATTATTTTCTGAGTGGAAACGTAACATTTATTTTTATATATATAGGATGATTGCATTCATATAAAAGTTGAAGCCATGTTGGATCACTAAATAGCATGGGCCGATATGGGAAAATAACACATTTTATAAGTAGAAATATTTTTGGAAACATTGATGATTGAATTAGGTTTTCAAGTATGCGAGAGAGAGAGAGAGAGAGAGAGAGAGAGAGAGAGAGAGAGAGAGAGAGAGAGAGAGAGAGAGCAACAGAGAGACAGAGAGACAGACAGACAGACAGACAGACAGACAGACAGACAGACAGACAGACAGACAGACAGGCAGACAGACAGACAGACAGACAGACAGACAGACAGACAGACAGACAGACAGACAGACAGACAGACAGACAGACAGACAGACAGACAGACAGACAGACAGACAGACAGACAGACAGACAGACAGACAGACAGACAGACAGACAGACAGACAGACAGACAGACAGACAGACAGACAGAGGCAGAGACAGAGAGAAACCAATTTTCCATGACAAAAGCCAAAAGCCCACGTTTGTCCTATGCTTGTTATGAGCAATGTTATTCATTTCTCCAGTATGGCGTCGAAGCGCATTAAGTATGACGTAATACTATATAAATTTTAAATTTCAGTGCAAGTAAATTGATGCTGATATCAATTTCTTATTATAATATTGAACAAGTATTGATAGCCTGCGGTGATTACATACACTTGTGTTGAGAGAACGAACTTATATACAACTATAGCAATTTTACATGAGAAAATCTTCACTTTGCCACCAACTGATCGATTCATGATTTATGGTATTTTTATTTTCTAAGAACTGGAGTGGCAAATAATAAAATACTTATCTAAAACTCTTATCTCTTATGCTGCTAAACTTAAAACAAAGAAGAATGATAAATTGGAACATGCTTTAATAATAATGGAGAAATTAGCCAGTTTTCATGTCTATACAGATTATAAAATATGATAACCTTTTAAAAGTCCAGGGTCGAATTTAACATTGCATTTTTCTTATAAGGTATTTTTGAGCTTGTTAAAATTTAAAACACAGTACAGTACATGGTAAAAAGAAGTATATGAATAAGAAGTATTTATATAAAAAATCAAACAATTCAAGTAACTTGAAAATAATCGCATAATTTCTATATATTATATTGCACATCTTAGGAAAAATAAGAGGAATAGAGAGAGAGAGAGAGAGAGAGAGAGAGAGAGAGAGAGAGAGAGAGAGAGAGAGAGAGAGAGAGAGAGAGAGAGAGAGAGAGAAGGCTAAATATGTAATTTAATTCTGTGTTTAAAAATATATCAAATTAAAACTTTCATCAAAAGTTGAAGAAGTGTAAAATAATATAAAATTTAAAGTTATTAAATATTTTTGTACTAAAAATGAAAATCCAATTAAGCTCTTTTTTTAAATATATATTAAAAAAAAGTGAAAAACGTAAATTAGCAAGCATTTTGTCTGCAAATATCGAACTGAGCAAACGTGTCAATCGATTCATATAAGCCGCAAAGGAAAAAAAAATCTGTCTCTTTCTCTTCTCTATTTTAGCTGCTCTCTTTCGCATGGGTTGAAGTGAACACATCAGTGCGTGGAGTGATATCTTTCTCTCTTTCATACCGCTGTTCAAATGTTCTTTTTGAGTGAGAGGAGAGGAGTTCCATTTTATTATGGAGTGTGAGATGTGAGTGTGGGTGACCCTTACACACTCACAAGAGACATAACGTCAACACGACAAAAGAAACAAAATAAATTCTTGCTTTGTTCTCGCAACAATTTTGCTACATTTACTTTCCATTATAAAAAAGGTAACCACAAAATATTATTACTATTAAAACAAAAAATACAAATTCATTTGTTATAACAGCATGAAATAAATTTACGTGAACAGATAGATATACAAGGATGATATTTGAAAATTGTATGTCCAATGAAATGTTTTTGAGAGTTGAGAAAGAGAGAGAGAGAGAGAGAGAGAGAGAGAGAGAGAGAGAGAGAGAGAATGTGTAATCCTGGAATTTGGTGGTGTAAAAGAGAAAGAAACTTAAAAAGGCAATGAAAACATGAGGAAACGTAAATGGAACAGAATATAGAAAAGGGTGAAAGAGATCAGAGAGAGAGAGAGAGAGAGAGAGAGAGAGAGAGAGAGAGAGAGAGAAGTAGAAAGTGAGTGAGAGAATATATTCTAGCCACAAGGGCTAGAAGGCTGGAAGGTCTGTTTGATATTCCAAGAGCGGCTCAAGCAAGGACTGACTGCATGTATATATATAATATAATACCATAAGCTTCCAGTGGCACCAGGCGGCACACGACGCTAATATGAAGCTCTGGCTCTACAGTGTGTGTGTATATTAGGAACTCCTTATATTACTCAACTTATACTACTCAAATAAAATATTCTACTATATCTATATACATACAGTGTGTGTATATATATATATATATATATATATATATATATATATATATATATATATATATATATATATATATATATATATATATATATATATATATATATATATATATATATATATATGCCTTGCAGGTGTAACTGTCTCAGGTGTTAAAATTATACTTCTTTCTTTTTTTATATCTTTTATACAGAATGAATATCTAACAAGATGTTTTATATAATATTAAATTTAAATTTATTACAAAATTTATATTTCAGAAGCTTATACAGTACTGTACCTACCTTCCGTATGTAAAGTTGCTATATGTGTGTATATATACCACATAAAATAAATTGTTTATAAAAAGTTCAAGTATAGTTGAAAAATGTAGTTTTTATGTGTTTATTGATTTTAATTTTGAAATTCTATAATAAATACACATTTGGATTTTTGTTTAAACAAAAAAACAGTCAAAAGTACTTGAAGTTAAAAAAGTTTTGAGACCATATCGAGACAGCAATGGACAAAAAACACTCCAGATAATAATGTAGGAGTAATTTATTGTTAGTTTCACTTTACAAACTTGGATTGAGTTTTCTCTCTCTCTCTCTCTCTCTCTCTCTCTCTCTCTCTCTCTCTCTCTCTCTCTCTCTCTCTCTCTCTCTCTCTCTCTCTCATAGACGTATTGACTCATCTAATCCAGAGCTGGTGATGGGTGATACCACGAGTTAGGACAGGCGTGTAATAGAAAATGAGAAGATCGAGTGGCTACTCCTCACAAAACTCACCGCAATTTCAAACAGCCGACACTTCACATAGCTCTGACAAAGCAACCAACCAACCAACGAACTCATTTCAAAAACCCTCGGACTTTTGCACAATCTCTAAAGTGTAGTTTTTTTTTAATTAACGATATATAGAATAAAATAACGACGATCAAATTAAAAGTTTGAAAGAAAATTCGCACTTACTTCACGGGTATAGGAATTACAAGCTGGATGAAAATATCGTACAATTTGCTAACATCGCTAACATCGCTCAGTCTGTTCTCACCGGTGCAATATTGTGATCTAATGTACTTAATGTATGTCTGTATGTATCTCTGATTGCATACAAATTTAATTTGATTTTTAATGGATGTTTTATCTAATCAAAACATTTACATATTGGAAATATGACAACAAGATAATGAGCTGTCTATTTTGATAATAAGTCAAATTTTAATTTATAAAAGTAATTTGTTCGTGTTTTTTTGTCATTTATTAATAAAAATTCAAGCAATACTAAATAAATAAATATAAAAAAATCTGATATTGCGGTATGTAAAAATTATGTTATTTCAAATTTTAGCCCAAAAGTCACGATGAGCATTTTAGTATCAATTTAACTGGCAAGTGTGTCCAGATGTTTTACAATCCTAGCATAGTTTTTAAAATTTACATCATCTTTTATCTAAGTGCTCAAATGGATAATTTTTTCTTTAGCACTGGCTTATTGTTGACGTTTTGTCCTTCAACCGGACCATGTTATGCATCATTTTTAATACCCAATAAAGAATGTTATATTATGAAGCAGCACGTTGCGCAGAACTCACCTCACTACAGTGCGCAATAACGTAGATCGTGCTTCGTTGTGGAAGGTGATGATGACGCTTGTGGCAGGCAAATCAGAGCGCCAGTCACGTCTTCGGCACCTGAAACAAAACAAAGGAACAACTTTGTTAAAACTTATAGATATCGGTGATGAAAGTAAACATTAGTCTCATCAATGTGTGATTTTATTTGTTCAACACAATAATGACGTAAATATTTTGAAATTACAATCATGTCAATTATGTTGTACAACATAATTGTTATGCTGTATCAGCAGGGGTAGAAGTGAGGGGGGGGGGGGGGGGGGCTTGAGGGGACCTGTCTCCGCAAAACATTGCACTTATAGTACCTTCCCTCTTTTTCCCCTTAAAGTCCCTGCATAAGAGTCAAAGGCAGCTCTATACCCCTGGCTGCATGTATATATTATAGAATAGTCGCTACACAATATAGCATAAATTACGTTGTTATGAATAAATGTGGCTCAAATTGAGCTAGCATAATTATCACGCGTTTATTTTTATTTTGTTTAGTGTCCATCATTTAAAAATAATTTCTAAATTCCATAAAAAAAAATAATAACAAAAAACAGTAACAATGCACAACAATTTAAAAATTGAGTTCCTTTGCATTTTGTTGCGCCAAACACATAATATATGATTGACAAGCGTGATTCATTGATAAACCCCGCATTGTATATATATGGCCACTCTATAATCAATATAAAAAACATTGTCTAAGTAATCTATATTCCTCTATTAATATATTTGTAAACTAAAGTCAATCAATTAATATTATGAGTTATGACAAAAAAATTAATTCATTATAACATATTTTTATACAATATTTTTATACAATATACTCGCCATCATATTAATTACAAAAAAGTTGTAGAATCTTACAGATAGCAGCATATATAATAATACACACTTCTCCCAATACTAGTTCGAGCGGATACAGTGTATTTAACTATGTAAAGTCAACTGTGATTGGCTAGTAGGTTTATAACACGCTCTCTGATTGGTTTAGCACCGCGGATACAGCTTTTGACGGGAACGACCTTTTTTTGGCCAGAGTGTTGGTCACATATTTATTTTTTTACTAACTTTTTTATTTTATTTGTTTTCTAGTTATTTGTATCAAAATACATAACCATGTAAAGTAAATAAAATGTATAAAAAATAATAATAATCAACATAAAGATTGAAGATAAAAATTTCTTAACATATAAAACTAAAATGTAATTCCCATATATTATATTACAATTTTTGAAACACATTTTCCACAGTTACCCTGTTTCATCATGTTACTTTCTCGTACTAATGATCTTCTACCTTAAAAAAAATAATAATAGTATAATACTTGTATAATAATAGTATAATAATAGTATAATACTATACACTAATACTTATTATTACCATTATTGCTCTAATTCTAATAACATAGAGTACAAGATTTATTTGTGTAATTATCTTTAATTTTCTATTGTTTCAAATACAAACATTATGAAGAAAATAATTAACTTTTAATTAGCCCTGTACTAAATTCAAGATTATAGTCTTAAAAAGCATGTTGCAAAGTCGGGTTATATTGTTGTAAACACGATATATAAGTTAACACTAACACTGAGGTAAGGAACAGAACAAGACAAATAAAATTATTGAGAGCTGATCTATCTATAAGTTAAAGCCATAGACCATATAAAACAACATGTGCTTTTTAATGAATAAACACGAAATGGGATCTTCAAAACTGATGACAATTTTTACCAGAATGTTAATGTAGCCCCACGAGAGAGCGTAAAAATACTGTAAAGTATGCAATTTGCGTATAAGTTCATGTTTATGACGTCAGAAACATGCAAAAATTAGAATGAAAATGTTATGCGGGTTGCATAAATCGAATTGTCTGATCACTGCTACGGAGCTACAGTTGGGTTTTTAGACAAACTAAAGTTACTTATGTAAATCCCATCAAGTGTTTTGTGATATAAATGCTCATGTTTTTCTCTGGACTATTCCTTTAAAGTTAATAATGTAATTTTAAACAACACTTTCTGAAGTCGTGAGAATTTGTTCGACTTTCAATTCTTCTTATAGTTTAATATTAGATTACACCTTCGATCCTTTTTCCTTATACTTTATGTTTTTATTGTTTGATATAGAAGAGAGAATAAAGGTAAAAACGTGAGAGAAGGGGCAATCAGATGATCAAAAAAAGTGATCGTGAAAACGGACTCTATATACATATAACTAAAAGCAAACTTGGATAATTGCTACGAGGGAGAAAAAAAAAAGTATATTGGGGTGTATGCCTTAAATCTGATACCCATCATGAATAAATTTTAAAAGTTGCCTTCTGAAAAACTCAAATCACGGGTAGCATGATTTATATATGGAAAGAATAAATTACGTAATTTATGCTGTCGTTTTAGCATAAATTATGCTAAATTAGAACAACGTAACAATTACACTGTACAACATAATATTTATGCTATGTAACATAATTATTATGCATTATAGCATAAATTATGCCATGTTAAGAAAATTGTGCTGAAAATGAGCTAGCATAATTATTACGTATTTATTTTTGTACTTATAGTAAGCTTTAAAATAATATTACTTTTTAGTCCATAAGGATCCATTATATATTTTCATCTCGTCTTTATTTCAATATTGCTCTAATTATCATAACATGCAATTTTTATCAGAGGTAGCCAATAACATGTAAAATGAAATGAAATTTTATGGCAATAGACACTGCTTCTGTTTACTCAAAATGTGGAAAAGGAAGTGACCGGAAGATGAAACCACGTGACGGTAAAAGTGGGAGGTAGCTCCAGGTAGCTTGCTCCTGGCACCAACTTTTCTTCCACTTTTACCGTCACATGGTTTCCTTTTCCGGCACTTCCTTTTCCGTTTTTTAGAGTAAACAGACGCACTCATTAATACATGGGGATATTGTAACCTCTGACCCCTTTCTTTAAAGAAAAGAAAACTATCTATCAATTAAACGTGTCAAAATAGAACAAAACTGGATTCAATATTTATTTTATCAACAGAAAAAAAAAAAAAGTTTCATCAATGCAAAGATTTATTACATATAGAAAAAAAAATGTGTTGCTTTGACTGTATATGTACATTTAGAGTGAAAAAATAAGAGATCCTCATCTACGTGATATAATAGAGTACTTTTGATGGCATGCCGCTTTGTTCAATGTTCGTGATAAGTGTTTAAGCGATGAATAGAGAGAGGGGAGCATTAGATATCAAAGTGAAATCTATCAAACGATTTTTATTAAATAGCAGAAGCAGGTACTTGAAATAAACAATACAAAATGACCACTTGTTTGAATTTTGTTATGTAATTTATAGTATCGGAAATACAAAGTGAGCTACAATTTATCATTATGTAATATAATAAGTGTTCACAAAGAGTAATAATAGCGATCAGCTATATACAGATTACAAAAATAATCCAATTTTTTGTACAATATCAGTAATGCTTTAAACCAAGAGAAACCAAGATAATATAAAATAATTATTGTGTGTCACCATGTACACAATTTTTAATTGCGAGGGTTGGGAATTTTATGTCATAAATACGTATATAATAATTTTATGCAATGATTTGACCAACATGTCAATGTAATTTATGTTATTTATACTGCATAATAACTATTTTATATGTGAGATAAATATTTTTGATGTTTCCATTTAGCTACACTAAGGCTATATTGAAATAAATGCAGCAAAAATAAAGTAATTTCATTTTTTAGTTCATAAGACTTTATTTAAGGGAGTAGGGGACCGACGTCGGCCATTAGACTCAAACTTTTATCGGCAAAAAAATCTGAAATTTTGCACAATGATACTTCTGCTTAAGACAATTTAAAATATATAAAATTTTTGGGGGGTCACCGTGCAAATTAATTTTATATGATTTTTTGAAATATTAAGCCCATAAGGCATAATGTTAATTTCAATAATTTTTTTCTTTTTTTTTTTTGGACGGTGACACATCTTGAAATTTTTATCACTGCTAGGTGTGACCCTTAGCTACACAATGATACCAAATTTAGACCCAAAACACGAGCTAGTTTTTGAGATATAAGGTCGGTCCCCTACTCCCTTAAAATTTCAACATTTTTTTCTTTTTCAATGTTGACAAAATTTGCTCTGAAAATTGTTATCAGAAGTTTGATACGATAAACTTTCATCAACGATATCAAATTTAATGTCAATAAAAGATCAAAATCTGGAGATGTCTTTGTCATAAGCATTGTTCTCTACTGTATAGAGGAAAATTTTCTGCAGTGCAAACACTGCTGTTATTATTAATTATAATTTGAAATCGATTTCAAATCAATGAACTATATAGGAGACGTTATTCATGACTGATTCTATAAAGGTAAAGACATAATCTTTTACATTATTCAATATTATTATTTCATTTTCTTCGTATGCTTTAATTAGTTTCTACTTTATGGTATCAAATTGAATTTGATAAAAATATTTAGATTTACTGTTACAAACTATACACTTCTCCCAATACTAGCTCGAGCGGATACAGTGTAATTATATATAACTATGTAAAGTCAACTGTGATTGGCTTGTACATTTATAACACGCTCTCTGATTGGGTTTAGCACCGTGGATACAGCTTTTGGCGGGAATGACCTTATTTTGGGCAGAGTGTATGTTTATTATTTATTTTTTCATCCACCCCCCCAAACTTGAGCATAATTAGTGAATGAATCCATATGAAGTACATGACTACGAAGCTCTTAGAAAATTACAATTAAATTTTATAAGAAACTAATTCAAGTTCAAAGGAAGCCCAAACATTTTCCTCAATTTGATACAATTATTAGTAATTAAAGGCTTTTATTGAGCAAAATCAGATTAAAAACCTCTCAATTTAACCCAACTGTTTTACAATAGTCAGTTACAATTTTAAATTAATACAAACAAAAAATTTCAAAAAAAATTCTTTTCACTTATTAAATAATATTTTTTAAATAATCCCATTATTGATATTTTTTAATTTTCACTTCAAAAATATTAAAACACTTTTTTTTTTAAATAATTAATTAGTGTCGTCCAAAATATTTCAGTACAAAACACCGTTTATAAATAACAATACGAGTGTAGAATTATCTTGGCAGTAACTTAATTGTTCACAATCAAAGCAAAATGTGACAAAATTTCTTTCACTTTCTAAGTATGTATAATTTTGACTTTTATCTAAATAGCAAAACACGGTAATCAAATTTATATTTTGAAAACTCCAATGTCAAAATCTATTTTTGTATACATTCTTAAGTATTTTAAGTTCTCATATTTCTAACGTTAATAAAACAGTTAATTAATTTTAGAACGTCCACATTTTATGATAATAATAATAAATATTTTACTATTATAATTAAGTGTATAAAAATAACAAAACATTTTGTTAACAAAAAGTATTTTTATTATATATAATAATTATTGTGTTATAATTTTTAATAAGTAAATAAAAATGAAAATGCACTTTCTTTGTCGTGCGTCACATAAAAGCTAGAGTGTGTATAAGGAATTTTTATTTTGCATGTAAAACTTGACAGTGAATTATAATTATTAACCACATGCAAAGTACATTTTAATTATTATATTATATACAAAAAAATTACCATTTAGTATAAAATGTAAATTAAAAGAGAAAATAAAACAATTTAGTAGAATATCGCATGTTATTTTATATATATATATATTATAAAAAGTGACAATTGTTTTTCAAGAAAATATAATTAATTTATTGCTATTCTTCTTTCTTTTTTTTTATTCCCAGGAATCATGAAACTGAATGCAACAACAACATTGTTATGCCGGCTTGTAATATGTGTGTGTGTGTGTGTTGTGTTCACTTTACGTATGTCAAAATGTATGAGAAAGTTCTACTAAATTATACCATAACATTTTTAAGTAGAAAAAAAATACGTCAGCACGAAGTTACTATTGTAATCTAATAAATAATTACATTCTTAACACATCATCACGAAAAGGAAGGTTGCAGTCTCTCTCTCTCTCTCTCTCTCTCTCTCTCTCTCTCTCTCTCTCTCTCTTTCTTTCTCTCTCTCTCTCTCTCTCTCTCTCTTCGTAATAAAAAAAAAGAGAAAAATAAACCCACGACAATTTTAATCAATACTACATTAAAAAATAACCATTGAAAAAATCTTGTGCTATAAGAAATTTTAAATATTTCAAGATTAACGGTTATGACGTTATAAAGTTGTAATAAAGTAACAACAAAAACGTAAAAGTACGTCACAAGCATCATCAAATTTAGCCGTTATAAATCTTTAATCCATTCCAACGACTGTGACTAATTCATATTTATGTGTGGTTTGAAATATGTTATTAAGCGTTAATTTTATAATAATTAACAAAATTACGTGCAAAGTTTTTAATGCTTTTATTTTTAGAATGAATAGAAAGCTCATTTCCAATGATACTTTATTATTAACAATGTTGTCTTAGGTTTAATTGAACTAATTAATAAGATTAATTGATTGTAAAAAATAAAACAAATTTGAAGCGTATTGTCAACTTACTTTTTTATTATTTAGAATACTAGATTGATAATTACCATACCTTATTATCCCTCAATTAGACACCAACACGTTGATTTTGTATTTATTTTCATTTATTTTCTTTTTTACGGTTATTTCACGTACCTGACGTCACAATGAACCGCTGCCAATCACCGTCATCACTCTGGTCACGTGATATTTTTAAGCCCCTCCCTCGAGTTCTTTACCCCTATCACGACCCCATCGGTACATTGTGACGTCAGATGCGTGAAATAACCGCTAAAATAAAAATAAATACAATATCAACGTGTTGGTGTCTAATTCATGGATAATAAGGTATGGTAATTATCAATCTACTGTAAAATTCTAAATGATAAAAAAGTAAGTTGACAAGGGATTTAATACAATAATAACAATAAATGTACGTACAGTACGTTGAAACATTATTTATTTGATTTCGAATACACAAGTCAAGCTATTTTATAAAATTTAGTTGATATTTCATTACAGGGGAAAACAAAAATAAAATTGTTGATATTTTGAAAGTGGTGTTGACACTTGATGTTTATAAAACAGTAGATCACAAACTGAAGGTAAATTTTCACGTTCAACTGATGATGAATGTGTGACAGACACATCACGTATATGAAAGCTGTGACATTTTAGTGACAAATTAATTCTATACATTATATTGTATGAACTATATAAACAAACTAAACTTCCGAAAAATAGAGAAAATATGTTATAAAAATATGAATAATAGTTAAATTGTTCAACATTATCTAGGTTCCTTTTTTTTATATATTTATTTGAAAAATAGTTTTTATACAATAAGAAAATGTGTTTTGTACCATAAAAAAAAGGAGGAGAATTTTTCACAAAGTACCATTATGATACAAATCAACAATAACCCTTATTTTAAAGTTACTTGTTTAATAAATAATGGGAAATTTAATTTTAAGCACACAAATGTTAAGAAAGTTAAAAATGCACGTATGTAAAAAATTAAATTAATCATTTTTTTTAATAGTAGTAAGAAAATATTAAAAATTAAATGCATATTTCTTTCAGCTTTAAAATTGAAACTTGTACACAAAGCACAGAAATAATTTCAATTATTTTTATTATTATTATCTTTTTAAGTTTTTTTCTCTCCGATGTAAAGTATTAAATTTTAAACAGAAATCTTTTGAATAATAACTTTCTTATAATATCTTTATAATATAAAAAGATCAAAGGCATATATTTATATAAACTTATAATAAAATGTAATAATAATGGAAAGAAATTGCAATTTGAGTCATCTATATTGATATTGATTTTTTATATTATTATTACAGTAGATAGATAGGTGTCTTCCTTTCGCATTACTTATGTCTAGACTTGGAAATTGGCAAGAAAAAAAAAAAAAAAAAAAAAAAAAGTAATTTGCAGGCAACTTTTTTTTTTTTTTTTTTTTTTTTTTTTCTTCCAAGAAAAAAAAATGTAATATTTCATAAGGTAATTGAATTTCCAAATGCTTCATTACACTTTTCTTACTTTCTGCTTCATTTCTTGGATGAAATCAAAGGCAATGCTCTCTCTCAAAAAAGTTAGAATTCTCTCACAGTTTTTATTTTATGTGAATTCCAATTTTTAAATTATTATGTTATTGTACAAAAAGTAATCAAACTCAGATAGTTTTGCCATTTTATATTAAAATTTTTGAATTATACAAAATACTTATTTTTAGCATTCAAAAGTTTATCCTTTTGCTTTTTATATTAATTTAAAAGTCAATTTCTATTATAAAATGATAAGACATTTAAGGACTTGTATAATTATGGGAAAATGAATAAATTAACACGAATAAATTATTTGCATTTACATACTACACATAATACTTTATGACAGTAAAACATTAAAAATTCAAAAAACTATTCTGTGACCGTCTGTGACCCCATTTTCCCCTCCCCCAAAAATTGAAATTTGAGTTCTTATCCTTAAAGCCATAGACAACATAAAACAACATGTGCTTTTTAATGAATAAAGAGAAACTGCCGGGATCTTCAAAACTGATGACAATTTTTACGTGAATGTTAATAGCCCCACGAGACAGTGTGAAAAAACTGTAAAGTATGCAATTTGAGTAAAAATTCATGTTTATGACGTCAGAAACATGCAAAAATTACTATGAAAATGTTAAACGCGTTGCATAAATCGAATTTTCTGATCACTGCTACGGGGCTACTGTTGGGTTTTGAGACAAATTAATGTTATTTACGTAAATTCCATCAAGTGTTTTGTCATATAATTGCTTATGTTTTTCTCTGGTCTATTCCTTTAAATATCTATAAGGGCAAAGTAATGGTAAAAATAATAATAAAATCCACCTTTACGACTTTTAATCCAATCAACTCTTTACTATAATTAAGCTTGAGATTTGCATATTTAAATATTTTTATTTATATGTACTGAATTTATTTTTTCAAGAAGAAAAATGGCAAACTATAAAGTTTCAAAAAAATCAATTAATTATCTTATTTCTTACAATACCTATTTTCCTATATGAATGCAATTAAAATGTGTGTAGAACATTTTGTAATATGCAAATTAAGTAAACACAATTACTGTATAAAGTGTATATAATACTGCTGCAAAATATAATTATATATTTTTGTAATTACAATTTGGTATAATAATTAAAATATAAACTATTAAATATAAATCTCTCTGATAATATTTTGCATAAACGACGTTTTTAAACAGGTCGGGTGTAAATATGAAATATAATTTGGAAGGAATATTTAACTACTCTAACATTTCGAAAACAAATACAATTTTCATTAAAATGCTGCTTTCAATAATAATAAAAAAGAAGTAAAAATACTGGAATTTACAGAAAAAACGGGTTACACGTTATGAGATGAATATTTAAATTTCGATTATTGGAATGAACATGAAATGAAATATGATCATGAAAAATAAGCATAAGCCCACACACACAAAAAAAGACAATTATTTTTTAAAACGTGTTAAATTTCAAAGTGTGTTTGTGACGCTTCATGCGTATAAAGTTTTGAATTCGCAAATGAAAGAGGATTATATAATAAATGGAAATTTATATATAATATTATATAAAATATGGGATTTTAAATATACGTTTAATCTTTGAAGCTTTATTTTTTATATATAATGACATAGGATATTATATTATGTATGAGAGAAATTTTAATTTTTTTTTTTTTTTTTTTTTTAATTTTTTTTTTTTTTTTTTTCGCGAGAAAATCCTATAACATATTTGTTCAAATATATGACTATTAAATTCTGTATAGCGAAGCCATAGATCACATAAAACAACACGTGCTATTTAATGAATAAACACAAAATGTGATCTTCAAAACTGATAACAATTTTTACCAGAATGTTAATGTAGCCCCACGAGAGAGCGTGAAAATTCTGTACTGTAAAGTATGCAATTTGCGTGACTATTCATGATGTTTATGACGTCAGAAATATGTAAAAATTAGTATGGAAACGTTGTTCGGATTGCATAAATCGAAATTTCTGATCACTGCTACGGAGCTACAGTTGGTTTTTGCAGAGACAAACTAAAGTTATTTATGTAAGTCCCATCAAGTGTTTTGTGATATAAATGCTTTTGTTTTTCTCTGGTCTATTCCTTTAATAAATAGAGTAACACAGAAAAGTTATAGCCATATTTCGCTTACTGAAGCACTGAACTAAACTATAAGGTTTAGTCTTAGTAATTAGAGAAGCTCGCTTAATTACCACTTTAAACAGTTAGGTATTACCTGAGATTGACACGTAACCGGAAGTTAGCCAGTGGTTCAGTTTAAGGTATAAGGCCCTATCGTCTGTAATGTTCAAGTGGCTATCCAAACCAGACAACATGCCCTTTCATTTCCTTAAACACTTAATGCAATTCCCAAAAATACAATTATTTTGTCCAAGAACCCAATCGTGACGCCTTAAACGAATACATTGTATTCCTGTGTAAATATTTTTGTAATCCATATGTAACAATTGGTATTATGATCAATAAAGAAACTGAAGAAAATTTTCAACTCGTGCAACCCGCAACACTTTTTCTATTGAACATCACTAGTCATGACGACAGCAATAGTGAATGTGTTTTTGCTTACTTTACAAATTTTCAATCTCTCTTGCACAGTTACATTTGGGTAATACAGTATATAATAATAAAATTCAATAATGTTACTGAGTGTCCCATTTGTATTAATTGAAATAAAAGTACATGTTGTTAGTGTTAGGTCTCGAGTAGCTTTAAATGAGCAATGATAGCTTTGTGAAGGTATATGTAATGCAGATAATTCTTAGGATACTAAAATTTAAAACATCTTTTCAATCTAAAATATTGCAGTGATACACCATGCAATTTTATACATATTTTAATTCCTATCAAGCAAGTGACTAAAGATTTTAAATACTTCTACTCTAGAATCAATTGGGTAATTTTAGGTATGCATATATATTTTTTAAATGAATAAGCATTAGTATCATAGTTTTAAAATACTAGCCTCTACTGCTTTTCATTCTCACTCACAGTGTATATTTTTAACTTAATTGTTAGTAAGGTCCGGCACTAGAAATCAAGTTCACGGTGCTCCAGTTTCTATAATGTCTAGGAAAATGTTTACATACACAATGTACCAGTTTCCCAGAGACAACAATACGGAACACGTGGTATGAACCACGCCCACTTTACTTATAAACAACCGCAGTGAAAGTATGTATAACTTCCAGTATATAATATAGTAACTACAAAATTAATTTCAGAGCATTACAATGGTGATTCATCTTTTTTTTAGTAAGTAAGTGTCATGGTGGTTTAAAATTTTAATCTTCTACTTTCGATCTCTATACAGAAGTTTGTATTGTTTTGAAATTGAATGATAAATATCCGGATACAGCTTGTTATCACGATATAATAAAATAAGATAATTAGTGATATAAATATTAAGTTATAAATTTGAAACAATGAAAACTACTTTACTTACCGATATACACTACAAAAACTCTTAGCTACTGACAATGCAATCTTTACGTTAATCTTGACCAAAGAACTACTGTATAGTACGTTGTCGGTCAAAGGTGAATCTGATACTAATCATAATTACAGGTGAAGTAGTTATCCAGATAGTGCAAAGGTAAATCTTACAATAATGATAATTACAGGTGAAACAGCTATCCAGGTAGTGCAATAGTAAATCTTATATATAATAATGATAATTACAGGTGAATTAGCTATCCAGGTAGTGCAAAGGTAAATATTATAATAAATATAATTACAGGTGAAATAGCTATCCAGGTAGTGCAAAGGTAAATCTTATATATAATAATGATAATTTCAGGTGAAATAGCTATCCAGGTAGTACAAAAGTAAATCTTATAATAATGATAATTACAGGTGCAGTAGCTATCCAGATAGTGCACCAAATATTCGCCAAAAGTCATTATTATGTATTTACCTTCATTGGCATTGTTTGCTAGATGAATAAAGATAGGAAAAAAATCCACCCTTGCATATATTATGCCCTTTCTGGATGAAGAAACCATAGAAACGGGATATGAAAGTGGTGACCTCTGACATTTTATTGTTAATTTTCAGATCTATCTACACTTAAAAAAACAAATGTTTACTTACAACGTACAAATACTCATATATCTACAAACAGTGGCGTAGCCAGGATTTTACCACAGGGGGGGTTTGGGTTAGAAATAGACGGGGCGAAGCCCCCAAAAGCCCGCCGCAGGCTCGAAATTTTTTGAGGCCACGCCCCCTTTTTTGGATGCAATTTATGTATTTATTATGCTTTTAATTTTAAATGATGTAAAATTTAAGTTCGTAGATTTTGACGTGTTAAAATGTGGATTTGCTTCTGCCAATACAAAATTAAAACTGCTATATTATATATTTTTTTAGAGACCAATACTTGATTTTTACTATTAAGTCAATTTGACTGGAACCAATGAGTGGTAGCACAATATAACACAATATGGCCAGCAAAAAAAAAAGTATTAAAATGGTGAGAAAAACTAAATACAATGCCTAAGCCACCATGATCAAGCAATGCGGATCTTGCATTATACCAATGTTTTGAAGCTCAAAATATTTTAAGGGTGCAATTTTTTTTTTAAAGAATTGTATAAAATAAAAAAATTAGAATAAAATTTACTAAAAGTTTGAATTGCTGTATTCACTGTATTTCATTTTAGCACTGCATTTACGCAGCCCACAGTACGTAAAACACCTGATGACCGCAACCCGAAGTACCGCAAGGAAATAAAAAACTTGCACAACTTTAGACTGAAATGCAACACTAAAATTGCAAGTTATTCGTTTCATTTTTCAGTACATACAAAATTTTAAAATATTTATCATTAAACTTTACTGACAGAAAATAATTCCATTGTTGTTAAAAGATTATTTCAGGAATACAAAATTACAACCTTAAAATAATTTTGAGCTTCAAATCATTTTTGGAACGCATTTTTTTTTTTTTTTTTTAATGTAGAATTTGCCGTATTTTACACTTTAGTTTGTCTGATTTTGTTGTCTGCAAGTTTTTCTGATTTACACTTTAGTATTTTTTTTTTTTTTTTTTTTTTGAAGTTCAAAAGTACCATCAACTTATTCATTGTTTTACAATAAAAGAAAAAACAATCAAAATGAAATACAATGTCAGCAACTCTTACACGCAATTTTTGCAATACCAATTTTACTTCTATTTAGTTTTTCTTTCTAAAATTGGTTAATTGGCTAAATATCATCGAATATGGACCAGTGTAAACTTAATATATTTTGAAAGCTTCCTTGCTTTGAAAGTTTTGTTTCTGTGAACGCCTTTCAAATCACGTCGTTTATTTATTTTTATATACCTATTCTATGCTAGAAAACTGTGTAGTTTTTACTTATATATATATTTTTTTTTTTCACGGAAAACAGAAAATTTAGAATTTTTAATGTAAGATCTAGTTAATTGTTTTGTTTGGTTAGTACTACAAAATATTTGGTACCTTTAAGGCTAATATAGTGTGTATCGCTGTACTATAATGTATCAGTGAAGAAGTAAAATTAGTAAATAAAATTAAATATATTCGCTATTCGAGCGAAGCGAGAAATTTTTGAAGATTTTTTTCTTCTCAAATGCTATTTTTCTTGCAACATTTTGGTTCAAATTTTATTTTTTTATATCTTTTCCAAATCCACAGGGGGGGGTTTGAACCCCCAAAACCTCCCCCCTGGCTACGCCACTGTCTACAAACTACTTTGATTGTGCATCAAACCATGAGAGAATATTTCATCTAAACTTTCAAACTGGTATAGACGCGCTAGTATCGATGCAAGTACGAAGAGTAGATATTGATATATGGGTAATATACACCTAAACATTACAGTATACTCGACTTACCCTATTTAACTAGTACACAATATTCATGCTTGGTGGTGAGTAAACAAAATTAAATGTTTATCGTCAGCATTGAATTATGTATAATTTCAGAGGTGCTCTCTCTATGCATTAGAGTTTGGTGTATATAAAGGTGTATGCGGATGACTTCATATTTAGTGCACTTGGACGCCATACTGGAGTAATAAATAACATTGTTCAGCATAGGAAAAACTTTGTTTTTCGCTATTTTCTTTGAGAAATCGGGATATTTTTTGTTATTATTATTTTCTCACATACTTGAAATTCAAGCTATGAACAACATTATTGCTCTCAAAAATATTGCTTACAATTTTTAAACTGGCAAAATGAGTCATTTTCCTATGCTGCCCATGTTATTGAGTGATCCAACATAGCGTCGACTTTAAAGAGAAAGTTCAGGGGTTACAACATGCCTTCTTCAATGTTAGAGGATGAGAGGAACTGTACATAAACTCATATATGATGACCCAAAGCTCTTCCGTAGCCCCGCAAACTCGTGATCATCCTGCGAGATATGCAACCTTTCCCGTATCTTTTACGTCATAGTTACGGCTTTATTATAGAAAATGTTGTAGCAGATTGCATATCTCACAGGATGAGCACAAGTTTAAGGGGCCACCATGGGGTTACGGAAAGGCTTTGGGTCATCATATGTGAGTTTAAGAACAGTTCTTCTCATTATCTAACATTGAACAAACCATGTTGGAACCCCTGAACTTCCTCTTTAACATGAATGCATAGACCTTACACTTGAAAATTAAAAGAGACTATACTGTACATGATATGAGTACCATAATACTCTCAGCATATACTATACTGTATATTATTATATAACATCATTGTTGAGGTTATTGTGAAGTACAACAAATGATAATATTATAATAAGCTGCTGCATGCAACATACATAAGATAGTTACAAGTATCACAAAATCAAGTGGTTTAATAATGCAGTGATAATTTGTCCGAACATGGTCTATTTAAAGGATTCAGTTGTTAAGTTAACTCAACTATGGTAATCATATCCAACACAGCACAGGAAATACAAACAAACAAAACGGTTTTCAACTGAAACATGAGAATATAATGATGATAAAAATTGCCATACCATGTCGACCGTAAAAACAGTTTTATAATATAATTCAACTTTTTTTTTTCTTCTTTTTTTTTTTAAATCTACATCTGTTTTAAAAAATATATATATATATAAAAAAAACTCGGATGAAATTTAATAAATTCGTGATTTGTATATTGTTTACTATAATTTTTAAATTGCTTTTTATAATGCATACATATAAGAGAGAAGAAGAAAATAAAAATAAAACGTGCTGTTATTGGTTCTAGGAAAGCAATAAATAAAGTAATTTCTTTAAAAGGTTTAGAAAATAAATAACAAAAATTATATACAAATATAATTCGCCAAGAAAAAGAGAGGTATAGAAACCTGTCAATATTTTTTTAAAGCTAAAAATGATGTATTTACTGCGGTGATTTAACGACTTTTTTAAATGTAGATAGCAATAATACGATAATAGGATAAGCTAACACCAAAAATATGAAAGAAAAAAATGATGATTTACTGCGCATTATTTTGAATTAAAAATTCTTGAAAAATTACCCTATATATAAACTTTAATTTTAATGACCTTTCTCTCCGTTTTCTGATAATCACAGAAACTGACATTTTAATCACAGTTCGATATTATACCATTGACTTTTAAATAACAAAAATTAAAGCATGACTTTTTCAAATTTAAGATAGTAGCGCCTTAATAGTAGAAACCCTTAAAACCATAGACCACATAAAATAGCATTATTGTGCTTTTTAATGAATAAACACGAAATGGGATCTTCAAAACTGATGACAATTTTTAGCAGAATGTTAATGTAGCGCCACGAGAGAGCATGAAAAAACTGTAAAGTATGTTTATTTACGCAAAAATTCATGTTTATGGCGTCAGAAATATGCAAAAATTAGTATGAAAATGTTGTGCGAGTTGCATAAATTGAATTTTCTGATCACTGCTACGGGGCTACTGTTGGGTTTTGAGACAAACTAAAGTTGTTTATGTAAATCCCATCAATTGTTTTGTGATATAAATGCTTATGTTTTTCTCTGATCTATTCCTTAAAAGGAAAATAATAATTCTTTTATCTTTTTTTTCTTAACTTATTCAAATTAATAGTACCCAAAAATGATGTAAAAAAAATAATAATAATAAGTGCGTGAGAATACGACGAGTCTATTTTATTTTATAGTGTATCATTTCGTAAGAATTGCAACATTTCTGTCCACAGAAAATATACTCTTACTTTTATGTTTCTTTTTCCCCTTTAACTAATGTATATCGTGTGCGAGAGAAGATTTGAAGAGGCTCAAAATGTGCAGTATAAATTCTCAGCACAAGGAAAAAGTTTTCAGACTGCATTCTGTGATATTTTCTTGCTGTATATTTTCATCAATGTATACCTCTCTGCTTTTCTATGTTCCCTCATAAAAAGTCTCATGTTTAAAACATTTGTATTCACATTCTGTAACTGGCATTGGTCCAGTTCTCCACTTTAAAAAGATCCAGGAAATATACAACTTATCAATGGTTTATGAAAGAAACTTTTTTTGTTTTTCTAGTTTTCCTTTACTAAATATATAAGAAGTTTAGGTTACCGAAAATATACTAAGCTACTGCATTACTTAATTTTTACTGCTTTTTTTTTTTTTTTTTTTTTTTTTTTTTTTTTTTTTTTTTTTTTTTTTTTTTTACATTTTATATAAGAAAAAACTTGGTTATAAATATAATAATTTAAATAATTTTTAAATTTTATTAAAAAAAAAAAGAATATGTTTTTTATATTTATTAGAGTTATCATTAGTTTAGAGGGAGGAAAGGAAAAAACAACAACTTTACATTGACTCAGATTTGAGCACTAAAATATAAATTATATCTGTAAATTATTATTATTATTTAAGGGAGTAGGGTACCAACCTTATATCTCAAAAATTAAAAGTGTTTTGGGTCTAAATTTGGTGTCATTTTGTAGCTAAGGGTCACAACTAGCCGTGATAAAAAGTTCATGAGTGTTTGACGGCCCGAAAAAAAAGAAGAAGAAAATTGAAATTTACTTTGGGCCTAGTGGGCTTAAAATTTCAAAAAAGCATATAAAATTAATTTGCATGGTGACCCCCCAAAAGTTTTGTATATTTGAAATTGTCTCAAGCTGAAGTATCATTGTGCAAAATTTCAGATTTTTTTGACGAGAAAAGTTTGAGTCTAATGGACAACATCGGTCCCCTACTCCCTTAAGTTATTTTAGTTTTAATATATTTTTCAGTACAACAATTTTGTTAATAATATAAATTACGTAATTCTTAAAGTGACCAAAATAATGTTCTGAAATCGTCAATATAGATAATTAATGTTGACGTCAGTGCAGCTTCATGTAATGAATAGTATGTATAATGTAATAATGAATAATGTGTATGTGTAGTGCAGAAGATGATCCACCAGGAAGAGAATGTAAAGCCAGTTTGGGACAGAAACACTTTCTATATTATCTTCAATCATGTATGGAATTTTCACCTCTTATATTATAGAATAAAATCAGATAAATCTCTATATTTACAGAGGTCATTATGCTTTTATTAATAATATCGTTAACACACATGAGTAGAGACCTGATTTAATGGTACTTTTTCTTTGAAAAATGGCAACAGAAATGGTAACATTTTGGGCCTAAAAATGGTACAAAAATAGTAAAAAATGGTAAAAATGGTGAAAATGGTAAAACGTTTAAAATAGCATATAGAAACTGTTAATAAGCAATTTCTGTCGTTTTTTTTTTTTTTGTTTTTTTGTTTTTTTTTTTGAAAAATTGTAACATTTTGTAAAAATGGTACAAAAATGGTATAAAAATCTAAAAAATGGTATAAAAATCGAAAAAAATGGTGAAAATGGTAAAACGTTTGAAATAGCGTAAAAACTGTTGATAAGCAATTTTTTTTTTTTTTTTTTTTTTTTTTTTTTTTGTAGCAAGATTTTATCATTGGACAAATAGAGAAATAAAAAATTAAGTTTGATATTTTGAAACTTGTTATTTCATATATGAATTTGATAAATTTATTTATGTAAAAATAAAATGTGTTATACTAGCTTTATGACCTTAAATTCCCATGGATATTTGCCAGAGATTGTCTAGACTATAATATCTAAAACAGCACAGTCACTCTTTAAATTAAAACCTTAAAAAAAAAAAAAAAAAAAAAAAAAAAAAAGCAAGTTCTGCTTGCTGCATCACAGTTTGAAATTAAGTTGCACAGCTGACCAGTTTGTAACACGTTGCTATTAACTCCATATGGCTACAAAAATATTATTTGATGAAAAAAAAAAATTATAATTAAAAATAAATTAAAAAAAAGTGGAGACAGTAATTACATAAGTTTGTGACATATACCGTGGTCATCGTCAAAGCGATATTAGAGGTGAAATTTTGGCAACATTTTAGCGACGTGACTAGAATATATTACGTATTTCAGTTTAATGTTAGTTTTTATTATGGTTCGGACTTTGCATGGACAAATATATATGTATAGTAATTATGCTAGGTCGATTTTAAAAACATTTATTCCTAAAACTATAATTTACGCTCTAGTAACTGACAATTATAAGATAAATAAATAAATATAATCTTTATTGCAAAACAGGGCAAAACAAAGTTCCTATCACTGAACCAACATTGGACAGCAGTAATAATTATGCTAACGTACTACATAACAAATATGGGGTATTCAACATAATTATTTAGACAATTCTAATACAGAAACATTTGTAGCATCAATACAGCATGAATTATATATACGTAATCTTTTTCGATTATATCAATGAAACCCATTACCCAGTACAAATTAAGATTTGTTTTTGTATCTAAATTAATTTTTGCTTCTTTTTATTGTTATCGTTGCTTGGTACTTAAAAATTAATTACTTCTTTTTATTTTTATTTTTTATTACTTTTAGATTTTGTTTTTACAAAACCTCTTTCAACTAATTAAAAGATTTGTAACAATAATTAGTTTTGATTTATAGTGTAGTACATAAAAATGTAAATACATTGTTGACGAGAACTACGATTGTTGCATCACAGCTTGCATGAGCCAGTAAAATATATTTATATATTTTGCATCTAAACCAAAACTAGAGAGAAGAAATGTGAAAATTTATATAGGACTTGACGGAGCATCAAAATTGCTCTCAAGTCAATATTTTCTCAAAGTGCCATCACAATTGCAAAAACCAACATTTTCCGCCTCAATAACTTATAAAAAGCCATTTGTAGAGTTCTTTGATCATATATACGTACTGTACATAAATAAACAAACAACTTTATTTGGTCAATATTGATACGGAAGCTGTTTGTTTATTTAATTATAAATTTACAATGTTAATAAACAATCCTTGACCATACGTAACAGTTATTTAAACATACAAAATAACTGATCGGTGCGGTTTAGTCACACGCATCAGCAAACACCATATTGTATTGTTTAAATAAAACCAAAATCAGAAGACAATAAATTGGGAAATCTAAAAGGATGATTCCAATATCATTTGGGATTTTTTTTAATAATAATAATAATAAAGGCGTAACATTTGGAAACAATAAAGTTATACCTAGAATTTTTTATACCTATCCTATAATATTATAACAGAAGTATTTTTACGATTATTATTATTTATAGGTTCAAAGTGACGCCAGTTAAATAATAATAATAATAAAAAGCATTATTAAATTTGTCCTTTACAATAGTAATAGTTAATAACTTTATTAAGGCGTTGTGATGGTTTTTGATGGCCCTATTTTACAAAATCTTGACTTCATAATAAGAACGTTACATATGCAAAATATTTAGCAATGAGAAATAATATATTGCAAAATAATTAGCATCAGATTTTATGTGTAATAATCTTGTAAAAACATTGTTTATTTTGTTCGCCTGCTAAAGTAAATAAAAGACAGCGTAACATTAAAATAACAAGAAACAATTGTTTATATTTTTTATATATATTTAAAAATTAATTTAAATACTTCCAGGTATCAGAAACGTCTAAAAATTGCAGTATTGGCACGTAATTTTATGCTATTTTTAAATATTATTAGCATACTCATTCTTGTATTGTGTTTTTTTTTTTGTTTACATTAAATAAAAATGTTGTATTATTTGTTTGCTGTAGCGTTATTGTTTTTATTATTTTATTTTTTCTTACAAATTAAAATACGCATGCAGTATATAATTTATCATGCAACAATTTGTATATTATAAAACGCAAGGTAGCGTATGAATACTCATTTAGGTTAAACAAAAATGGCATATGTGGTTCATCGTCTGGTCCTGCCTGCTTATTATATATTGTTCTTTTCTTTCTCCATTTATTTTATATAAATATATATATATATATATATATATATATATATATATATATATATATATATATATATATATATATATATATATATATATATATTTGTTATGGCTGACAGCCCATGAAGAAATAATAACATTATTGATTTCAAAGAAAAGCCATTTCCATATAGTATACGTATACATTATTTATTTAAACAAACAGATAATGAAACTTAGATAACCAAGCTAAAACAATACACGAAAACTTTAAAAATTATTATTATAATATAACGATGGTAAACTTTGATAAAATATTAATAAAATTTTATGTATAACAATATTACGTATTAAGTTAATTTTCATGTAGTAATATGTATGTACATTATATACAATTAAAAGTATAAAATTACAAAATGAGGTAGACAGTATTAACATGTGTATAGTTGTGTACCATAAATCAATATTTAAACCGCTTTTTTTAAAATAAACTTTGTATATAAATATAATATAAGCCAATATTTTTTTTTACATTTTTGCATAATTACTCCGTTCCTCTCTTTATTTAGAATTCAGGTCTTATAAATCTCGCAAGAAGTATACATACTAAAATGTTGAAGAAGTTATCGCTCGGTTGGTCGGTATACTTTTTTTTTTCTTAAGGGTTAACTTCAGATATCTGACGTCATTTGTAACTTTTTTTTTTTTTTTTTTTTTTTTTTTTTTTTTTTTTTGTAATATATTTTAAAATTTACTTTTGAAAACATTTCACTTTTTCAAAGCAGAATTTTGAACTGTAATTCCTTTGAGCTTCCCATACAAATCTCACAATTTTTTTACTACATTTATTTTGCCTCTTCATAAGAAAAATAAGTTACTCAAATCATCAAAATAACTCAATTTTCTAGAAACGGACGGATGTTTAAATATTGAAAACAAAAAGCAATCGATGAAGTATAAACATTTCTATGTATCAGAACGTTTAAACAAAACTTCTGGAAAAACTAAAAGTAATGCTAATCATATGCAAATTTTAACCCTATATAATTATCTTTAATGGCAATGTTAACTTGAATATTCTGCTAACTGTAGCTTCTAGATCATGATTTTTTAATAATAGTCCTATTATTATTATTTCAATTCTCGGAACGTTTTTGAATTTTTAGATATTTCCAGGACTAGTGTTCAGTAATGACGGCAAAGCAGTGTGATCGTGTGCTGTAGCTGATTTGTCGTTCTTTGGTACTTCGAAACCAACACAAAATTTAACATAGTGTGTTTCGTAAACCCTGTTTTCTTGCACCAAAAAATGCGCATTCCATTTGAATAACCAATGTCGTTCGTCATTTTAGGAGCAGAGAATAGGGTTTACGTACAGCATTAATGTAAGTCATGTGCTGCCAAAATATCCCAAATTTGGAATTACAATAATCTAAAATGTTATGCCCATAATGCCTACTGCTAATTTCAACATAATATACCCTGATTTCAACGGTAACCTAACCTAAAATTTTAAGTAAGAGTAGCTGGCATAATAAGCATTAAAAATATATTAAATTTGATAAGAGTTGACAATCAACTTATTAGCATATTAAAAATGTGAACTTTTCCCTTAAACTTTATATACATATTTTCATATTGTAAAGACATTATAACTTTTACAATTGCAGAACATGTTTACAAAGAATCGTGTATTATTTTATAAAATATAATATTATTTCTTTATATATATATACTTAACTTTCTGAAATACAGTCAATAAATTTTTATTTACTATTATTATTATTTTATCTGCCAACCATACACAAAAAGAAGCGAAAGTATTGAAAAAAAACAAAAATGTCAGTTATACGATCAATATTTGAAAATTTGAAAACAATTTATTTTATATTACTGTACGCAATTATTAAGATATCATGAAATAAAAAAGTAACTATATTAACGATAATCTCATATATAAAAACACAATAAAATGTCTCTCTCTATAAAATAAAAATTTATTGTATATATACTGTTAATGAAGCTTATATATTATACGAGATCAAGTAATAAAGAATAATGTCAATTACTTTGGGATTTTCATTGTTAAAATATAGAGTATTAATATGAAATGTAATTATTATTAATATTCTCACACTATATAAATTAATTTTCATGTTGCATTATATGGAGCATGAATCTAAATCACATTGTTGATATATATATATATATATATATATATATATATATATATATATATATATATATATATATATATATATATATATATTATATATATATATATATATATATATATATATATATATATATATATATATATATATATATATATATATTTATATATAATATAGCATGTTGTTGTTAGCTGTGGTTTCAAATCAAGTATACACGTACATCGATATTATAGTTTCATTATGCAATAATGAAGCAGCTAATCTAACCCAATGTTCTCATTATATATGTTGTTCATATGAGATAATGATATAGTAAAAAATACTCAACACGCCAATAAAAAATTACACACATACTATTGCTGTAATCGACAAACAATTACATATACCGCGAGTATGGAAGTGAGCACTCCATTATTATTTATTATGTAAAAAAGTGGCATTTTTTAAAATGCGTTAGTATGTAAGTTTGACTATCATTTCTCAGTGTCTATATTTTTTTGTAGATGTTTAACCTTGGCAGATGCATTGTTTTTGTATACTGATTGTAGGAGAAAGAAATGAATAAAGAATTTTGAATTTGAATTTTGAATTTGAATCACTGTGTGTGAATTTTTATGCGGATAATTGTTATCCGTTTTTAGACCCCAATAAAAATCCAGATAATTAAGTAAATACTAAGTTGATTCGAGTTGATTTTTGTAACTCTCCCCCACGCAGAGTGACTATTTTGTAACTCTCCCCCACGCAGAGTGACTATTTTGTAACTCTCCCCCACGCAGAGTGACTATTTTGTAACTCTCCCCCACGCAGAGTGACTATTTTGTAACTCTCCCCCACGCAGAGTGACTATTTTGTAACTCTCCCCCACGCAGAGTGACTATTTTGTAACTCTCCCCCACGCAGAGTGACTATTTTGTAACTCTCCCCCACGCAGAGTGACTATTTTGTAACTCTCCCCCACGCAGAGTGACTATTTTGTAACTCTCCCCCACGCAGAGTGACTATTTTGTAACTCTCCCCCACGCAGAGTGACTATTTTGTAACTCTCCCCCACGCAGAGTGACTATTTTGTAACTCTCCCCCACGCAGAGTGACTATTTTGTAACTCTCCCCCACGCAGAGTGACTATTTTGTAACTCTCCCCCACGCAGAGTGACTATTTTGTAACTCTCCCCCACGCAGAGTGACTATTTTGTAACTCTCCCCCACGCAGAGTGACTATTTTGTAACTCTCCCCCACGCAGAGTGACTATTTTGTAACTCTCCCCCACGCAGAGTGACTATTTTGTAACTCTCCCCCACGCAGAGTGACTATTTTGTAACTCTCCCCCACGCAGAGTGACTATTTTGTAACTCTCCCCCACGCAGAGTGACTATTTTGTAACTCTCCCCCACGCAGAGTGACTATTTTGTAACTCTCCCCCACGCAGAGTGACTATTTTGTAACTCTCCCCCACGCAGAGTGACTATTTTGTAACTCTCCCCCACGCAGAGTGACTATTTTGCTTCAATTTTGTTATTTTTATGATTCTGGTTTTGATTTATTCGTTTGTAATCCGGAATATGCTGCAGATTCAGATAAAGTTGTATTTGAAAATCCGGATTAGTTGTTATCCGTAATCCGGATTTTAAAATTATTCGTATTTTGACAGCACTATAGAGGGCACCCAATAGTGGTTGTATCTATGAAGTTGCATTTACACATGGGCTAAAATAAATACGTAATAATTATGCGAGCTATAGTCATTGAATTTATAACTTATAAAGGAAGTGTAGTTATAAATTCAATGCTATAGTTTTCAGTAATTACTTATGCATAACAACAAAATTTATGCTATCCTGCATAATAACTATACATCGCAAAAATCAGTATATAAATACACGGTATACAGTATTTTTATGTTGTTTTAATTTGCCATAATGACATGAATGTAGCATAAATTACGTAATTTCTCCTCTTTTTTTTTTTTTTTTTTTTTTTTTTTTCGTGCATACTATTATCAAATTCTTTGTTGTATGCGCAGCAAATAATGGTAAATTAAATTTGTTTTGCACGGGAATAACAATTTTGCTGTGTAAATAAGTTTAAAAGAAATATGTGAATGCATATATTAACACGTATATTATACAACAATGTTATTTCCCATAAGAGAATGGACAACCGTGACCTTACTTAAAGGAATAGACCAGAGAAAAACATAAGCATTTATATCACAAAACACTTGATGGGATTTACATAAATAATATTAGTTTGTCTCAAAACCCAACTGTAGCTCCGTAGCAGTGATCAGAATATTCGATTTATGCAAACCGCACAACATTTTCTTACTAATTTTTGCATGTTTCTGACGTCATAAACATGAATTTTCACGCAAATTGCATACTTTACAGTTTTTTCACGCTCTCTCGTGGGGCTACATTAACATTCTGGTAAAAACTGTCATCAGTTTTGAAGATCCCATTTCGTGTTAATTCATTAAAAAGCACATGTTGTTTTATGTGGTCTATGGCTTTAAGTGAATCTACCTTTCTGAACTACTTTATCAAGAGTTTACAATATCATGCAACTAAACGAAATGCTAATATTCATTCTCATTTTTATATAAATTTGAATTCTATATGACCAAAGTTTTGCATTTGTTGGGGGTGCGATTTATCAAAACACTCGCAGATCACCTAAACACCTAAGTCTTTAGGATTTTCTAAACATTGTTATAAAATTCTAAAGCTTTTATAGATGACCTTGCAAGGACTTTGATTATACTCTTCGAATATCAGTCATTGACCTCTTACCTTTATTATTTTTCTTTTAATATTTTAAGAAAACACATTTCAAATTAAATACTCTAATAAAAAATATTACTCAATTTTTTCTCTCTCGTATAAATATAATAAAAAACGTATTCTGCAGCATTTAGGCATATATGATTAAGTATTAAAATTTTTTAGTAGTTTTATAGCTAATGTAAAGTCATTTTTTTTTACTCTCGAGCCACTTTATGTACTGTACAAGGCAAGCAAACAGATATTAAAATAAAATACTAAAAAAAAAAAAAAAAAAAAAAGTTTGAAAACCATAAAAAAGAGAAATAAACTACATGTTCTCCAATACGAACTGTATAATATTATTGTATTATACACGCCCATACATATTTAAATTATACTTTTTTTATATAAAAATATGTAAACAATAAAGTTGATAACAATTAGCATATTTCATGCCCTGCATATAAATCCATTTTATATTTGATTATTATTATATAGCATAATAAAATCCCGTTAAGTATAATTTAATCTCATTGTTCTCATATTAAAAATAAAACTGTTTCACCATAAACTAATTAACAATGTAAAAAAATAACAATAAACAAAAACATAATAATATAGGAAAACTAAAATGTAGCACGGACATTATTATATGATATTATACAAATTGTTATTGGAAATCAGGATAGAGTAAAAGAAGTTGATTGAGATGCAAAAGGCTCTACAAGTTTAAGAATGTCACTTGGTTAAAATAAAAAAAAAAAGACATTCGTATAATGAGGAGATACACTTAAAAAATACATATCTAGTGCATAATATATACATTTGTGTACCAATTTAAGTAATTGTATTACAATACTGACTGCCAGGCATTGGCATTGAATTTAGTTTAGAGTATAATTATGCTCTAAATTCAATGCATAGGGTGAATGTGCATGAATTCATATAGTGTTGTGTACGCATGACGTCATTCTGAGTGCTTTTCGATGCTCTTTTTGAGCAATGAATAACATTGCTCAGAATTATAGGACAAACGTAACGTAGTTTTTGGCTATTTTCTTTGGTAAATTAGCAATTTTTAGTCATTATTATTTTTCTTGCATACTTGAGGTACTGTATACTAATTCAACCTCTGTTAATAGCATCAATGCCCTCAAAAAAATTGCAAAGTATTTTTAAACTAGCAAAATGTGACATTTTCCTATACCGGCCAATGTTATTTAGTTCTCACTTATGACGTCGACTTTAACATGAATGAAACCACCCTATTGGAGCAATGAATAACATAGCTCAACATTATGACAAACGTGGATATTGGGTATTTTCCTTGCAGAATTACTTAATTTTTTATTATTATTTTTCTCAAACGGACGAAAATAAATATATATATACGTAATGTTTATGCTACCTACTTTTCAGCACAATTTATTCAATACAAGCATGCTTTATGCTATACTGTTTCATAAATATGTTACACATATGATAAATATTATTGTACAGCATAATTATTTATGTTGTTATGACATAAATGGAGCATAAATTACGTAATTTATTCTGGCCGTGCGCATACTTGAGAATCTAATTCAACAACATCAATGCTCTCAAAAATATTGCTATAGGGTGGTTTCATTCATGTTAAAGTCAACGCCATAAGTGAGTACTAAATAACAGAGGTCAGTATAGGGTCTATGCATTCATGTTAAAGTCGACGCCATGTTGGATAACTCATTAACATGGGTGGCATAGGAAAATAAATCATTTTGCCAGTTTAAAACCACTATGCAATATTTTTGAGAGTATTGATGCTGTAAATATGTTGAATTATAGTATCTCAAGTATGTGAGAAAAATAACAATAACAAAAAAATGAACCGATTTCCCAAAGAAAATTGGCTTAAATGAAGTTTGTCCTATGCTGAGCAATGTTATTCACTACTCCAGTATGGCCTCCAAGCGCAATAAATATGACGTCATCCGCATACACCCTATAGGAAAATGATTAATTTTGCCACTTTAAAAATACTCCTTTTTTTTTTTTTTTTTTTTTTTTTTTTTTTTTTTTTTTTTTTTTTTTTTTTTTTTTTTTTTTTTTTTTTTTTTTTTTTTTTTTTTTTTTTTTAGGGTATTGATGAATTAGTTGAATTAGTTTTTCAAGTATGCAAGAAAAATAATAGCAACCAAAAAATAGCTAATTTTCTAAAGAAAATAGCCAAAAACTATACGATTGTCCTATGCTGAGCAATGTTATTTATTGCTATAAAAGAACATCGAAAAGCATTCAGAATGACGTCATGCGCACACAACCTACACTTGAAATCACATAAGGATGTGGGCGATTTATCGATTTCCCCTGGGCAGCCAATAGACGCTCTAGCTTTCAAGGTCACTAGGAGGTGGGGTAATTTTAACTAAATGGATAGTTTTTAGGCGTTCTCTTATTGGTCGCATCCTTACGTGGCGCGGACTGTACACAACACGATTTTTAAACTTTCAAAATGTGACCCATGTTATTTAGTGCTCAGATATGGCGTCAACTTTTGTATGAATGCAAGCACCCTATGTTTGGTGCAGTATCTATGGATATACAGTATAGTTACCACATGTTTGTGTACTCACAACGTAATCGTGACTGTATAAATATTATACAATGTCACTAGCTAACTGTTTTGTTGGTGTAGGATGAGTGAGCTGACTATACGAGCAGTATACTGATTTCTCCCCTGGCCTAGATCTTGAAAATTAATCGCGTTCTCAAGGACGCTATCTTGAGGTGAGGTGAAAGGCAAACTGACTATGAGCTATTACTACAAATAATACACATATTATAATATACCAACTGGACTCAAACTATATTAATAACAACGTTTTGTATTCTCACGCTAACTGACATGTAAATATACATTCTATATTTTCTAAATATTCTTTAAGGAGGATGTTACTAATTTAGATTTTTTCCGTTAAAATCGAATTTTATTTGCTATACAACTGTTTGGATTTAATTGAAAAAGTCATAGATTTTTTTTTTTTTATTTATTTATTTTTTTTTTTTTTTTGGCATTATTTTTTTACCTTGCTGATTTTTTTTTAGAAAATTCATAATTTTAAGCAGATTTGCCCACTTGACAAAAATGTTACTCTGAAAGTATTAGTTTAATTACACTAAAATTGTTAAAGAGTTAAAAGTCCAACTTGTATTATTATTTTAGAATGTCCTATTATGATATATTCATCAGTCACAATACGAATAATTCTTCAGTTGCATTTTTGCAGCATCCAAAGACTTTGGTAGTTAAGATTGATGGGAAATATCACAAAATTAAAACTTGGCACTTTACTTTATATAAAAAGTTGTCTTCAACAAAACACGGTGATTATTTGTTATTTTGTAAACATTAAGACGATATGATATTTGGGCACATCATAAGTATACGTTATTATTTTTATAACACAACTTTTCAACACTTTTTTCTATTCTTTCTTTTTACCTTAAATTGCTATTTATTTCTCAAATAAGAACGTCAAAGTTGAAAATCACATTTTCTTCTAAATGACATCAATCATCATGTATATAGCAAAATAATTCAGATATAACGGGTCCTCAATTATGATGACTTGTATACAATATCCTGCTGCCTTCATGCTCCCTTAATACAACTGTCAATTACGTTTATGGTTTTTATCATTACACTTCATGTAGTTTTGAAACTGCTTGGAAATGTAAACTAAATGTTTTTCTAACGTTTTTGTTTGGCAATTGCATCATCATTTTTATGTATCTCTCTCAGAATGAAAATAATAATGAAAAGTCATTTTCACAAACTATCTCTGCAAATAGAGGCTTTTGCTACTTTTTGCAGTAGCATAAGGAGAGCGAGAGAGAGAGCGAGAGAGAGAGCGAGAGAGAGAGAGAGAGAGAGAGAGAGAGAGAGAGAGAGAGAGAGAGAGAGACAAGAGAGAGAGAGAGCAGATCGAAAATGTTATGATTACTTTTTTTATGTATAAATTTGTACATAATTTTATGCATACATGCTTAAATTTTATACTATTGAATTATAATATTAAGATAAAAATAACTTTTAATAAAAATACAAAGTCACTACAAAAATAAAATAAAAATCACGATATTTTACATCATGAGGAAAAAAAAAAAGGTATATAACTCTGACTTGCCATTTTAAATAGTAACAAAATTCATTATTTTATAATATTAAAACGCATCGCATGAAATTCCACAAAGTAAATAGACATAATTATATAGAAAACGTATTTCAAGTGTAACATAATTTTTATGTTACGTCATGCGTATGTAATACCTATTTAAAACGGAATATTATGTTACATAAATAATAATGAAACATAATGAAAAACATAGCAGGTTTAGAGGGAACGAAATTTAAATAATTTTTAATTCTTCTAGGTAGGTGTAAATATTTTTAACACTTTTGTGACAAAAAATAATGTGTGTGTGTATGTGTGTGTGTGTGTGTTGTGTGTGTGTGTGTTGTGTGTGTGTGTGTGTGTGTGTGTGTGTGTGTGTGTGTGTGTGTGTGTGTGTGTGTGTGTGTGTGTGTGTGTGTCTGTGTGTGTGTGTGTGTGTGTATATACTCTTGTTAAAGATACAATTAAACATAATTACTTTAAATTTGCGCTCTTAAATTCATTCGTTAAAATAACGTTGTTAAAAAGAGACACTTAAATTTTAAGAGGCAATATAAATTACTATATTGTCAAAATTTTTTTTTTTTTTTGAAACATTTTAGTACTTTCTCCAAATAACAACAATTCAGTACATTACACCTGTTATTAATTTTACTACTTAATCATAGTTTACAATGCTAATTAACTAAATATAATTAAAATAACGACCTCAATTAACGATATTGCACGGTAGCTCTACTATATAATATAGAGGTCAGTATAAAAGAATTCTCTCATATAATACAAATGTATTAGGCGCCACTTTCTCATTGAAGTGGGGTTTATAAATATGTATGTATGGGTATGGGTCAGTTTGAGACTGACCATCTTCTCTTAACATGATAATATACCTTCAGGCTTTACTGCTTGCTTGACTTCTATACGTATTATAAGAGAGAGTATTCAGAACAGAGCAAGAATGTGGAAATTATAAAGATGACCTGTATGAATATTGGAAATGTGAATGGTTAAAATATTATTAATATTTAGTATTACTATAGTATATAAGATATAAGTATATTACTTATACTATGGTATTACCATAGTACTATGGTATTACATTGCTTTTGCATTTCTACTTCTCAATTTAATTTAAAAAAAAAAATCCTATAATAATGATAATAGCAAAATTGTCCTAGTAAATAGTCACAATGGATCGGGAGGTGACAGGGTGCGTAATTAGGGTTCAGTATGCACGCGTTACCACATTATCGAGTGTTATAGACCGGTTGCACTCATATTTAAGAGCCGCCATTTTGTTGGTAAGGAATACATAGGCCAGCATAGGAAAAATATCATTTTTTATTTTTTTTTAATGGGAAAAAAAGCTTCAAACCTCAATCAAACCCTTGTTTCTCGCTACTAATAAGTTTGAAGAATATGAGAAAAAATCATTCAGTTAGAATAAACTCTTTTTATGTGAAAAATTAGAAGAATTGATGTTTCCCCTATGCAGGACAATGCATTAGGCACCACAAACATGGCGACAAAGCGCAAGGATGTGCAAGGGGTCTATAACATTAAATAATAATAAAACAAAACTCCTAATTGATACATTACAAGATAGTAAATCACTTAACCCTTCTGTAGCTTTGCAAATTAGGGAGAAAAACTGTAAAGTAAGCAACCCGCGTTACAAGTTCTATTTTGTCAACCTGAATCTATAGTGATGTCATGATTTAAAAAATTGCCTACTTTACAATTTTTGTAACCTCAGTTTGTACAGAATGTAGATCTCATGATTTATCTATTGTTTTTTAGTACAGAATCTCTTTAACCTTCTTTGTTCTCAAATCTACATGGTATATTGTGTGTAATATCACAAGTGGACATACAGTATAATTAACGATTTTTTGTACGAAATGTAACTCTATTCTATTTCTATAGGTGTACTTTTAGAATTTTAGAATGTTGAAAATTATCAACGATTTTTTTTTTTTTTAGAAAGAAATCGAGCTGTTTTGAAACAGGAAATATAAAATTCCTGTCAATAAAATTTCAACTTTTTTATTATTATTAATTTAATTGATTTTATTTGATAATATGATGTAGCTAAATTTCTACAGAAACTCTATAACATTTAAAAAAAACTTTTGTTTTAAGTCAAAAAACATAATTTAGCTTAGCAAAAAAAAAAAAAAAAAAAAAAAAGGTCCGTTGATCCGTGTAATATTTCATTACTCATGTTTTGGTTCATTAATCTCCAGACATATGCCACTCACTCTGCTGAACATTGTAAAATGAATTTTTGTTATCATTTTGACATCCTTTTGTTACTATCTGTCATAAACCTCTTCCTGAATACCTTATACATTTTAGATATAATTTTTTTTACCCCTCTCAACTAGTGCAGATAATACGTGTACAGTGACTTTCTCTGATAGCAGTGGTAATATACTGATTACAGGTCCTTACCACTTAACTTACTGGGACAAAAAAACAACTCCAAGGTAACTTTAGCTTTGATTAACAAAGCTGTTCCGACCCTCATTACTGAAGTGATGTACCATGATGGCAAATTTACATTTTTATAACTTATTCGACGTGAAAATTATATTTTAATGCCTACAATATATTTGTTTAAAAAAAATACGAATTTCATTCTTTAATCAGTTTAAAAAAAAAAAGGTAATAAAAAAGTGATATATCAGTCAATGAGCACATTGACTTCATGCAGTATGGTTAAGGAGACTGACCGCCAAATTCTCTCCTTCTTCCACAATGTATTTTGGACTAGGAAGAACCTAAATATTTAACAATTATGGTACAAGGCAAAGTTTCAATTACTTGAGCCCAAAATTTTAGACCCAAAAGGCACTATGTTAATTTTAACAATTATTGTTTTTCGTCCTTTCTACAATGGTGATCTGATCTGAAATTTTTATCACGGGCAGCTGTCACAATGAGCTTTCCAATGACACCAAATTTGATAGCAGTGGACGGTCAATTTTTAGAGCTATTGGAACTGTGCATGTGCCTCCTTAAACTAACTGCAGTAGAGAGATGTGGAGAGAGAGGGAGAGAGAGAAAGAGAAAATTTGTTTTTTACATTAATCAGCACTGATATGTTTCATTTTAAAACATAAACATAAAAAAAAAAAAAAACGAAAAAAAAAAAAAAAGACGAAAAAAAAAATGTAATTGATTTGAAGAAGCTGAATAGAATGTTTCAACTTTGCGGTAAAATGTCATAATATTTATTTCCCGTTGAATTTATCATTGTAATTCAGGTCCCGCGCACACATCTATCATAATATCTTTTACTTTAAAACTTTTTTTTTTTTACCCTTTATTTGCGATCATTTATATCTTCCTTTTTAATTTTACGCATTTTAACTTTTAGATCATAAATTTTAAAATGAAAATTGAAATACTCAAATATGATAAATTACAAAAGATATTTCATAAATTATACAATATGTTTTAACTTACAAAATAATATATTATAATAATAATTGTTTAAGTAAATAAAAAAGTATATTATGTAAAACAAAAACTGGTAACATATTGCGCATAACCTGACTGCTCATTATAAAAATAAATAGTGAGTTATAGCTTTACCTTATTTCTGAAAGAAAAAAAAAAAAAAAGAAAAAGAAAAAAAAAAAAAACTAACACTAAAAATAAATTTTACCCAGTATTTTATATAATATTATACATACGAAAGAACAATATTTTATTGGTACTGTACGTCTTTCAAAGCATGACTGATTGAGTATGACTTGTAAAAACAAAAAGTGAAAAATTGAAGTACGTATTTTTAACCTATAACGTGTAATGTATATTGTATAACAACACAATACATTGAAGAGAGAGAGAGAGAGAGAGAGAGAGAGAGAGAGAGAGAGAGAGAGAGAGAGAGAGAGAGAGAGAGAAATATCATTTCAAGGCTCTTTGAACGATAATCTTCTAGTTTTTTTTTGTACTACTTATTCAAAACATTATTTCATACATTTACTATTGTGAAGTTTTCATATTTCTAAAAATAATTCTTTGCGAAGGTATATTGATGATTCATATCTTTAATTAAAGTAATAGACTAGAGAAAAATACAAGCAATAATATCACAAAACACTTGAAGAGATTTACATAAATAACATTAGTTTGTCTCAAAACCCAACAGTAGCTCAGTAGCAGTGATCAGAAATGTCAATTTATGCATCCCGCACAACATTTTCATACTAATTTTTGCATGTTTCTGACGTCATAAACATGAATAGTCACTCAAATTGCATACTTTACAGTATTTTCACGCTCTCTCGTGGGGCTACATTAACATTGTGGTAAAAATTGTCATCAGTTTTGAAGATCCCATTTCGTGTTTATTCATTACAAAGCACATGTTGTTTTATGTGGTCTTTGGCTTTAATATTAACCTCCATGCACTGCAAAGAAATCTATGATATTACTGTATAGCATATTTACCATCAAATTGTTTTTATTTATACCATACAAAGTGGTATTCAGATTCAGATGGTACGTACTCCAAGTACAAGTATTCAACACAACCATACAGTGGCAATAATTATGCATGCGGTGTGTATTATTTTACATGCCGACGTAATGACGTATTAATTAAACAAAGCATTTTATCCCAAGAGTGCAACTGTCCACACGATTGTGATAATATAATATAAACATTTATAATCTCTCGCTATAAATTTAAATTTGTATTCTAATGAGAAAAACACGCACTGGATATCACAATTGTTGTACGTTATTTTTCTGTTATGCAATTTGACTTCTTCTCAAGCAAAAATAAAACAAAAATTTATGTATTGCAAAGTTAACAACTTAAAAGTATATAATCAAAGATCATAATGGTCTTTGATTATATTTTGTATATAGTTACTTTTTATTATTAACAAATGCTACTCTAAGCTATTATGTAATTGATATTAATGGATACAACCTAAAAAAGCAATGTTGTAAATATTGCATACTAAAGACTACATATATGGGAGATATTCATCAAATTTTAATAATTTTATTGGGAAAAACACGATTCTTCACCTCAAGTTTGTGGGATACAAACATTATTGTTTTATATTATACATAAAAATAATTTTTTTTTTTTTTTTTTTTTTTATGTCTCATCAAAAATGTAACTTTAATATTTTACTATATTATTATTCTGAGAGGTCCAGGATTTTTTTTTTTTTTTTTTTTTTTTTTTTTTTTTTTTTTTTTTTTTGGGCCATCCAACATAATGGCCAATAAAAATTGTGTGCATTAGTTTAAAAATAAATAAATTAAGTGGTAAGTTTTGCAATATATTTTCAATTTACAATTCAAATATATATCGAGAGACAAAAATCCACCAACATATATATTACATACGAGCAAACGTAGGCGAATATACTATTGTTCTATGCTAGGTCTCTGAGGTGTTCTGACCGACCCACCACGTGAGCAAAATAATTAAATACGCTGAAATATTTAGAGCAATACGTTATGTTGTTTTTAAAATTAATTTTAGTCTATTGTTGTAGAGGCACGTTTTATCTCTCTCTCTCTCTCTCTCTCTCTCTCTCTCTCTCTCAAATAAATTTCAAACATGTGCTAAACAACAATAACTTTATAAAACTTCACGCTATATAATATAACATGTCTCCCTAAATTCATGATAGTGTAAATGATAATGTTAAGGATTAGTGCAACTATGATATGGGGCATCGTCTACACTTAAAAAAATTATTTAGAATTATCAACCTATAATGTTGCAATAATTATTCAATGAATACTTTTTTTTTTATCCTATAAATTTATCAAATGTCAACTACAGAGAAAATAATTATCAATTTAGAAAATTGGACAAAAACAATTAAATGACAAACTAAAAATTTATCATATAAAAAAAATGTTTTTACACTTATAAGCGTAAAACTTTTTTTTTTTTTTTTTTTTTTTTTTTTTTTTTGCCGAACTATAAATTTTAGTTACAATTATCTTCACATTTTTAGTCCCTTTAATTCTAACCATAAACAAAATGTCAAAATTACTTAAAAATGAATGCATGATGTTAATTTAAATTTGTTAATCAATTTGCATTGATTGAAATATTAGCCAATGACATCCCTTTAAATATGAAATAATAATAAAAAAAAAAAAAGCAATAAGACCACGTGATATAACTGTGGAAGAGACAAAGGCAAAATGTCATATATGTACATTATAAATATATAGAAATGAATTATAAATTGAATAAAACCTTTTGAATATTTGAATAATGTATAGGAGAGGGAGGTTTCAATAGATACATCAATAAGCATACATGATTTATATAAAATATACAATATTTATACTACTTTGCTGGGTTTTTATCAATATTCAATATACTATTAATATTATGACGAACATGTCAATTTATAAGATGAAATAGCGAGTTCAATGTTTACCATTTGAACCATACATAATTGATGTACAATATATTGGAAAATATTTTATTTATTGTATTATTGGTATTTATAATGTAATTATATACCTCCTGTTTATATATAGTATAATAATAACAATATAATACAAACAATCTATCAGATTTTAATCACTCAATTATGTATTTATATGCTTTGTTATAATGATAAAATCATGAGTTGCTTAGTTGGCATTGGAGTATGTACACACAAAGAACATTTATTTAAATTTAACTCTGAACCTAGCAGTGATTTTTTTTTTTTTTTTTTTTTTTTTTTTAATACCTTTTTATTGATCTTTAATGCAATTCAAATTTACTAAAATTTACTAAATTTACTAAAATTTACTAAGATTTTTTTTTAGTAAATTTGAAATCTAACAATAAAATTTATAATAATTTTTAATGCACATTTTACACTTTGTGTTATATTTCAGTTTCAGTTTCTTTATTGATCATAATACCAATTGGTACATATTGATTACAAAAATATTTATACACAGGAATACAATATAATAGTTTCGGTCACCATAAATATTATTAGGAATATATTCTTAAAATAAAATACTTCTAAAATCTTGAATATATATTATGATATAATATATTTATATGAGAAATTTTGATTTTTCAGTAATAATATGTATATATATTTTTATAGAAATGAGAACCAAACAAAATGCTGATTTTATTGCATTATTCTGCCCGAATCGAATTACTTTTATTCGTATTATTATTACCATATTATTCGTGTTATTTTTTATTCGTAATGTTTTGGTTTATTAAGTACGTAAATTTAAAATAAATTTAAAAATATATATTTTTTTAAATTTATTTTTTGAAAATCACGATATGACGTCACGGTCGGAAACTTTTACCTGAACGTGCACGTAAAACTTATCGACTATGACGTCATGATTATCAAAAATGAATAAAAATAATGCTTAATGAGCCCAAAAATAAAAAAATCACTCATCAATCGATACAGAATGATCTCCTCTCTCAGAATATGCGCAATAAAAGAAAAAAAAATTGGTAATCCTCATTGCATTAGGAAGAAGTTTATTGTTGCAATTTTAGAATTAATTCAGTTGTCTAATATCTTGGCCTATAACAAAATCTACATTTATACATCTATGTATATCTGGCAAAATGAATTGAATCAACGTCGACAATTGATAGAAATAATTTTCTTCCGAGACTTGCTTACTTCAATGTCAGAGAAAATGTAAATATTTAAACTTTAACAAAAATCTTTGTACGTAAAGTTTGCAAAGAAAATAAAATTTACTCGGAACTGGTGATATTTTGCAAGTCATATAACTTATGAATTTAATAAATTTATATAGAGAGAGGAAACCGGGGCAATATGAGACGATCTTCAAATAAACCAATATTGAAATTTTGTTAAGAAGAAGAAAAAACAAACAAATAAAGTGACTTCAGCATCCGCGCATTGCCATGTTGTTGTTTTGTATATTCGACAATAATTACACATTTTGAGAGTAACGCAATTTATTTTTTAAATAATCATTTACCCCGCGGTTCCAGTATTTGCTACACGCCCCACTTAAAATTTTCAAAGACTAACGCAAGCTTCAAATTTTTATATATGTATGTATACAAAGCATAATAGCACCAAAATTATTGCATTTGCAGTAAAGCTCTCTCTCTCTCTCTCTCTCTCATTATATACTGAAGTTTTGATGCACTTATATCTCGTATTCCATTATAAAATATGCTAAAGTGTTTATTCTTTCAAATATTTGTTTAAAAAAATAAACACATAGTTGAAGACAAATATAACTTTGATTCATCAAGTATAAGGGCGAACTGAGTTAAGAAAGTACCAACTGTTATTTTGGCATGCCATGGGCATATAACAAGGTAAATTTAAAATGTTATTCAATAAGCTTTAGTGTCCCATTATGCCCCCTGTGTACTTATTTACCCCAGGCACCAACATTATTTACATATTCCTACAATATTATAATATATATATTTATGTGTGTATATATATACGTATATATACACACCAATCGATACATGATATTTACTCTGTATACATAAATATTACATAATATACATAATATCAAAGTTGAAAACTACACATATCAATGTTTTATTTACATTTCATATTTGATATAAAGTAAAATTAAACTTCACATACTGTATTATTATTATTATGTTTGTATTTTGTTTTGTATGCATATAGAAGGTATTAGGGTGTTGTTGCCACCTCACCTCCTGTACATAATATAAGCAGAGTGTGAATTATAGGGTGTATGCAGATGACGTCATATTTATTGCGCTTTGAGGCCATACTGGAGTAGTGCATAACATTGCTCAGCATAGGACAAACTTCATTTAAGCCAATTTTCTTTGGGAAATCGTTTAATTTTTTGTTATCGCTATTTTTCTCACATACTTGAGATACTAATTCAACATATTTACAACATCAATGCTCTCAAAAATATTGCATAGTGTTTTTAAACTGGCAAAATGATTTTTTTCCCTATGTCACCCATGTTATTGAGTTATCCAACATGGCGTCGACTTTAACATGAATGCATAGACCCTATATGACAGGATATTATATACCTACCTACCCTGTTTACTGTAATATCTTTGCTCACGGTATATTTTTGATTATTACAGTTTCCTAGATTTATGCTCTCTCTCTCTCTCTCTCATAGTATCCTAACATACCGTGTGTATGTGTACGTACGTCAAAAAAGTTGATAGTCTTTGATATTAACATATTTCTCTCTACAGTTTAGAGATATTAAATATGAATCACATACACACACAACTTCTTCAAATATATATTTGTACATTTTTAATATTCGATTTTTATGCATATGATATAAAAAAAGAGAGAGGGGGAAAAAGTTTTTTTTTTTTTTTTTTTTTGACGCAGATGTAGCAGAATGTCAAAATCATGTTCAATTTTAAAATTCAATCATTCTGGTGATATAATATGAAAAAAAAAAAAAAAATCTATAACACCACAATATAACAGCCATACTAACATTGTATATATTTATACCAATCATAAAATTTCATAATATTTTTAATTGCTTTTTACATATATATGGATATGAATATATATATTATATTCACTTTTTTAATAAAACGGCTAAAAATCGATGGTATAAAAATGTATTATTATTATTTTTATTAGCTTAAAACACGTAATGATATTTCTGTATTCTCAAAATTTCTGGACATGGTGCAAAACAACGAAGGCTATAAGTCGATATAAGGTCCAGCAATGTTAAAATATAGAAACTTAAGGCCCTCAAAGAAATATACCAGAAGAAAAAATAAGCATATTTCTATCACAAAACACTTGATAGGACATACATAAATAACATTTTATCATAGTTAGCCCTGAGTTAGCCGTAGCAGTGATCAGAAAATGTCAATTTATATGCAACCCGCATAACATTTTTATACTAAATTTTTGTCTGTTTGTGACGTCATAAACCGGAATTATCAAGCAAATAGTATACTTTACAGTTATTTCATGCTCTCTTGTATGGGCCCACTCCGATATAAAAATTGTCATCAGTATTGGAGATCATGTTTTGTGTTTGATCATAAAAAAGCACAACATGTCGTTTTATGTCATGTTTACATATTTAGGGAACTTTATAAAAAAAGTATATAAAATATATTAAATTGGACGGCTGCGCGGAACTTCAGAGGTAGCACGCCTTTTTCTACGCCCTCTGCAATGGAGCTTATCGGTTTAGCGCGCGGGGTAACGCGGGGAAAGCTATTTATAAGGGTCCCCTAATTTAACATTACGCTTATGAGGAAAAACACGTTTAATCGCTAACCTCTATTGGCTACAGAACGCTTTGTTGAACAACCCGCTCCAATTTCTGATAGCAATATAAACAAAAAGAATCTTATTAAAATTTTTCATTATAACTTGTACATCGATACGTATTGTACCAATTTCTTTTCACTTTTTTCCCCATTAAAATTTTAGTCTTTTTTTTTTTTTTTTTAATATAAAAATTTCCCCCTTTTTCATATTGAACGATAAATTTTTCCACCGTGCAAAGATTAAGACATTTTATATTAATTTAAAAAATAAAATATGAGGAAGAAGAGATATAATATTTTTATTATAATAGTTTTAAACTAAGCTTGTATTGTTTGCATATAAAGTAGAAACAAAAATCAATAAAAATGTAATTATTTTACTTCTTTCTCACGAGGTTTATACTATCTCTTTTTTTTTTTTTTTTTTTTTTTCATAGCTTTTTAAAGCCACAATATAAATTTCATTATATTTTTTAAAAACATTTATGAGAGATCGCTACAAGCATTATATTATAATTTAAATATAAAAAAAAATCAAAGTTACTATAATTTATTTGGTTTAAAATCTAACTACAATTTTGTTTAAATAATTTTACACCTTGTCAAACTTCTTGTTATCTAAAGTATTAAAATGTTACTATCAATCTTGTATATTTTAATTAAATAAATATTATAGTAATTTATATTTAAGGAGAGGTGTATGTCACTGAACCTTCTATAATATGATTGTATTTTAAAAACTGCATAATATACATTGCAAAAAATTGCACTTTTTGTGAAATTCGTATATTATTATGCATAACGGTTTTTTCGATTTATTCATATAAAAAAATGCACGAACATAATTATGAAACAGATGTTTTTAAGAGTCAAAAAAATAAAAAAAATAAATACGTATTACATATTACATTCTTTTCGTATGGTCTGCAAAAGTGGTCTGTAAAAGTAAGAAAACATTTCTGACAAAAGATACAATACATATTTTTGCTTTTTTTTTAGAGCCACACAAAAACGTGGATAAAAATGTACAAAGTGTATTTTTTTTTTTATTTTTTTTTTTTGTACAGGCTCTGTGATGTAAATTTTTATTTTATTCACGTATTTATAATACGTTAGTTATAAAGTGCACTTATGAATAGACCCCTTGCACATCCTTGCGCTTTGTCGCCATGTTTGTGGTGACTAATGCATTGTCCAGCATAGGGGAAACTTCGTTTTTCCTAATTTTTCACATAAAAAATTGTTTATTTCAACTCAATAAATTTTTCTCATATCCTTCGAGCTTATTAGGAGCTAGAAATAAGGCTTTGATTGAGGTTTGAAGCTTCTTTTGCTATTAAAAAAATAAAAATGATGTTTTTCCTATGCTGGCCTATGTATTCCTGACCAACAAAATGGCGGCTCTTAAATATGAGTGCAAGCGGTCTATACATAAAGTAATATTGAAATTTTATGTTACAGCGTCTGTAGTCTGTACCAATACTGTAAAATAATAATAATAATAACAAAGAAAAAATATTCCGAATGTGTTTCCTTATATTATTGTACGCTTATAAATTTTGAATTTAACATCAGTATCAAATAATCTGAATTAAAAATTTGAATGAAAAAGTGGGGAAAATATGGAACGGATATAATATGATTCCCCCTCCCTGATCCCCACCAAATTGATCGGTTTTTGTGATCCGGATTTTTTTTGATACGTTTACTTCTTTAAAAATTTGAATGGTGAAAGTGATTTTGTAAATAATTTTATTTTTATAAAGTTATATTGTATATACTTATACTCATGCATTATAGTTCATGGATAATGCAGATCCGGATAAAATTGTATCCAGGATATCCTGAAATCCGGATTGCTTGATCCGGCTGACCTCCTTATTTGGAATACGGATTACATTTTTTCTCTGATATTGTCAGTACAGTAAAAGATGATTCACAATCATTATTAGTACACTTGCTTTTTTAAGTTGTACACTGAAAAACATTATAAAAACTGAACAACATTCAAATAAATTAATGTTGTTTGTTTACCTTTTCACTAATGTATAATATAATTAATAATATTACGTAAATAGAAGGTAGGTCACAGGTCAAGGTCACAGGATATACGATCATCAACAACACAGTACTTTCCATTTAAATTTTTCTTCTTTTTTTTTTTTTTTTTTTTCTTCTTTCATATTTAAAAAAAACACGATTTCTCTCGTTTAAAACTGAAATAATTAACTTTTTTTTTTTAAACTTCCTTGCCATATACTCGTATGTCATCCTATATTAAAATGAAATTTTGTTTTTCTTTCTAGTAAATATATAAACGTGTATATGTAACTCATTAGATAAAGAACAGACTCTAATTTTTTATGTAAATTAACAAATCTTTAAGAGGCACACGTATGTTAATTTAATTTTCACAGCAGAGATAAACATCCTACTGTAAAAATGTATATATATGAATATATGTGATTTACTTTTCGATTATTTTATGCAATGTTATACAGGGTGTTTATTTAAATTTTTACTATTTTAGAGGCTGATTTCACTATGAAATTTGTTTACAATTGCAACTTGTTATATTATATCAAATTAAAGCACGAATTTTGACATTTTTAAAAATGAGAGTTTGTAATTTAACGCCTATTTTACACGGGAAGTTTTAATGAAAGGGTTTAGCTTTCGTGTTACACCGTGTTATATAAGCAGTAAACTGACATTGAAAAGGAATTCGGTCGAATTCCGAATTCGAATCCGAATTCCTTTTCAATGTCAGTTTACTGCTTATATAACACGGTGTAACACGAAAGCTAAACCCTTTCATTTTTAAAAATGTTCGTAAAAAAGAGTTTTTTCAAGTTGTTTTCATTTTAAACAGTAAGTGGCGTAAGAGTTCAATTTTGAATAAAAAAACTGTCGATTGCGCTAGATTTCGATGTAAACAAAGGCTGGATTGGCCGAGATGGACCCACAGCTTGGGCACCGAGATCACCAGACTTCACCCCACCTGATTTTTTCTTGTGGGACGTCAAAGACAAAGTATTTAAGACTCCAGTGCAAGATATCCCAGAGTTAAAGCGACGCCATCAGGATTACTGATGCTATCGAGTCCATCACGACTTATACTATAGATGCTCCGCAACGCGTATGGCTCGAACTGCAGTTTCGACTTGACAACTGCCGGGCTACAAATGGTTCCCACATGGAGAAACCTTAATTACATTTGCTTTTCATCACTTTTAACTAAGAAAAAGAAATTAATAAGAGGTTTTTTATTAATATTATTATTATTATTATTATTATTTTTTTTTTTTTTTTTTTTTTTTTTTTTAGGAAAACGCTGTTTGCTGACGTCTGTTATTGGAAAAAATCACTCTTCGTATTGTTTTGCAACTAGTTAAAAGAAAAATCAACAACTCACATTTTTAAAAACAGAAAAGAAAATAACAAAACTTAAGCTTTAATTTGATGTATAATAAGTCTAATTTGTCAATAAACTTCATGTTAAAAAACGCTTCTGAAAAAGTAAAAATTTAAATAAACACCCTGTATTATGTTCAATTTTGTTTGACTTTCTACATTATACGTATATGATTCACAAATTATTACTTTAAATATTGTTAATTTGTATAGTGAAAGTGAATTTTTTATATATGTATTATATATACATAAAAAATAAACGTGCTACTGAATGCATGATTTTAAAAAGTGATAATAGTTTTTTGTCATTTAAATTTTTCGCGTACTTAATTCTCATAAGAACGACATTGTAAATTTAATAGTATATACATACGAGTTTCTGAAAGTTAAATTATATGATCACAATCGTGTGTACTCAAAATAAAACCAGTATATATATATTTTTTTTTAAAGTAAAAATCCTGACTGCAATGAAACAAAGCCTGCAAATCGGGTGTTAATATTAATTTAATATTCACTGCTATCCATTTTGCAAAAACAAACGAACCTGAAATTTTGTAATCTTTATTGACTTCACAAATCCAAAATTCTCATGACTTATTCACATTTTTCAAACTGACTACTTTTTTATGAATTAAAATGCACATAAAAAAATACCCTTTAAATATTTTTATTACAAATTGCAATAAATCATTAAAAGGGACGGTCATACACATACATGTGATGTCAGAGGTGCATGCAGGTGAAGGGGGGGGGGGGGGGGTTGGACCCTCCCGTCAGGTTTAAAAAAGCAAGGGTAAAGCGGGATGTTCTCCCTTAACAACTATATACTAAAATACTAAATATAAACTGGACCCCTCCCGTCGCCAAATCGTAGCTTCACCAATGTGTATTAACCTTTGTATAGCCCCACAAACTACAGTTTAAAAACTGTAAAGTAGACAGCTCATGATAAAGTGACGTCATTGGAATATCCAATGGCATGCAAGTGTTAGCCAGGTTGCCTAGGCAACAAGTTGTCTCCCATGTTAGTACAGAGACATAACAATAATGTATGCTGCATCTCATCTCACATCATTTAAGGCGGTGGGGGACCGACTTGGACCGGAAATCGCTAAAAGAACAACTATATTTTCCCAATAATTTTTTGTACATGATTTAATTCCAATAAATCAAACACTATAATTATCAAATAAAACAAAGTAAATTTAAAATGTAATTTTTTCATATCAACAAAAATTTTAATGATATTTTTAATTGTAAAAAAGTTTCTAATTTGACTAAAATTTCTCGCTCAAATTTGTATTTCCACATTTACATGTTATATTTAAAGTGTAATAACTTAAATATTTGATCGTGTTTTCACATGTTTGACATAACTAAATTTTTAAGTATAAGTTCTTCTTTACTTTGTGTTAATATTATTATTCGCAACCGTCCTAGTTTGCGAGATATCAGTCGGTCACCTACCCCCTTAATATGGAAGAGAAATTTTGTAATAAACTGCCTCTTGAAATATATAAATATGTTAGTATGGAAACACAAATTATATATTATATTACTACTAAAATAATGTCTTAAAATCGTTTACTTGTTTTATGAATTATAATTATATTTTAAAACCGCCTCAAGATTATTGGAAGTTAGCAACTCTCCAAAGAGACCGGATATGATTAATGTGTTGCAAATGATGAACTACACGCTACATGCACAATAAGGTAAATCTTTTAGATTATACAGTTGCTTTTTTATACAAATATAGATAAAAAAAAATATAAATAAAATATAATTATTATTAGAGGTTTAAATTTGCTATTAAGAATCAGAATATAAAATTATAGTAATAAAAATTATTTATTTTGTAGATAATTAAAGCAACAAAAAAAAAAAAACGTTATTAAAAGATAATTTAGAAGTTTCAGGTCAGTTATTATATAATTTATACTTTAAACTTTTATTCTTAAAGAGTTTATATTATGAAAAATACTTAAGTATTTTGAATTGTAATTGATATATAAATAAATTAATGTTTACTGTAATACTTGACATATATATATATATATATATATATATAATTTATATATATATATAATATGTAAATATATTATTATAATCTACTCGAAGTTTTAATGGAAACGAGTATATTCTATATAAAGTTAACTTAAAACGATTTACAATTTTGTTTCAACAGTTTTCATTCATAAAATTTAAACATTCAATTTTCTAAGTAAACGGTATATAGAAATTTGAATTTGAATTATAAGTTGTATAATAATAATAATAATAATAATTAACGGCTTTTATTGGGCAAAATCAGGCGTACAACCTCTCAATTTAACCCAACTGTTTAACAGTACAGTCAGTTACAATATTTGTTACTAGCATCAACATATAACGCAAAATTTATTTTTTTTAAAGATTTTTATTGATAATTTTTAATTGTGATTTAGTAATTTATTTACTGGAATTTTAATTTAAGTCAAATTTCTTTTCACTTAAATTATTTAAATTGAGAATATACACTTAATAATTTATTTAGAAAACAAAATTTGGTTAGTAATTAAAAATAGTTAATTGAGAATTTATCTATATTAATACATATTAGTAGTATACACGGTACACCATGGTTGTATAATACATGCTATTCAAACTTTTCTTTAAACTACATGTGTATTATATTATACAATTGTTAACATTATTATATACGTAAGTTCCAGTGTATCAATAATTTAGTTTTTTTTTTTTTTCAGGTATTAATATAACTTGTTGACTGTTATAATGGCTAATATATATTTTATTGTTATTTGAAAATAATACGTAAACAAAATTTAAAAATTAAGTTGCTTTTTCTCGTGCACAATAATACACCTTATATTAGACACTTAAAGGAATAGACCAGAGAAAAACATAAACCTTCATATCACAAAACACTTGATGGGACTTTAATAAATAACTTTAGTTTGTCTCAAAATCCATCTGTATAGCTCCGTTAGCATTGATCAGAAATTTCGATTTATGCAACCCGCACAACATTTTCATACTAATTTTTGCATGTTTCTGACGTCATAAACATAAGTCAGGGAAATTGCATACTTTACAGTATTTTCACGCTCTCTCGTGGGGCTACATTAACATTCTGGTAAAAATTGTTAACAGTTTTGAAGATCACATTTCGTGTTTATTCATTAAAAAGCACATGCTGTTTTATGTGGTCTATGGCTTTAATACTAATATGTATTTCGGATACACTGAAGAGTTAACTACTATGCTGGGTTAACTGTAATGCTGTACAGCCAAAGTTATACATATAAAAAACTGTAATGTTAAACAGTCAACTGCTTTGTTCTGGAATATAAAGTGTTCATCAAGCCATACTATATAGAATCACCTTTAAGAATCTTAGACAAAGAATTTCTAACAATATATTTATAAACGAATTGAAAGACTCTTAAGTGACCTAAGTACTTAGAAGAATTACGCCTTAAAATAATATATATAACGCCCACATTTGTTTCTTTGGTAGATACGTAATGTGGAATAACTATGTTTGTACAATGTAATTTATGAAAGTTCTGTTGTCCGTGTGCCAAAATAACACCAATAATTATTCCTTTTACTTTGTTAATAAACTTCATGAATATGTCGGTAATTTTTGTACATTGTGATGTGAGGGATTCATGAAGAATCCTCACGAGACTCAAGTTCACTTTGCATATAAACTAATTTTGACACAGAGGCGGTGCACATGCACAGAAAAAAATATAATTACGTTAGTGGCATATAAATACTGTACATTGTAATAAGTAGAGTAGACATTAGTCTAGGACAGGTATTGATATACTATATAATAATACCTAATGTAGGTAAACAATACAGGTGTGACTTACTTTTGTTACATTAGGTGATATTGTATAGTATACTACCTGTTCCAAGTTAATATGTACCTATTATACGAAACACAGAAATCATATACATTTCTCCCAAAACTACTTCCAGCGAATACAGTGTAATTAACTATGTAAAGTCATCTGTGATTGGCTAGTAGACTTATAACACGCTCTCTGATTGGTTTAGCACCGCGGATACAGCTTTTGGCGGGAACAACTTTGTTTTGGCCAGAGTATACCTTGTATTAGAAGTAGAAGCAAAAAAAATTTCCGTGTGATGGGTAATGATAACACATTATTTAATTTCATATATATATCATGAAAGTAACAAAATTTGAGGCTCCATGCATGCATGCAGTATCTACTTACATATGGTGTCTGGTGTCCGGGATATCGCGGTTACTTGGCATTCGGTCACTTTCTGCCTGGTTAAATTTATTACGATGATATGGATCTTCCCCAGCATGAAGTCGACCTCTCTCTACGTAACCTCTCTCATCAAAATATCTCCACGTCAGTCGTGGGTCAGCGAGAGCCGCTACTGAAGCAGGGTCAGAGGCAGCTGCTCCAGGGGATACTGCGGGTAATGCTCGACCTAAACTGGGTTCACTTTGTACCATTTGTAAGGCCTCTGCACCCAGTAATGCAGAGGGTTCTTTTAGACGTAATGCTCTGTTTTCTTCAGGTAACTGTAAACAAACAAATAAGGAACAATTTTAGTACAGATAATTATTATACAAAATCAATCACATATAAGGAAGGTACTAACTTGCGCATTCAAGGACAACAAAAAATACGTAATAATTATGCTATAAATATATAACTAATTTTCAGCAACATTTTGTGCAGTGCAACATAATTTATGCTATACTGCATAATAAATATGATACATTGCATAAACACTATGTTACACTATTTATGCTATTCCAATTTAGCAATATTTATGCTATAATGACATGAATGCAGCATAAATTACGTAATTTATTCTTTGCATGTGGGTAAACAAAAAATCAGTATTATAATTTATTTTTACATTATTATTAATACAGTTTCTAGCTCAAAAAACCACAAGAACATGATATATTTTTTTTAGTTTAGTTTATTGTTAACCAAAACCAGGCAATGTTACTTGCCCAATACATTGGTGGTACACACAGTACAAGTGACATAATATTAAGGACATATAGCAGAAACAAATAATATACGCATACATACGTTATAGTAAATTGAAAAATTCTAAGTAAAAAATAAGGATAAAATAAACTTTATACATTGTAGATTATAGTTTTTTGTATACAATTAATATGAAACATTCATTATATCAATATGTAGCTCGTTACATAATGAGGTGGATCTTGGAATAAATGCATTTTTAGAGGCGTCGTTCTTGTATGTTATTACTTTGAATAGCTGAGGGTTTCTTAATGTCACATTGACATTATTATCATTAAATTTTATTTGTGACAAGACAGGCAAATCATCGATTTCTAGTTTTCTAGTTTCTAATTTTCTAAATTAACTTAAAAGTATAGCACTAAAATTTAAATTACCGATATTTTAATGTATAAGTTTTCAAGTTTAAAATCTAGATTATTTGATTATCTGTGCACATGTCTGTCATAACAAAAGTTACACCTTCACTTCATGTCAGTTCTACATTACGTAGCCATATGAGATTGAGCTGCACGCTTACGTACGTATAAACAAACCTCTTCTAATACGTTGAATAACAATCTGTGCTATTTTAATTAAGAGTGAATGCAGAGATATAATTATGTATTTCAATTAAGTAGAAAATCTTCAAGCGATGGATTACTATAATATTATAATTACAATTCAACTGTAAAATATATTACATTTCGTTTATACTGCAACATTTTACGAATAAAGTTAATCAGATTGATTCTTCTCTAATTTATGTGTATGAAGTTCTAAATTTCAATCGGAATGAACAAATCTGTTGAACATTCTCAGCACAGCATGGCTCTGTAATGTTCTGTAACGGAGAAAAATATTAACTGAACTCAATTGATCTGAAACAAAAATAAAATTCTAGAAATACTGATGATAAGTTTAAAAAAATATATATATATGCAATTTAAACTTAACAACAGCTTGTTTAAGATTAGAAAAAGCTTCAATTTATTTAGAACAGCATTTAGTTTTATTATTACTATTAATTAATAAACTAAAACAATTAATATATTACATGCCGACGCAAATTATTATGCAATATTATTTATGCAAAAATAATATAATAACTTTTTTTTTTTTTTTTTTTTTTTTTTTACTTTCTTTGATGCTTCATAGATACGTTACTATTGTTACACAAGGGCATTGCAAAAAAAAAAAAAAAAAAAAAAAAAAAAAAAAAAAAAAAAAAAAAGAGTATAATAATTCTGCTATATAGCTCAACTTTAGCAACATTTATTTTATTCATATCAACATAAGTTACAATATATCGCATAATAATTAAACAACATGTTTTACAGAATATTTATTCATATACAATTAAAAATAGCAACATTTATGCTATTTATAAATGCAGCATAAATTACGTAATTTATTTTATAAATGCGGCATGAGAATTGACCAATAATTTTTAGTTGATTTAAAGTTTAATTTAAAATAAATAAAATTTAACTAATGTACGGTGTTTTCTATTATGACGGTCATAAGAAAATTAAATAAATTTGAAGTAAAACGGGTTTATATATATGTGTTATGTTTTCATACTGGTAAAAAAAGAAGAAAAAGCTAAAAATAGACTTCACTTATATTATAATAACATTAATAACTCTGCGTGCATGTGGTTAATTTTTAATTAAGATATTATTTTCTTTATATTAGTAGTGGAATAAAAACAACAACAACGTAGCGTCGTTAAAACTATAAATAATATGCATGCCTTTCAATTAAAATACTACAATGAAGAGTACATTATATATATATATATATATATATATATATATATATATGTGTAAACTTCAAATGATATAGTTTTCCTTCACTACACATTAGTGTAGATCAGAACTCCACGAGATGGCGATATTTGTATCAAAGTACAATATATAAATATTTGAAAATATTTATCTAGCACTATAACACCATAATCAAAATCACCATAATCAAATTTGGTATCTATATGTAGATATATAAAAAATATTAATAAAAAAATAAACCATGCAGTAATATTATTAATATTAATACACCAGTAGTTATTTTTAATAACAAACCATAATCATTATAAATAATATATATATATATATATATATATATATATATATATATCAAAGTATAATATATAAATATTTGAAAATATTTATCTAGCACTATAACACCATCTGAGACGAATCATATAAATGCAAATAAAGTCAAACAGTTAAAAGGGACGACGGCGGCCGGAATCGAACCGACAACCTTTGGATTTGCGCTCCACTGCTCTGACCATTGAGCTACAGCGGCGTCCAATTCTACCTTGATTCTTTACTTGCATTTACACAATTCTTATGACGACAACGGTCGCCTTATTGGCTGCCTGAGGGCACCTGTTTTTACAAACCAGCCTCTCTTTAAACAGCTGACTCCCCTCTTGCGAGGGGAAATTTACCCGTGCGGCGGGATTTATGTGTAAACTTCAAATGATATAGTTTTCCTTCACTACACATAGTGTAGATCAGAACTCCACGAGATGGCGATATTTGTATCAAAGTATAATATATAAATATTTGAAAATATTTATCTAGCACTATAACACCATCTGAGACGAATCATATAAATGCAAATAAAGTCAAACAGTTAAAAGGGACGACGGCGGCCGGAATCGAACCGACAACCTTTGGATTTGCGCTCCACTGCTCTGACCATTGAGCTACAGCGGCGTCCAATTCTACCTTGATTCTTTACTTGCATTTACACAATTCTTATGACGACAACGGTCGCCTTATTGGCTGCCTGAGGGCACCTGTTTTTACAAACCAGCCTCTCTTTAAACAGCTGACTCCCCTCTTGCGAGGGGAAATTTACCCGTGCGGCGGGATTTATGTGTAAACTTCAAATGATATAGTTTTCCTTCACTACACATAGTGTAGATCAGAACTCCACGAGATGGCGATATTTGTATCAAAGTATAATATATAAATATTTGAAAATATTTATCTAGCACTATAACACCATCTGAGACGAATCATATAAATGCAAATAAAGTCAAACAGTTAAAAGGGACGACGGCGGCCGGAATCGAACCGACAACCTTTGGATTTGCGCTCCACTGCTCTGACCATTGAGCTACAGCGGCGTCCAATTCTACCTTGATTCTTTACTTGTATTTACACAATTCTTATGACGACAACGGTCGCCTTATTGGCTGCCTGAGGGCACCTGTTTTTACAAACCAGCCTCTCTTTAAACAGCTGACTCCCCTCTTGCGAGGGGAAATTTACCCGTGCGGCGGGATTTATGTGTAAACTTCAAATGATATAGTTTTCCTTCACTACACATAGTGTAGATCAGAACTCCACGAGATGGCGATATTTGTATCAAAGTATAATATATAAATATTTGAAAATATTTATCTAGCACTATAACACCATCTGAGACGAATCATATAAATGCAAATAAAGTCAATAAATGCAAATCGGGCCGCCGTCGTCCCTTTTAACTGTTTGACTTTATTTGCATTTATATGATTCGTCTCAGATGGTGTTATAGTGCTAGATAAATATTTTCAAATATTTATATATTATACTTTGATACAAATATCGCCATCTCGTGGAGTTCTGATCTACACTATGTGTAGTGAAGGAAAACTATATCATTTGAAGTTTACATATATATATATATATATATATATATATATATATTATACAGAGAGAGAGAGAGAGAGTTAAATTGTACTTTTACTAAAGGAGAGATGACATTTTGAATTCAAATTTATTATTTTCTTTAATTATTTTTTAGCAAGTACACAGTTTGTAAACTTTTTCTGTACATCTGTTTAATAGAATTTAATATAAGTGTATGTACATTTATCTTACATATTAACCTCAATTCTTAATATAAAGTATTGTTGCAATTTTATATAATTTTTAATTTAATTTTATAACATTTTAATTAACCCCCGTAAGCTGCAACGCTAACTAACTAGTTAAACCGTAGTTAAGTTGTTATTTTGATTGTTGCAACAATTAAATAAAGATAACTAAGGTTTAACTAGAGGTTGCAGCTTACAGCCCTTAAGTCTATTTGATACAATTCAATTATGAAAGCAGTAAAAAAAATGTGTCAAATTCAAAAAAGTTTATAAGAATTTCAATATAGATAACTTTTATTTTAAGGGGTGCTGAATTTTTGAACATCCCTAAAAAAAAAAGACGAAAAGCTATAAAAAAAATTATCACAGTATAAAGTACTAAAATATATCCAAGAGATTAATGTTTTTTTGTTACAAAAAAATCCCTTTCTGTCGTAAAAAAATGTAAAAGCAAAACACAGTTTTGTTATCAAAAAAAAAAAAAAAGTATATTATACGTATATGCAAGGAAATCTCATGTTCCATTTTGAACGATATATTTTTATTTATTTTCACACCATACAGAGACGACTAAAACGTAACATTGTCAGCTGGCTTAGATTGACAGGCACAACAGGCTGGACAGTCGTCCGAGTTGTCAGTTCTCTGTCAAACTAATTGCAAGCACTGCAAGAATCAATACACACATTTTATATCAACCTTCTGTTGCCTCATTCTTTTACTGGAGAGAGAGAGAGAGAGAGAGAGAGAGAGAGAGAGAGAGAGAGAGAGAGAGAGAGAGAGAGAGAGAGAGAGAGAGAGAGAGAGAGAGAGAGAGAGAGAGAGAGAGAGAGAGAGAGAGAGAGAGAGAGAGAGAGAGAGAGAGAGAGAGAGAGAGAGAGAGAGAGAGAGAGAGAGAGAGAGAGAGAGAGGCTCATGATCAAAATGGATTTCATAGAGAAAAACTTGTGCAAAATATACTATGTGGAGATACCATAAAAAAATACCAGCAACCATGAAGCTCAAACTGTTCCATAAAACATCTCCGTATTGTCTAATAAAAAAATATTGTTTGCTTAAAGTCAATCTTATAGTTTTTTACAAACAAAATCGTAAAATATTCTCATATAAAAAATATTAATACTTTTGAGTTTTGTTAATAATTCGGAGAAACATTTTCTATAATTCTTACTAATTTTTCACTTTATAATTTTTCAGCTGCATTAAAACATGTTTTATTATATAAAAAGAGAAGAAGAAACCGAGAGAAAACTTCAAAAGGTTGTTAATATGACTTGCCATTAGGCTTCTTTTGTTAAGCTTGTATACTTTAATTAAATTAAAATTAACCACAAGACTCACAAGAGTATACAAACATAAGCAAGCGCACTTGTGTATAAAATAAAATTACTTTAAGAGTTAGTTACACTGTGAAGTCTTTTCCTTTATATAAAGAACATTAAAAAAAGTACAGTAAATACTACATCAAAAAAAAAGTAATAGTTCCATTAATATAATGTTTATATATATATAGTAAATATTATTGTTTCCCTATTTACGGTACTTATAATAATTTACTATAATATTGATTTGATGCTTCAATAATATCAATTTCTATTATATTAATTAAATTAATTTCATCTCTATATAATACAGCTATACCTCTTAAACATAAAGTGTTTTATAAAAATTAGTTATAATAATAAAAACAGTATAACGTAATAAAAAGAGAAAACGATTATTATTAAGACAAAGGAAACAGGTGTACAAAAGTTATGCATCATTATCACTTTAAGTACAAGGGCTCATGTAGTGTACAGAACACTTGCGATAGTACTTATTACATACCACGACACTATTATGTATGTACTATGTACTGTATGTGTAAATAATAGCTTTTAAAGAACAACTGAAATTTTTCATATTAAATAAGCAGTATTATTCAATTGATGAATATGAAACAATTTAAATACAATTTGTAATTTTATACATATATAAGTATCGTTTTTTTTTTTTTTTTTTTTTTTTTTTTTTTTTTTTTTTTTTTATGTGGTAAATAGTTTGACAATCGTTTCTATATATTGTCACTTATGGCAATAACCTAGACTAATGCATTGATTGTATTATGTATGTTGGATGAAAGAAATGAATAAAAGATTTTTGATTTTTGATTTTATACTGTACAGAACACTTGCGATAGTACTCGTTGCATACCACGACACTATATGTATGTACGTACTGTATGTGTATGTATGTGTATGTATATGTATGTACGTACGTATGTACGTACTGTATGTATGTACTGTACAGGTTACGTAAGACAAGAGTGTAAGGAAGATCACGTATACTTATTAACTTAACTCTCTCACGACTTTGATAATAAACATTGCTTTTCTATTGTTCTCTTGAGATACCTTAGTTAGTTTTATTATAATAGAGTCTCACCTTTTATATTAATGTGGCGACCTTACTTAATACAATGGTTGCATGATAATGCGCGCAAGCACCATCTTGGAGTATTTATACTTATATATAGGGTTTATCCACATGATGTCATATTTATTGCGCTTGGACGCCATACTTGAGTCATAAATAACATTGCTCAGCATAGGACAAAGTTTGTTTCTGGCAATTTTCTTTGAATTTTTTATTATTATTATTATTCTCTTTAATGAGATACTTTAATTCAACTGATTAACATCAATGCTCTCAAAAAAATTGCATACTATACTATATACCAAAATGAGTCATTTTCCTATGCAGCCCATGTTATTGAGTGATCCAACATGGCGTCGACTTTAACATGAATGCATAGACCCTATAGTCGAGCAGCAAAAGTCATTTTTTGAACTTTTCCATAAGATTTGTTATTTTTTTATTTTCTTTCGTTTCAAGAGCTTCTATTTCACATATTATAAAGTTATAATATAAGCCATAGTGAATCATTTTATTTATATTTCAATTGGCGCTTAATATTATTTATGCTTAAATGTATGACGTCAACGCGTAAACTAAACCAGCAAACAAAGTGTGCAGTATTGTTGCGGTTTTTAATTTTTCATAAAACACTTAAAAATTAGATCTCATTGAATTTTTTCCAATCTCGGTTAAAATTAAAACATAGTCCCGCAAAAAGAAAATACAGGTAAAAAAAAATATGGCTATAAAATCACTCCGTTCATTATTGGCTAAAATTCTCCATAATCAGAAAACCTATTATCAAAATAAAATCAAAATCTCGACTCATAAAAAAAAAAAAAAAAAAAAAAAAAAAAAAGCTTTCTCTGGATTAATTAGCTCATTTTTAATCAGTTTTTTTATTATTTAAAACATTTTATTATTTAACAATTATAAATGAGTATATGTGCGTTTTAAAAAACTCTCTTTTCCAAGTTATTAATTATTTTCAGAGAAAATTAGAATATACATTCGTTTAAATTGTGCGGTTAAGAGAACATTTTTCATTCAAACTTATACCTTTTAATTAATTATACACAATATGTTGAAAATCTAAAAAAAAAAACAAAAAAAACTTAAAAGTAATCTTAATTATATAAACGTTTACAATTAAAAATTGAAATATTAAATTTAATAATTTTTTAGAAAAGAGTTAAAAATAATATAATTAATGATAAATTATTGTTCAATACGTTAATGAGATATCATACAATAAAATAAAATTTTGTTAAATAATATATTTATAATTAAAAATTTTAATCTATAATAATATAATTTTAAATTTAATTAATAA